>OX376313.1:15377781-15927828 GCA_947369225.1 Hofmannophila pseudospretella
CTCATTTCACAAATTGAAATTGAAAACGTTTATTTATCACTGTACACACCAGAATATAGATCACAATACAGAAGTATACAAAGATTAATACATGCAGCACAGAACATCTGGTGTGGTACAGTGCCAAAAAGGGTACACCAGCTCAGCATAATGCAAATTCTTGAACAAACCTCCCCCCCCATCATCATCATATCCATTGTTGGGGGCATAGGCATACTTCTTATCTATCACATATAATGTGACAAGACAAATTATTCTCCAAGCGGGTCAGTCTTGCTTAAAAAACATATTCCTCACTATGTTTTCCTTCACCATTAACTTACCATCACCATAATCAGGCGGCAGAACTCTTCGAAACGGCGTGTGAGCGACCCCCCAGCGCAGCGGGTTCTTCAGGTTGTTGCAGCTGCCGTCCTGGCTCCGGTACTTGGAGGGGAGGCACGGCGAAGAGGGGAGGCAGTAGGGGGGCTCGGGGAACGAGCCGTTGGTGGGGGGCCCTAAGCCCACTCCGCCCTCACGGGTTGAGGCGTCCGTGCTGGAAAGAGTAAAGGACTTGAATTATTGTTGTTTCGCTCTGTCTTTTACTCGTAGCCTAACCTAAAATCTAACTGTAGGTAAATACTTATAATTATTGTTTCTCTGTCTTATAGCCTAGCCCCTCTGTCTTATAGTCTAGTTGTAGGTTAAGACTTGTAATTAATGTTTATCTGTCTTATAGCCTAGCTGTAGGTTAAAACCCCCATCTCGCAAATTGAATCCCAACTTCGTTTCTGGCCAGGACACTTATCTTATCTTCTTATCTTATATAGGGGGCCGGGAAGAACCCAGCGGCACTTCGACCCTGAGGATCTTTTGTGCCAACCCCATTTTACACATTGGTCATCTCAGTGTGCAGGTTTCCTCACGATGTTTTCCTTCACCGTTAGAGCAGTCGGTCAATGTACCTAAGTTTTCGAAAAATACGAAAAACTCATTGGTACATGGCACGGTTTTCAACCCGGACTTCCCGCTTGGAAGTCTGGCGTCCTAGTCACTGTGCCACCGACGCTCTTTAGCCAGGACACTACATTGTCATAAGGATGGTTGAGCTCTCTAACATCTCTAAACTCCAATCCCTAGCTAAATTGAAACTGTACGTTAGTGATAGAGTTAAGGCCATCGACGACTTATTTTATTATAGGCCATTACGATTTGTCATAATGAATTCCAAATCATCTCCTTATCATGTCATATGATGCCACTGGTTTATGAACTTCATTTATAAACAGGTTTTGGAATATCGAAACGATTACATTTTTCTATGCATTTTATATCGGTGTCCACGTAGTTAATGTAGGTACACTAGGCATTCTCGTGACATCGGATTTAATTATCAATATTGATGTATTCTTTTTTGAGGCTTTGGCCCATTACAGAACCACGCCAGTCTCATAGGGTAAGTATGGTCCTATTGGGAAAAGTGATGATTCATCCATTAAAACTCGCATGAAATCGATAAGAAACACACAAGCATTATTAATATATAAATAGCTTTATCGATTATCTGGACCCGAGGCATATACTTACATTATTGTAAAGGGAAACCATAATCTTTCTATTGGACAACAGTAGGAAGACATACGATATCTTCGTAGGTCCACGGCTTAGTAAGTGGAGTGTGACTAAATATCGTCGACGTTTCCCGTTAATTCTTCTATCGTGGAAGACACCTAGAAGAACAAGTGGCCTAGAAGACCTTGACGCCAGACGCCATGTCCGTAAAACGCGTCCGAAGCCCTCCTATAACTACACCTTCAACTCTAGCGGACAGCTCTACTGCTCTGTCTGTGACCGAGTCTTCAGGACGAAGTTTGGCTACGCTAGCCACCTACGAGCACACGCCAGGGGTCGCCGTCGACGGATACGTCGTGGAGGACATCATCATCATTGTCTATCGTATCGTCATCGGTATCCACTTAGTGTCAGATAATAAGTAGGTGGCCTATAGTATAGAGTATAAGAACACAGTGCCCAATGCATGTGGCCCAAGCACGGTTGGGACTGCGAATACAGAGAAGCGTAAAAGCGAAAGTGCCTTGCCTTCTCTATAATATCCAGAATAGGTAGGTATAGGTAGTTAGATGATCAAAGTGTCCAAATGTACCTATGTACATAAATATTAGTATTATGATGGGATATATGGGATTATGTCGACGTGAAGACAATGAACTCTAAAGTAGTGAAGTGACAGAAACCTCAGGATTGACCATAAAAGTCCCAGGTTTTTCACGTATATTGCACCTAAAAAGGCATTGATACTCGTGGTAGTATTCTTCTTCTAAGTCGTATTCCTCATTGCTGAGGGTCGTGATCATTCTAAGGAACGACTCACGTGGTAGATTTAATGGGGTGGTTTACCATTGCCTTCCCCATTTCACACATTGGTTATCTCAGTGTGCAGGTTTGCTTACGATGTTTTCCTTCGCCGCCAGAGCAGTCAGTAAATGTACGTAAGTCCTTCGAAAAAACAGAAAAACTAATTGGTACATGACATTGTATGGTTTCGAACTCGGCCCTCCCGCATGGGAGTCCGACGTCCTAGCCACGACACCACCGACGCTCTCGTAGTACTAGGTACATAAGTACATAAATATTCGTATGTTGGCATTTGTGTGTGTAGGCCTCTCGGTAGAGCGGTTGCGGGCGGCGAAGCGAAATGAAGCCAAACTAGCGAGGATTGAGTATCGCGGTTTAACCCTGGTGTAGTGTTACATATCGAGCTTCTATTGATTGTGGACACCGTTAGGCACTTTATGGTTGAATAAGTAACTATTACAGTAACAAATATACAGTAAGAAATGAAATCACTAATGGCATACAAAAATATTGAGATTGGCTGGCATGATAGTGGCTGGATGGTAGTAGAGTCCAACTGAAGATGGCTCAGTCGGACTACGTTTTGGGCTGGGAGAGACCTAATGTCCAAATATCAAACTTTATTTCAGATAATAGATCTATTCAAGGTGTAACGATATCGACTTCATCGTCCATATCAACCTCCTTGCCATCAACTTCAACCTCATCGTTAGCGTCTATCTCACCTCATTTCGTGTTGGCATCTTCATTTCTTCATCTATATTTTAAAAATTCAAATCATATTCCCATTCCATTTCTAAATTTCATTGTTTTCTTTGTATTTGGCACTTTTTCTCTGTATTTTGTCTTGAACGGACGTTTCTACATTTATTTTTGTCTCCTACTACTACCTATTTTCTACATTTACTATTTTCTGTGTTCTGTTCCTTAAAAATATAATATCTATTACCAAGTTCTTCTATTACTTCATCTGCACACTGTCCTAGAACCCTGCTAGCCGGTATCTAGAGGGCTGATTGTAGCAAAGGTACGTTTTCCAGTTGGGACATAGGTAGGGATGTAGGTACTGATGACGATGATTTCCCGGCAAATGAATACATAAGCACTCATAATTTAGGATGGGCTTGTTTTAAAGCAGAAAATGTCGAAGGTGGATGTAAATCTATAGTCAAGAATTACCTATAACTATTGATAACAATGACGCCGCTTAATAAACTGTCTTACGATTGTCGAGACGAGTTCAATTGAACTAATCGAGCGGAAGTCTGACCTATCTCAGCTGAAACAATATTGAGTAGAGAGCTAAGGACTGTAACTGCCATTTTTTTTAGTGGTGGTCGTTTGTTTGCATTTGAACGTTGTTTGCATTTTGCTGCAATAATGTTGTGCTGGCTTCGACAATATTTTTGAATCCGGTCTCATCCTAACATTATATAGGTGTTTTTGAAATGTTTTTATATTTAATTGTGGATATAAACTTTGTTTGTGGTTTGGCGATTTTATTTTTCGATTTAATGTATAGGATTGTGCAATCTGGCTCAGTTTCTAGAGGAGTGGAAACCGTGTTGTTCGACCAATATACAATCAAAATATGGTTGATATCACATAAATAAAATATTTATCTACTATATTATATCGAGATACAAGAAGATTATTGAAAATGAATAAACGTTAATTTGCTTTTAATACTCACTTATAGCGTCGGTGGTCTAGTGGCCAGGACGCCGGACTCCCATACGGGATACCAATGAGTTTTTCCGATTTTTTCGACAACTTACGTACATTTACCGACTGCTCTAATGGTGAAGGAAAATATCGTGAGGAAACCTGCATGTCTGAGGAAATTAAAAGTTTCCGAAGGCGTGTGAAATCCACCAATCACCACTAAGCCCGCTCGGTTGATCATGGCTCGTACCCCCTTGTGCAAGGGGAGGCCTGTGCTCCAACAGTGGGGACATTATTAGGCTGATGATGATGACTCACTTACCGTTATACATTTAAATAAATAATTAAAGTATGAAAACAAATGGGTCCATGTCTCAGCATAATGGCTAACGACGGGGTGTCGTCAACCACTGGTATTCCGCCAAGGACAAACATGATACAATGATGGAACACACGGAATCAAAATTAACAAAAAACAGACAATTTGACAGACACACAATAATTTTTTATATGGGGACACCAGGATTGCTTCGTCAACAGCCACCCGAACAAATTTGTTATTGTTTATTATTGTTCAGTTTAAGATTCCTCTTTATTGCAACAACGGACGAAAATGTAGAATGGCAAATTGTTTTCAAGGGCTTTTTTAAAATTATTATATAAAAACTCTCTGCCTGGTGTTTTCCCAATTCTAACGGCTTTATCCTAGAAATTTCGCTTTCGATTTTGTATTTTTCTATGGTGTCGTGTCGATCCGTTTACGTTTCAAAATCGCTGCCTACACACGTAAGCCCCAATACAATCTCTCTCTCTCTCGTGTCTTTTTTTTTATTAATTAAGGAGAGCAGACGAGCAAACGGACTTAAATTTCACCGTAGTGGGTGTGTGCACTCACAGTTGGCTCATAAAGCGGCTTTCACCTCATCGTCTCAAATAGCCAGTCAGCTCCTCGACTTACCCATTTATAAGAGCTCTCGTGGCCTGCTCCGCAGCATACGCGGCATCAGCTAAAGGCTTCACTTTAGCTGCTGTAGCAACAGCCCTCTGCGCTCTGTTGGCCGGAGTGTTCAGCTCTAAAGGTTTCCTGGTCTTCTCCAGAGCTGCCCTTGTCCTGAGGGCAGCTTTGCCTTGGTTTACAGCGGATTTAATTGCGTCCGGTGTGGGGGGATCGCCTGCCCATGTAGAAGGTGGGCGACCTGGGAGGAAAGGATGAGATTAGGTGCTGAAGGAAGTTTGAATGAATTAAAGCGAGGTCCTGGTGAAGAAGGTCCTCCTGGTTCTGATAACTGACAATAATGATAGTATGGGCGACTGTCTCGACGTCAGGGCAGGAGCGAGGGTCGTCTAGACTCAACCTGATCAAAAAAATAAAAATGAAAAGGCAAGTTAATCCTTGATTGGCAACCTAATGTCGGAGATGTTCAGGCCACCCGTAGGCCCGTAACACATCTAACGACTGTTGATCTTCACCAACAGCCAGGCAGGACTGATAAGGTGCTCTCCGAGGCACGGAGGAGAAAATGTACCACTAGTACACGCAGTCACCTAATCCTGGTTCTGACCTCGCCCAATGTTACGTAATTTGAACGATCATCTTCTGAACATGCTCGAAAATTCAAAAAATTCAAAATTTCTTTTTCAAATTTACAACACAGTATGCTAAGAGGAAGCTACAAGCCCACCTTCTAAAGGCCAAGTCAGCGTCATCAGCGGGTGCAAGTCCGGCGACAAGGCCGTCAGGTTGCCGACAGGAGTGTCAGGTACTACGATAGTCGGCACAGCCTCCGTGCTGCTGTCACCGCCGTCGTCATTCATGTCTGCGGCGAGGTTGTAGCTTACTGTGACCAGGAGAGCTATGCCGAGGATTGCCCTGGGAAACAGATGCTGGTTGTGGAAGATAGATCTTTACAATAGCAATATAGGGGGCCTAATCTCTCTTCTGATGCATTACAATACAAAAATCTATCTTCAGAATGCCACCGGATGCACCTTACATACTTGGCAACAGCCTGCATAAAACGCATAGCCAATAGGTACCTACACTTGTCTCAGGATTCTGAGAGGATCTTACTCCAAGTAAGTAAGATGGGAACCCAGATCTGGAATCCTTTTCTTCTTGTTGTGTGATTACTTAGTCTGGGCTTGTAAAAAGTTGTAAAGTGCTTTCGTTGGAGGAACAAAAGATTGAGTTAAGACAATACATCTAAGAAGACTCACATCAAAGCAATGCAGATGGCGCATTGGAAGGTGCGCAAGCGCTTCTGGTAGCTCCTGGTGACGCTGGACTCGTAGACGTAGCTGGGAGCCACCAGCGGCGTCCGTTCAGAACTGGTGGACGCACGCTGCATCCTGGCTTGCATTTACTTACTCTGGAAAATGATTACGTCTAAAACGGGTCCAAAATAGCGAAGATCTATTTATTGTGTCGTTCAGCCTTCATCAGTCCTTAGACATATACTCTAATCTGTGGTCTACTGTAGGTATCCACTGATGGGGATATTCTCTTTCTACCTACTTATCCCATTAATTATCTTTAGACACAAAGAATTACTGCAGATAAAAAAAAATATTGTAACTTTATAACAGTCCTATTTTCTCAACAACTTTGAAAACTTCATAAAACTTTTGTGTCAAACTTTTCTGAACTTTTCCGCTACGAGTAAAAACGACCGCTACTGGGTTCATCTACTCAATTACTAAATTAGCTTGAAATGAGGCTTCAATTCTAAGTGTCTACCTCGTCCATATCAAATACATGTGCCTTTCGAACTCTACAATTTGGTAGCATTGCAACGGCTTCGAAGTATCGGAAAACATTTTGGAACTAACTTGTTTCGTTTGTTAATCTATAAGTAATTAACGTATAATTTTTGTTTACTTTTACGAGTGGAAGAAAAAATAATAACCAATTAAGAAACCATTATTGATAGCAGTGTTAAGAGAATAATAGTGAATTTCAAATGAAAGTAAAAATACTGTATGATGCAAGACAATTTTCAAACTATGGTTTTTGTTTTAGTTAATTTTTGAATTATTGAAACCTTGTGATACATTTAATTACTTACATTAAAAACGATTAGTGTACTAATCTGCATGATTTAATTAATAAAAGTATTCCTATTAGCTTTTGGGTTTGACACGTCTACATGAACGCATTTTTTTCATTTCAATTTGAACATGAACGCATCCCAAAACCGTGGCAGATAAAAACGTCAAGTTTGTTTGACAGTTTCGTACCTACATTTTGCAGTGCAAGTGGTTTTTTCTTAATATTTTGTGCTGAAAATCACTGAAAATGTCCACGGTCGAGGGGTTGCAGAAAAAAGTGAAGGAATTGGAGGCTAAGCTGGCCGCTACGCAGGGAAATGTAGGCCCAGTGCGACAGAAAATCGACGTCATGTCATCCGAAGTCGTGGACTCAAATCCCTACAGGTAATTCACGTTTTACTCCAGAAATAACAGAGTAATTTAAATACAAATCCTTTTACATATAGAAATGTTTCATTGAAGTGGTTTCCCTAGGATTATGGAAAAATATTAGCCTAAATTAGCGAGTGAAATTGACTAAAGTGTGTACAATATGTTAGCGTAATTTACAGACAAAACATAATGAATCATGCTCAAATAGGTCGTAAAACAGTGTGGAAGGTGTATTGCATCTTCCTCAAGTCGATTTTCTATAAAAGAATGAGGCTGAGAAGAGGAAACTTTGTGGTATGAAATTGGGAATGGATTTTACAGATGAATTTGTTTTGTCTGCAGCCAGGGCAAATTATTACTTTTATTGGTCTATTCTTCACTTGTTTCCATCAGGCTGACAGGCTGCCGAGAACTGTTAGGGGGTAGACAGAAGAACCACCTTCATCATAGGCAGCTCCCACTTTTCGCTATAGAATTTCGTGGACAAACGTGATAGGTGTCAAGCATATCACCATCTACTAGGCGTAGAATAGTCCACTTAGTCACCTCGTACGACACCCACGGGAAGAGTTGGAGTGGTTCTTTATGGGTGGCATGACACAGCAATAAAGTACCCCATAAATTAATTTTTATGGAGACAAATCTAATAACAGTAACAATGTAATATTTAATTTATGTGTACAACTGACTTCCAGTCGTCTCATGGCCCTGAAGCGGATGGGCATTGTGGACAACTACGAGAAGATCCGGGAGCTGTCCGTAGCTGTGGTGGGAGTGGGGGGAGTCGGCAGCGTCACTGCTGAGATGCTCACCCGGTGCGGAATTGGCAAGGTGAACTGATGTGAACTTTATGAATAACCATTGTTAGTCAACTATAGAGCCATCACAACAACTTTTAGAATATCAGGTTATGGACACTTACTAGACATGTTGCAAGTTAATGTAAATAATAATAAAAATCTTTAGAGATTTGCTTCTAGTAAATATATCTTAGAAAAAATATAAAATATTATATTCTAGTAAAAAAATTAGGTTTGAAAATAATTAATTAAAAAAAAGACATCCAATAGGTTTAAATTCATTTTGTTATTCTGTTTGAAAGAATGAGATTCCTTGCTTAGAACTTTTTTCAATTATTATTATATTAGAGCCATCAGCAAAAACTGCTGTGCATCGGCACAGCAGATATGGATATGGTTCAGATATGGATATGGGTTTAAGTTGGTAAAATGCTGCTAAATTCAATCAATGGATTGTCAAAGTGAGACAAAAAATCTAATAAAAAAAGAAAAACAGTAATTGTAATCTTGTTAGTTGTTAATCAAACATTTCATTTACTAGTTGAATCTTAATCTTTAAAACAAATCCGTCCTTCCAGCTAATACTCTTCGACTACGACAAAGTGGAGCTAGCCAACATGAACCGGCTCTTCTTCCAACCGCACCAGGCTGGTCTCAGCAAGGTGGAGGCGGCGGCCGCCACCCTGCAGAACATTAACCCTGATGTGGCTATAGACGTGTACAACTATAACATTACCACGGTGGATAACTTCCAGAAGTTTTGTGACACTATTAGGTTGGTTTTGAAGCAATTTTGGGTTTCTTTTGAATTGTTACTTACTTGAATATCTGTAGTCTCTCTTTATGTTTTCTTATGTAGGAATCTTGAGGGTTTTTTTACTACTGAAAAGGTCATAAAGATTCATTTTTGTTTGATCCTTAAATACATTACCAATAAGTAATAACTAATTAGGACTCAGTTATTAATTTACTATTTAAATACATAGTTTAGACAACAAAAAGAAGAAGAATCGGTATAGTTGAGATAAAGTGTGTGAGGATGATAGGAAGAAGATACAGACTTTCACTGTCACTAATCTCTTTAATGTCCAATTAACTTCAGAGGTTGCCTGGAAGAGATCGCTTTAAGCGATAAGGCCGCCTTTGTACATATCGTGCTATTATTCCTGTAGTATAAAGTGTTTCTATCTATCTATCTAAGATACAGACTTCAAAATTTTACATAATATATGATGCCCTTGACCCAACCTGAATATCGACTTTAAAATTTTGCAGCACAGGGAGCCTGCCTGGTGGCCCAGTAGACCTGGTCCTGTCCTGTGTGGACAACTTCGAAGCCCGGATGGCCATCAACACGGCCTGCAACGAGCTCAAACAGAAGTGGTTCGAGTCCGGAGTCAGCGAGAACGCTGTGTCCGGACACATACAGTTTATAGTGCCCGGGGAGACTGCGTGCTTTGCTGTAAGTCTCTTAATGTAATATACTTTGTTGCACAAAACTTAATAAGATGATGCACATGTTATTGGAGAATACAATGTAAGCAGTCTTATTGCTGAGTGTAATCTCTTCCAGACAACTTAGTAATACTGCAGAACTGTTTTGAGACTGGTGTCAGTGAGAATGCTGTCTAGACTGGATAGGTTAAATTAGGTTGTGGACTCCTGACACGTAAGTAGTCCTTTATGCGTGCAGGTATGTCTGTTGGGATGTCCACTGGGGCTTTACGGAGTATCCTTGCTTCACCAAAGACTTGTACTTTGGTGAAGCAAGGCAGCTTGTCTGTCTGAACATACAGTTTATAGTGCCCGGGAAGACCACATGCTTTGCTATGAGTTTCTTATAATTGATTCCTTAAGCTACTGTCTAGAACTGTGCAAAATGTTGGGGTCTCATGACCCGTTTTCTGACAGAACAGACAGCGCCAGGACAGGCCGACTCGCCGTTGGAACTGTCTTGTCCATTGGGATCCGTCCTCGCCTGTGGTCACCAGTCCGATTCGTCGTAAGTCTGTAATTTTTACAGGTTTGGAGCATGGCTCCCTCCCACCCTGGATTCACCCCAGATTGTACTTTCCCCCAACCATAAAACTAGGTACATTTATGGATTTTAGTTAGTTGATGTGTAGCTAATTTTATATTTTTGGAGTTTTATTTATTACGATGATAAGTGAAGTAATTTGTCTTTATTTTTTTTGTTACAACATACATAGAAGATTACAAATAAGTATATATAAAAAAAGACTTTCTGAACGTTTAAGCTGCAGCAAACAAGGCAATTAATCATATTAGTGCTCTGATTTCCTACACTGGTCGTACAGACCGTTACGTAGGAAACAGTGAAGCCAGCATGTCAGTCGGGCTGCTGAAGAATAAAGAAGACATATTTAAATACCTGGCGATGATGAATTGTTCCAATTTCATTTACATATTTTGACTGTTCATATTTTGTTATTATAGTGCGCCCCGCCGCTGGTGGTCGCTTCAAAGATCGACGAAAGGACTCTCAAGAGGGAAGGAGTCTGCGCGGCCAGCCTGCCCACTACTATGGGCATCGTCGCTGGGTTTTTAGGTTGGTAATTAATAGTGTCCGACCGAAGCTTCGGCTTCGGCCAAAATGGGCCGAAGTTTTGGCCGAAGCCGAAGGTTCCTAATAAACGACGAATTCGAATGAACTTTTACGAATGAGCGGAGAGCGCGACGGACAGAGACGTGGCGGGCGGGAGGGGTGAGTCACACACATCGTTTTGTGGACCTGCGCCGGCCGTCGGTAACGCGAATCAAAACAAATTCGTACCATTAGAGTTTTGAACTGATTTGCATTTGTTTTATCTCAATTCCATTGTGATAATTATGATTACGAAGTAAAGAAGTCGGAGGCAGCGAAAAACACAAGAAAAACGAAAAAAAAAGCTAAAATATAATATATAAATAATTAAAATTAACATTATTTCGAATTTCACAAATCGCAAGGTAATTTTGATTACCACTAGATCAACTTCTAGAGAAGATTAAAATTACCTTTCCATATTATATTATACAGTCGATATAAAACCTTCAAATTTAAAGTTTTACAATCAAATCATTTAAATTAGCTTGTATCCAATCTTGAACAAAATTCTTAGAGCTTTTAAACCTTCGGCTTCGGCTTCGACCGAAGGTTGTGCCGATAGCAGAATAATCGGCTTCGGCTTCGGCCAGAAATCGACCTTCGGTCGGACACTAGTAATTAATAAATAAATATATAGTCTTCCTTGAATGAAAATGTAATGCACTTTGTAAATTTTCTTTCGATTTCGATTTTTGTAAGGTTTGTAATACAGTTGAGTTGCAAGAAACGTCCTTAATGTTAAGGCTTCTGTAAATCTTGTGTCGTCTCTATTGTTGACAACAGCCAGTGCTCGAATAGTAATGAAACAATTGAGTGTGTGTGTGTGTGTGTGATGTGATGTGAGGGGTTAACAATGGCCACGATAAAATACCACTTAACGTAATACATCTAATAGCTCTTCCACTCTTCTAATAGCTCTAATTTAATTCCACTCTAACAATTTTAAATCTAAAAATCAAGTGATATATGTGGTATAACTTTCGTGAGTATAAAGGGTGTTACTCACTTCATAATTGTTTGTTACAGTCCAAAACACATTGAAGTACCTCCTAGGCTTCGGACAAGTCACCCACTACTTGGGGTACAGCGCGCTTACAGATTTCTTCCCCACTATGAGCTTGAAGGTGAGTTGCTTGGCAATGATGTGATTGGTATTTTATGTCTGTCTTCCGTACAAGTGCCAGGTTTTATTCCTGACTGCTTCGAGACTGTGTTTTGTATTACTAATTATTGTGTTTAACCGCCAAGAATTAGGTCCGAATTTTGACACATTTTGAAGAGTTTTAGTAACTTTTCCCTGTCATAGATTACGACAGTGCTAACCCCAAGGAATTTGCAATACTACTATGTAGTAAACTGGAAAAGCATCTTCATGGAAAGAAAGTCACCCCCGTCGAAACGAAAAAGAAGACTAAGCGAGACATACGGAGTAGGGCATCCTCTCTTTTTAGTACAGTGACCATTGTATAAATTCCTAAATTTCCTATGATTCAATGGCAGAACTATTAATGCTGGTAACACAGGTTACGATGAAAAGAGACGGGATGCCCTGTTCGTTTTAAACAGGGTTTCGAACGGGGCCACTTTGTTTCTATGGAGATCCCATTCCAGTTACGTTAGTCAGCATGCAACTTTCTTGGCTTACCCTACTTTATGACAAGTTAAAGGTACCTTTAACCTGCCATGTTCGTCTTTCTGAAAGATGGATTGGACGGGGGCGCGGGTAGCTGAGGATAGGTAAACGTGGGAAACAAAAGGGAAGGCCTTTGCCCACCAGTGAGACATAAAACGAAACCTTCAACGAGGCACAGCGTTATAAATAGTCTGTCATCCCATGACGTAAATTCCAAATTATTGTTCACCGGCTTCGTTCTAGCCTTAAACGATAGAGCTGGTCGAGGGTTTCCCGAAAAACTCGGGTCATACAGCGCGGATCATACAGACGGATGTGAGCGTCGGTGGAACAGTGGCTAGGACACCGGACTCCCATGCGGATGATCCGGGTTCGAAACCATGCAATGCCATGTAGCAATGAGTTTTTCGTATTTTTCAAAGACTTACGTACATTTACCATGGAGGAAAACATCGTGAGGAAACCTGCACACTGACATGACCAGTGTGTAAAATGGGGTAGGTACAAAAGATCCTCAAGGTTCGAAGTGCCGCTGGTGTTATTCCCGGACCTCTATCATAAGATAAGATGGAATGACGGATTAAAGACATGCTTAGCTGCGAGCAAGAAATCATTTCTAATTAATGAGGCAATGCTCTTGTGTATTACAGCCAAACCCGCAGTGCGACGACAGCCATTGTCGCGCGCGGCAGGTCGAATACCAAGCCAACCCCGTCGTGGAGGTGGCCACTGAGGTGAAGGAGGATACCGCGCCCGTACACGACGACAACGAATGGGGTACGTGGCTCAGACAACTGTAGACAGTCTTGGGGGCTCTATATAGTGACGTCAAGAAAAGAGGCTTTATATCTATAGATAGTGACGTCAAGAAAAGGGCCTTTATATAGTGACGTCAAGAAAAGGGGCTTTATATAGTGACGTCAAGAAAATGACCTTTATATAGTGACGTCAAGAAAAGAGGCTTTATATCTATAGATAGTGACGTCAAGAAAAGGGCCTTTATATAGTGACGTCAAGAAAAGGGGCTTTATATAGTGACGTCAAGAAAAGGGCCTTTATATAGTGACGTCAAGAAAAGGGGCTTTATATAGTGACGTCAAGAAAATGACCTTTATATAGTGACGTCAAGAAAAGGGGCTTTATATAGTGACGTCAAGAAAAGGGGCTTTATATGGTGACGTCAAGAAAAGGGGCTTTATATGGTGACGTCAAGAAAAGGGCCTTTATATAGTGACGTCAAGAAAAGAAAGAAATAATTTATTTCCAAGAGCGCACACATACAAACAATTAGGTACAGAATATAAAAATGATCATAATTTTAAACAAATATAAAATAAAAATAATAAATAAACAAAAGTAAGTAAGTTTGATGAAGGTGGTGTGCAGCACCGGAAAAGGGGGACTGCCTCAGCCTGTTGCCGCAGCGCTTTTAGCACAGCGGCGCTGATTTTCTGGCATCCCTTGAGTGCCAGGGATCACTCCCTAATGATACACTACCGGAACACAAAAGGGCCTTTATATGGTGACGTCAAGAAAAGGAGCTTTATATAGTGAGGCCAAGAAAAGGGTCTTTATATCGTTCGTCAAGAAAAGGGGCTTTATATAGTGACGTCAAGAAAAGAGGCTTTATATAGTGACGTCAAGAAAAGGGGCTTTATATAGTAACGTATTACTTACTTACTTACTTTTACGTCAAGAAAAGGGGGTTTATATAGTGACACCAAGAAAAGGGGTTTTATATAGTAACGTCAAAAAACCCTGGAAGGCATTGGCTGAAGGTGCACAACGCGGTGTTGGCGCCGACTCTACAGTGCGGCAGCGAACCCTGGGTGTGCCCGATGACGTATGAAAGTAACATGAATGCAGTAGAAATTGACTTATATTTTAAAGCTTAGAAAATTACATCATTTGACGTTAATTTTTTTGGTCTCGCTGTCAATAAGATTTTGAGTTTCTTGTTTTTGGGCTGGGTCATTTCAATCACGCGATTGGTTCGTTAGTCGTGTGAAGTGAGTCTACAATAGTCTACATGTTCAGACCGCTGGCAATAAATTGTAAAATGATAATTGACGACTTTCATGCAGTGTTTTAGAACTGAAGTTGGATTTTCCAGGAATCAGTTTGGTGGACGAGAATACGCCCGAAGACGATGACACTTCTAATCTCAAACTAGTCGATGGAGTTCAGGTAAATTTCTGTTCTTTTCTTTTTACTATTTATTGTTTAGTTTATTTCTTGAGGGGCTCGTAGTGAGCATGGTCGGAATATCTTTTATTTTTTATTTACGACTAAACCCGTGTTTGACCTCTATCTCACCTAGTGGTGAGATGAGGTCGAAGATGGAGCACACGGGGTTATTAAGTAATGAGGAAACACATCAACGAGCTAGCCAGACAGACCCTGAACGGGTCCTACCACCAGCAATATCATCATCAGCCTATTAATGTCCCCACTGTTGGGGTACAGGCTTTCCCTTCCACATACGGTACGGGCCATGATCCACCGAGCAGGCCTAGTGCTGATTGGTGGATTTCACACGCCTTCGGAAACTTTTTCATTTCCTCAGATATGCAGGTTTCCTCAAGATGTTTTCCTTCACCGTTAGTGCAGTCGGTAAATGTACGTAAGTCATCGAAAAAATATTTGGTACATGGCATTGCATGGTTTCGAAGCCGGAGCTCCCGCGCTTGGGAGTCCTAGCCACTAGACCATCGACTACAATTTAACGTCGTGAACCAGGAGTCCAATTCAACTGTTTTACAACATCATCATCAGCAGGCCACTCTAGTCCACTGCTGGACATAGGCCTCTCCCAGGGCGCGCCACTGAGCCCGATCTTCGGCTCTTCTCATCCAGTCGTTGACTGCCTGAAGCTCTCGCAGATCTCTATACCTCGTCGCCGGGATACTCTATTTGCCGCCCCATCCATTGTCAAGCCAGTGGAGACGAGTTTCTTTTCTTATAACAATAAATGATCTCTTGTTTGCAGGTGGCGTACAGCATCCCTGTAGACAACAGCACGCCGGAGTCGAGCACGGGCGGCGCGGTGGCCGCCTCCGAGCTCTCGCTGGAGGAGCTCATGCAGCAGATGAAGTCCATGTAAAGTGCTGGGGGATCCTGACCCTGAGACATGGTGTGGCCAGATGTGACTGAGGAGCGCCAGGAATACCAAGTTTAAACCGAAACATGAGAGTAAGGATGTTTTTAAACACGCTGTACAGTGGGCAACACGTCAGGCTTTTTGTAGTTTGTCTCTTGAATCAAAACTTATTGCGACTCGGTTCAACAGAGTATAGCTTGGTGAACAAAAAGGAATGGATTCTTAGAATGGGATTCGAGTATCCGGTATAAACTGTTATATATCTGTGTAAAAATAAAAATAAATAAATAAATGAATGTGTGTGAATAATTTTTATTTTATTTTATATCCGTGTAATAAAAAAGATCGCGGCAAATTACATTATTTTTAAATTCAGTAATAAATAATCAAACTCTCAAGATGTGCACTTGTCTCTAAGACTCAAATCCCATTCTAAGAACTCACGGACTGTAATAAAGAGCATTTCTACTGTCATGCGGATTTTACCGCATGGAATTGGTTGTAGACGGATGGACGGCACTGTTGCGGAGCAGATTCACGTGACAGGAAATAGGCTCTAATGACTGGGACTAGGGTTGATGCGAAAGTCAAGAATTAAAGATATGCCATACAGATTGTAAGTCGATAAAAGATCTACTTTGTAGATTATTGAGTATAACGGGTTGCTCCGAACAAGAAGCTGCCGCTCTCCGTTGTACTCGATAGTGATTATTAGTGATCGGAGTAGGTAGAGCTCTTTCGGGTCAATGTCCTCAAAGGTTATATTAATATGGATATGATTTCGGGATCCCGTTTTAAGTTATCGAGCAAATGTTGTAAATTACTTTTATAAACCTCGCCCTTCCTCGGCGGATTACGATTTTTTTTAAATTGTGAACTTACGAAGAAGTTAAAACACTTGCTTGCTTATCGTATGGTTAGTGGCCAACCTATTTGTCAGAGTTGTTCAGGCCGCCCGTAGGCCTCTGACATGGCTTAACGACTGCTGTCGAACGACAACAACCGGGACCGACTGCTTAACGTGCTTTCCGAGGCACGGAGGAGCTCAGATGAAATATGCCACTAGCGGTCACCCATCCAGGTACCGACCGCGCCGCGGTAGTTAAAACACTACCATAGGTACACTAGCGCCATGAATCTTAAAAAAATATATTTCGCCACCAATCTTAAATGTGTATCAAAACAAATATAACGTTAAAAATCTAAATAATATATTTATTCAATCCCGGAAATCCCGGGATTATTGGGCATACTTATCCATACGATGACCGTATGTGGCAAGTACCAAAAACAGCCCTACCTACTCCGATCACTGGTAATTATTATGTGGTCAGGTCACAAGGCGTGGATACGATTAATTTGACTGCTTTCGTCTTATGAACGCGTATAACGACTGTATTGTAAGAGTTCATGACAAAACGAGATGGGAAAAGTTAGGCATTTATTTCATAAGCGTGATTTCAGTCTAAAGCGGATGACCGCACGCGAACCGCATGCATATGCAAGTTTCACTTGTATTTTGAGCTCAAACGTAATTTATTGCTTAAGTTATAAGTTCCGCATTACACTGAAATCACGCTAAATGTTCGCATTCCAGCTTAGCAACTAATATGAGTCAGTAGAAGATGTTAGTTTTAAGTAATTTTTTTGAAATTTTAAATTTTACAATTATATATTGTTGTTAGCGCTAAGCGAGTATCATTATACATTATATGAAGCAAATTTTATTAAATATCTTCTGTGAGAAGCTCGCTCTTTATTATTTCGGTGCAAGTTCTCAGTTTCGCTGTGATTTTCTTGTTTTCTGGCGGCAGGGTGTTGTTCTGAAATTCTATATCAAATCAGTTATGGCACCCCATTTTTGTAATTGAAATTAATAGACGCTCTTCTGCGCGTTGGTAGTAATTCCTTAATACGTTGATGATTTTTTTTGAGTATTTAATACGTCGATGCGATTATTTTTCCAATTTAATTTCGACTCCTGCTTCCCACACTAGGATTCCCTGTGCTGTGTATTAAACACTTTCAAAACAGTACAGTGGTTCATATAGCATCACAAAATAGCACGCAAAGTTGTATTTAAAGTCCATTCCCTCAAAGAATCTCGGTACACCCAAAGTATTGGACTGCGGATGTTTAAATTCATGTAAAAATAGGAAAGGAGAATTGGCGCTTTTGGACTCACTTCGCCTCCAACCAAACATGTCTCATTTGATAGACCTCACCGAGGACTACATCTTTCATTATGGAAGAAACATCCTAAGTCGTGGGGGACAAGAGCTGAAGACCAAAAATATCTTCATAATAATTGCTCTGTTTCCATTTATTTTGTTTCCCCAGCGACTAAACTTCTGTTCCCACATAACTTAGGGTGTTTGCTCCCTAATAAAAAAATAATTCTCTTCTATTTCATTTATATGCACCTGCCTTGCAATATCTGTATGACCCAATGGTTAGCTGGTAGAAAATGCCGCATGGCATTAAGCTCGCCTCATGTACTATTTTTGTGCATTAAAGTGTTAAATTAAATAAAAAATGTAGTTCTAGGCGAGTTCTTTCAAATGCACTATGTTTTGTTGGAAAGAAAGAAAGAAAAAAACATGGTGTCCAAGCTTGTATGGGATCCAAGATCAAATCTCTTTTATAAATAAGTTATTCGTTTCGAATATTTATTTATTTATTTATTTATTTAACACTTTAATGCACAAAAATAGTACATTTGGCATTATTAAAATAATCATACCTACACAAACGGAACCTATTTAATCTATATAACCTAATATATATCTAATATAATCTAATATAATCTAATATAATCTATAGAACCTATATAACCTAATAATCGGTAGTCTGCATCCTCTGTTGTCGCGGCAGCATCGTTTTACCAGCGGCGGCGGCTTTTTTAAGCGAATGGAATATGTATGTGAGGGTAATTTAATCGATGATTTACCATGACACAAGCCATGACACCCTTGGCTCGCTTCACGATGTGCTCGTCGATCCCGCTCGAGGCCGCCACTTGGTGCGCGAAGCTGCTCTCCACGCTGCCTTCAGTCAGCCGGAACAGGAAAACTGGCTCTCCGTCTTGGACAATGTGCTCGAATCTCTGACAGATTTTTAATTAACAGTGGATGATGAAATGCTTAATATGAGATAATCCTGCAATGTTTTACCACTAGAGGCGCCACTAGCACAATGGTACGTAGCCAATCAACATGTAGATACGTTCCTTTCCACCAAATCTGTTTTTTACCCTTCAGACTCGCGCCACGCTGTCTTAACTGATTATTTATGTCTGCTATTTTGAAATGGCCATATGATGCCATGATATCATCACAATTTTACTAATAGTTTTGATAAATTAATCCAAATAACGAGAAATTTGTGATATCTTCAAAAATAACGTTTCGGTTTGCTTTTCTGTTTACGGAGTGTGCTCGTGGCTCCATCTACGCTTTGCGTTTTATCTCCTATTCTGTACTATGTTGTTTGTTAGGTTGGTTTTAGTCTCATGCGGTCAATTGATTTAGCATGCGGTCACGACTGAACTAGTCCAGTATGTATAAACCAGACATGTGGACGTAAGAACTTATGTTTTTAAGGAGAGTAGTTGACCACAACGGGCCACCTGATGTTACCATCAGGTGGGTGACCACTTGGTCACCGTCGCCCAGAGACATCTCACCGCACTGTAATGTGTTATTAAAATGTTTCCGATGCGCTGCTTACCTTGAGGACTTTGAGTGCCCCATGTGCCGGTAATTTTTGCTGGCTCTTTTCACTTTGCTGCCTTTACGAATGGACAACTTTTAGTTCGTGTTACAGTTTGTGGTTTCCATTGAATAAATAACAAAATGAGAGTTGTAAAAGAATCCCTCACCAAGAACCGGACAATAGGCGTGTTCACAATAAACTCCTTCAAGTTGAGGAAGTGTGTAGATAGAAGGACATGCGGACAGTTGTTCCCCTGGAACAGCAGCGTGTTGAGACTGGCCGCCAGGAGCGCCAGGCCGTCCGCTTGCGACGTGCCCTTGCCGAACTCGTCTATGATTAGTAGGGAGTTGGAGCTCGACTCTTGGAGGGCCAGCGCCATCTTGGACAACCATAGACAAGGGATTTACTCAGACAACTCGAGGAGTGCCGTGAAGTGAGCGGATACAATCAATGATGACGATGCAATGGAAAGAACTGTGTCAGAAGACACCTACAACAACCCCTGGTGCACACGAAGCAAGAATCCTGGTAATTACAAGTTTAAAATGGCAACATTGATGCTGATGTGTATGAGAATTTCTTTGAATGTTGCCACTTTACACTTGTAATAATACCCTGACTGGGACCCCAGATTGCTACAATCTTTGTAATTACGACTTTAAAATGGCAACATTGAATATAAATCCCCATACAAAACAGCGTCCATGTTGCCTATAGGATAGGAGGATAGTTCCATATGGCGAGAACTACTATTTTTCTGGTCAGGGTAAACAAGGTTTGTTGTTTCGTATTCTGGGGTGCTGGGGTATTGTTAGAGTGCTGCCGATCTTGAAGGACAGTTGTAGCGCTACGCTACCATTGAAGACATGACGGAAAATTGGTCAAGGGTGAGTCCAGCCTTACAGGGATCTTAAATGTTTATGGAGGGGGGATATGGTATCTCTAGCTCCCCGACAGCAGATTCGGGAAATTGAACAATTGAAATTGAAAACGTTTATTTAGCGCTGTAAACACCAGAATACAGAAGTATACAAAGTTTAATACATGCAGCACAAAACATCTGATGTGGTACAGTGCCAAAATGTGTACACCAGCTCAGCATAATGCTAAGGCAAGCCACAGCGCTAATTTTCAGCTGGCCCCTCAGTGACTGCACGGACGAAGAAAGCAACAGTGTGTGCGTGTTGTGATGTATGAATGACTTATTTATCTTCAGCAGTGGCAGATCCATGGGAGTGTTATGGAAACCATGAGCCCCTGGATCCGCCACTGTCTCGAATGTCCAGTCCGTGTTCTTCACTGGTCCTCACCTGTCTCAAGTCGATGAGGAAGGCCGACATGTGCGCGGCGACGCACTCCGCCGACTGGATCCTCGTGTAGATGTGGCTGACGACGCCGATGGTGGCTGACTCCGCCGGCACGAAGCTGCCGATGTGCGCCAGGTATACTATCAGGCCTGGAAGATTTGACAGGTGACGGAAATAATTCAAATGGATATATTTGGTTGGACATCAAAATCAAATAGATTTTTTGACGAGTGCCTTGGATTCAGGAAGACTGTTTTTTTTTCGGGAGTGGCGCTGGTTTTGCTGGGGATTGAGCCTTAATGTGATGAGAAATAAATGGCGCCTTTATTTTATTTATTTCGACATCAAGTTTTGAAAATATGGATGCGAATAGAATAGAATAATAGAAGGAGATACAATTTCGATGATTTTGTCAATGATGGCTAAAAATCCCACATAACTTGGTCTTTTAACTTGGTATTTTTGGAAGATTACCTCTCGTGAACAAAAAAAGGAATATTCCACCACATTTGCCACAGTGACGTTCCAAAACTGGATTATATCCGGCGACTCATGTCGCTTCTATTTCACCCGTCTTCTTGTCAAGGGCTTTCTTTACTTGGTCTTAATATAAACTTACCATGAAAGAACGAACGTCCGCCCCTAGGGGGAGACAAATTCATCTTTCATCCAAGAAACTCACCGATCTGCTTCATGTAGACAGATTTGCCACTGGCGTTGGGTCCGGTGAGAATCTTGACGAACCCTGCTTCGCGGCTGCTCTCGGCGTCGTTCGGCACGAAATTATCGCAGGTGATGAGATGAAGAGGGTGCCGGCCCTGCTTGATGAGGATGGTCTTGTCGGTCGTGAGGGTCGGACGGACGAAGTTGAACTCCTTGGATACCTTCGACATTGCTATGAGGCTGGGGAAGGAAGGTCTTGTTTGGACTTTTGGAGCAGGGATTGGTTTGGACGTGAAATATTCTTACAACAGGTGGTCCAATGATTGTCGTGATGGCAGATGTGATGATCTTGCCCTTCAAAGCGAAACACAGCAATGCTAGCGTTGCTGCTTTACGGCAGAAATAGGGAAATAGGTAAAAGGTTGTTATGGTACCATCACCACCTCACGTTGACACGTCACAGAGTCATCCCACTTTCTAAAGCCTTCATTTTTACCTTCAAAAAGATGAGGGAAGACGGAAAGAAATGTTTTACATCTATAAATACACTGAAATCTAATGCAGATAATTGGTATAAAGTTACAGTCTCATCTAGTTAAAGAAGACATTAAAAGTTTGAACAAAGAACATTTATTCTTCTCTTCTTCAGAGTCGAGCAGGTGTGTTCACACAAGCGAGTTTATGAGAAACAAGGCGTACCAGTCCAACTCGGCACACTTGTCGATGACGGAAGCCAGGGTGTGCAGGTTCTCCAGAATGAGGGTCGTGAGACGCATCATCGTGCGCGTCTCGTGCGCCACTATCTCCGGGTACGTGTCGCCTATCATCACGTCCAGCTCTGGTGGGGAAACGTCATTTTGTAGGGAAACATCATGAACGTATATTTTGTACCGAATAGATTGGATTGGTGCTTTGTTTACCTTCGCATCCTTTGCTTTTGTAGTGGATATAGTCGTTGTTTTGGAACTGAAAACACAAAACAAAGCCCTGATAAAGCAGCATTTATCACCATCATCCACAGCTCATATCATCCCACTGCTGGGTATAAGCCTCCCTTCTTATAGTCAATATATATCTTCGAGGAGTCTCTGTTAAAATAACCATGTACAATAAGCTACCATTAGCAATAACTGAGCTACCATTTTTAGAGTTCAAGAGTAGAATTAAAAAGTATTTCGAAAACAATCATTTTTATAATTTAAATGAATATATCAATGCGCCTAATAAATATTTCCAACTGGACGATATCGGAAGATTGAACAATTTTACTTCAGTGTAATTAGTTATTAAGATTTATTAATAAGTACACAAGAGAAGAGGAAATCAATATCCGAACTCAAAACGCCTTAAGATGCGCCGCAGCCCTGCACAAGGCTCTGGTGTCCAAGTTACTGAGCAGAAATACCAAGATCCGGATCTACAAAACTGTCATCAGACCGATCTTGATGTATGGATGCGAGATTTGGGCACTAACCTTAAAGGAAGAAAACAGACTCTTGGTGACCGAGAGGAGGATATTGAGGAAGATTCTGGGACCAGCCAAGAATTAAGATGGAGGGTGGAGGATGAGAAAGAATAGGGAGATAGAAGAGATGGTGAACGAGCCGAACATTATAGGAGAGACGAAAGCGGCTCGACTCCGATGGCTCGGACACATCACTAGGATGGGGGAGGATCGGGCAGTTAAACGAGCGTATGTGGGACGCCCTAACGGACGACATCCGGTCGGACGTCCCAGATACCGCTGGCGCGATGAAGTGGAGAAGGATCTGCGGGAGCTCCGGGCGCCTGACTGCGCAGGAGAGAGAGCGATGGCGCTCTTTGGTATCGGAGGCCAAGATCCACTTCGGGTCGCTGCGCCAGCGGAGTAAGTAAGTAATAAGTACTTTTTTTCACATCTTCTCGTCGCCCATACCTCAATGTCTAAAGACAAGAGTCTTCAACCAGTGCGTCCTACCAGTAATGACCTACGGAGCCGAAACGTGGACACTGACGGTGCGACTGGTTCACAAATTGAAAGTCGCTCAGCGTGCTATGGAAAGAGCTATGCTCGGAGTATCTCTGCTGGATCGAATCCGAAATGAGGAGATCCGGCATAGAATAAAAGTTATCGACGTAGCTCATAAGATTAGCGAGCTGAAGTGTCAGTCACATCTGTCGCAGAACCGACAACCGCTGGGAGAGACAAGTTCTGGAGTGGAGACCGCGTTTGGGCAAACGTAATGTGGGACGCTGTCCTGCTAGATGGAGCGACGATCTGGGCAAGGTGGCTGGCAGCGACTGGATGAGAAGAGCCGAAGATCGGGCTCAATGGCGCGCCCTGGGAGAGGCCTATGTCCAGCAGTGGACTAGAATAGGCTGCTGATGATGATGATGACTTTTTTTTATAAGTACTTACATTATTATCATTATTATTATTTGTAAATTTGACGTACTTAATGTAACGTACCCTGTTACAAGAATGAATAATTTTGATTTTTTTATAAGCTGCATTGGCAATTTACAAGTATTTCTATTTTCTATCAATGTTGCCATTTGGTTTGGCCAAACTATACCTCGCACATATATACATACATATTTATACCGCACCGCATACGCAGCTGTTTCATTCTATCAATTTTCTTTTCCTTTCTCTCCAATCCCAAATGAACGTGACGTCACAAGTGACAAAAAACATGTCCGCAACCCGCTACCGCGCCGCACGCTGATATGCGTTAAAGTTCAAAATTAATTGTAAAACCTCGCTATCATTTCCAATAAAGGATTAAAATAACTCTCGTGCACTAACTGTGTGCACTAACAAAACAAAAATCCAAAAAGTGAGTTGCCTATGGGTGGTGAGGCCGTGGACTGACCACGTTCTCAAACCAGCGAAAATCGTCGAAGGAACTCAATTCATCTTATACCAGGTACCTCCCTTTCAAAAAATACACACCACCAATTAAGACTTGTAATTACAAGGATTGTTGCTTAGTAATCAGAGGTCCTAAGGAGTTCAGTGTTCTTTGAAAGTGACGGAAAGTGAAATTTCAAAGTGATAATTCCGATTTGCCACTACCATTGGTTCATGCAACTCGGTTAAAACTCCTTTATAACATTAGATGTCCAGCTAATTTCCTTTACCTCCAACTCTGACATCAGTCGAAGGAACTACGCTTACCATAAACTTCATATCGGGCAGTTCCTTCTGCTCCATAGTGAGGTCGTCAGCCCAGGCCTTGACCCCCAGCAAGTACCCCAGATGCGGCATGTACAGCATGGTGCACTCCTCTATGAAGGGGGGCAGGCGGTCGAGCTCCACCTTCGCTGTTTCTGACATCAGCCCGTGCAGGCTAGCCATGGTTTGTTTCTCTGTATTGTGAGTAGAATTGATGCAAAGGGTCTGTTTGATAAATCGTGTTGTACTTGGAATTGATGAAAGGAAAACATCGTGAGGAAATCTGCACACTTGGATGACCAGTGTGTGAAATGGGGAAGGCACAAAAGATCCCAATGGGTCGAAGTACCCCAGCAGCACAAGTACCCCAGATGAGGCATGTACAGCATGGGACACTCTATGAAGAGGGTCAGGCTGTCGAGCTCCATCTTGACTGTTTCTGACATCAGCTCGTGAACGCTGGTATTGGTTTGTTTCTCTGTCGTTTAATAGTATTGTGAATAGGTGGTTGGAAAGTGTCTAATGAAGTGATGATAGATCAGATGAATGTTTTGAATCTTTTTTATTTGCATCAGTCAACTTACATGGACATTCTGAAGCCGGTTCTGAAATTACTTTTTCGATATCTCAACTAACACCAGAGATATTATTGGTTAAAATTAGTAGTGGGGAGATGCTCCGTAACTTTTTACTAAATAGCTTGTATGGCGCTACAGTAGTGTGACGTCACAAATTGCTGTTTCTTTCTACCTTCTAATTTCTGATTGCCTGTAATTATTTTATTTTCCAACGATTTTCAATTTTGTTTTCACAGATGACCTTTAATTATGTTTATAATGCTTGTCAAATACCCTATTCAGTCCCCTGATTTCTCATCAGCTGCATGTAATACTCACTCAGATCAAGTTCGGGGTCCACTCCAGCCTTCACGGTGAATTTGCCTTCTGACTTGGACAGGTCAAAGTCTATAATCCTGTTCATGTATAACGCCATCTGTGGAAGCAATTATATGAAGAAATGGAAATAAGTCAATACATATGTCTAATAATCAAGTATGGAGTGATAAAGGCGGCTATGGTCTTTCTTGACAGCAGAGGTACAGTATTGGCTTCTGACGGCCTTTATAGTTACCCCGGGATTTTGGGGCGAGCGCTGAAAGCCCTCAGCCAGAAGGGGGAGCAATAGGCCTACCGGCGCCCGGGAACAGGCCTCGGCTTAGACCACTGCTGAAGGATTCTCTCCGAGAGAGTTGGGAGAGAATAGGCAGGAACACGACGATGGCCAGCGGCGAGTAGAGTCGCTCTAGCGTTGCAAAACTATCTATAGTTTGTTGACCGGTGGTTTTCAGTCAAAAACACCGACACCATCGAAGTGTGCTTACAGAATCCAGTCAAGTATAAAAGCTATTGCATGTATCAACATGATTGGTGTTCTTACTTCATAAAGCTTGTTGTTGTCACAAGAAGCGAGTTCCTGGAGGAACTCGCTCGACCTGCCGACACCTTCGCACATCTCACAGATCAGCACCGCGTTGTACAGCGTCTGGAAAGGTTCTACTTTGAATGCTGTTAAGGTTTGAAAGCGGAATCTATGCTTTTTTTATTGTATAAGGAACGGATAGGTTGAGTGCTTTATGTGCCGGTAATTACGCTGGCTCTCTTACCCTTCAAACCGGAACGTCAACAATTCAAGCATTTCAGATTTACTCCTGAAATAGGTAAAAGGGTGGTAGTACCACCCCAGGCTGACTCTGCAGTGCACAGAATCATACCTTCGAAAAACGAATTAATAAACAATTTTTAAAATGGATTTTATCTTTCATTCGGTTAATCTAATATAATAATTAGTTTTGGACGTACGTTGTAAAGTGATTTCCATTGAAAAGCTTTCGCTGATAAAGCTTTGATTTTTGCTAGGATACCCTGAAAATAACAGATAGGTACTAACATACGTGATATAAGAAAATACAGTGAACAGATTTTATTTTTGCATTGAATCCAACATTATAAGTAGAAAGAATGGTACTAGATTTGAGAAACCCTTGACCTGGTCGTAGGCGGAGATGGTATTTAGGGTTTTCATCCTACTCTTTCACAACGAAAATTGAACCTCCCTCTGGATCTTGCAAACACTCACATTGACATTCTTGATGAACCTGAGCGAGGAGCACATATTCCTCATGACGGAGTCGCTCTGCGGCCTCATGAAAAAAGCCACCACGTCCTGGCGGCGCTGCAGAGTAGCCAGGTCTGTTGTGGGGTGTTGCAGAAGTACTCTAAACCAATAGGATATTTGACCAATCAGACATCAAGACAGATCTGAAATTCGTTTTTAAAATCTCAACTAATACCATAGATATTAACGGTTAAAGTTAGTACCTAGTGAGGAGATGCTATATGCTCTGTCCCTTTTTAGCAAAAAAGTTCAGAGGGCGCTAAAGTAGTGTGACGTCACAAATTGCTTTTTGCCGTTTCTTTCTACCTTCTGATTTCTGATTGGCTGTAGCTGTTTTATTTTTCAACTTATTCCATTTCTGTTTCACATTTGACCATCCGTTTATGTCTAATATGTTTATGAAATGCATTTACTCTTCGATACTTGTCAAATACCCTATTGAAAGATCGGACCCCAGATTACGAAGCAACAATCCTTGTAATTATAAGTTTAAAATGGCAACATTGACCCTGTTTTTAAGGGGATTTCTATTAATGTTGCCACTTTACAAGGATTGTTGCTTCGTAATCGGGTCCGATCTTTCAATAGGGTATTTCACAACCAACCAAAGGGTTGGTGGTAAAGATTTTGGGCCTCAATGAAGGGTGACACAAAACCTTCTCATTTGCTTGCACCATGTCTCTTGTAAAAAGATTTACAAGAGACATGGTGCAAGCGAGTGAGAAGGTTTTGTGTCACCATTCAATTATATTTGACTCGACACTCGACTCGCGAAGCTTACCTCATCCTGCTCTGTCCGACCTTCGAGGAGCATTTGCTGAACATCTGGAACAGACTGAGCCCCTCCTTGTTGCTGCCCTGAACACCCTTCTTGAAGTTGCTGGGGTGTGAGATAGAGCTGAATATCTGCAGCCCTTTGTACGTGTCCTCGTCTATGGTCACTATGTCTGCCCTAGGGGAGAAGCGAAGATTTCACTTTAATAGCGAAGACCTGATATTTTATGAAAAAGAGGTTGGCAGACTGGGGCGGACCTAGAAAAAGATTGGGGAAAAGTTCGGTTGCTGAAATCATTCAGATGTCGATTGCAGTGTTTTCTAAAGAGTTATCTACTTGCTTTTCTTTCACTATCGGTTTCCTGTTGCAAAAGGACATGCGGTTCAACTGTTGGTAAGTAGTGACTGTCGCGCCGATATTAAGTTTAGTTTCCGTCAAAGATCTTCTGGAAACCATGGCAACTGCTTCTGTTATTCTAGAAGGCTGTCGAAAACCAGGCAAGTTCTGGAACTGTAAATCTTTTCTAAAACTGTAATAGGTCAGCTGAACAGGAACAGACGTCAAAAACCTTATAAAAAAAGTTCTTACAAAGAAATCTTCCTCAGACTAAGGAACTGCGGCTTGCTCTGCATATCCATGTTCATATTAGACCAGTTCAAGTCCAGATATCGTAGCAGGGTCCCCAGTGCGTGCACGCTCTGGGTCTGACTGAAGTCCACGACGGTGCGGAGGAACATAGTGCGCTCCTCGTCAGAACAGTCGCGCGGTTCGTAAGGGAGACGGAGAGAGAAGATGCGACGCTTGCACGCTTCGAAGCCTGGTTGGATTTGTGTGGAGATCAGGGACGGATTCGGAAAAAAAATTACAAATGTTGGAAAAAGGCACAAAAAATTGTCAAGGGTTATTCGAGCTTACAGTTATAGGTATCCTATACGGCTCTCTTTATGCAATACAAAATGATACAAATGTAATCAAGGGTTTCCAAGAACTTAGTAGGTGTCTTTGATATCAGATGGGATTTCTGAAAACGTAAGGTCGTCGGTGGTTGGAGTTTCTATTCTGAATATCTACTCTTCCCACATCTGGAACTGAGGACCTGATGACAAGGGGATCTCCACAATGGTAAGTCGGGAGTTTCTTAAATCATTAATTTACAGTTATTGAATTAAAAAACTTACTATATTCCCTAGCGGACACAAAGACGAGCTTACACCGTCCGTCCTTGCCGCCGTCACCGTCGAACACCGTCTGCCTGACCGTCTTGACGAAGGCTCCCTGCATCTTGCCGTCTAACAACATTCGAACGGGGTCCACTTGACGAAACAGACTGAGGAACATCTGGTACTCGGGGGGACGGTCTACTATCTCGTCTAGGATGAACAGCTGGAATATAAAGGCTGATGATGTACAAGTATTCCTCTCGCACACTAGTGCCGCCAATTGAAAAAAAATATGTTACATTTTATTTACTTATAAGGAATGTAAAGAGAGTTCTGTCTTTCCATGGCCGGCAACGAACAAGAAATAGGTACCTCTTGGTAACGTGTTGCAAGTGTCTCTAGGCAACTGACCACTTACCACCAGATGGCCCGTTTGCTTGTTTGTCTTGGTTTATTTATAAAGAATAATTAAAAACTCGTCGAGTCGAGTTTCATTCCGACAGGTAGCGTAGTATTTTTAAACGTGGAAATCTAAATTGGTACTTTAGGTATTATTTATTCAAAGTAAAACGTCTGCCATCTGCGAACATACTGTCTACAACCACCACCATACTGACCTCTCCAGTCTGCAGCGTGTAGTACGCCGCCCCGAGTTTCCCCAAGCGGCAGTACGCAACCAGCAGCCGCTGTAACCATTCGTTACTTTACATACAATTACGTAACAGTCAAAAGAATTTTCTATTTCCTGGCAGTCTCATTCACATAAGGGTTCTGTTTAGAAGGATCTCGTATTTCTTTTATTTCTAATGTAAAATTCGCTCCCTCCCTCAAAGGTAAGATTCCTACAGGGCTCGACTCGCCCTCGACCTTTTTTAATGCTAGTATTCAATTTCAGTAACCGTTGACCCCCAAATTTTTTCCTGGATCCGCCCCTGGGTATATGCGTATTTATACCAAGTTTATTTTAGACACGATACAATTAATTAGCAAATGGATGCGAATTATATGCGCCTTAAAAATAACGCTCATAATTTTCGTAATGGATGAACTGTAGGTGGTAGGTGTGGCTACATTCCATAATACTAGGGGAGGGCTTACTTTGACTAGCTGTAATTATTTAACCTGTAATTATTTAACCATTATGAAATGTACGGTACGAGTAGCATGATTTAGATATACTTAAGTATTTACTTAGATTTTTTTAGAATTATTAAGTACTTATATACCTATTTTATTTTATTGCACGAAAACTTACTTTTGAGTTTTGAAGCAATGCGATTGATAATAATATAATCTAGGCGGCCTTATCGTTAAGTTCAATCTCTTTCAGGCAACTTTTAATTGTGGACTGAATGATTGATGATAAATTTGCCAGAAATATGGTAGGTAAGAAGATGAGACGACACAATTTAGTTTTAAAGATCACGCGTGTAATCTATCTCGCGACATTCGGCATGGAATGATTTTGAACTCACCTCTTCAGCATCAGATTCCTCACTGGTCTCTTGATTTGCATTAGAATTTGAACTTATTGGCTGGTCAGCGGACCTGCAATTGATAAAAAATTTAAACTTTGAAACCGAACGATTCCTAAAACTTTGAAGGAATTAACTTCATCAAGCGAATATCTTACCTAGTTACTTTAAGGGTAAAAAAATTGTAGAACGCACCCTCAAACCATAAGGTTTTTCGGTTTTTCACAGTACCGAAATAACTTCTGAAATATTATATAACTACCAATACAAACCTCCGACATTGAGCAATCACGAAGTGATTCTCCCTCTGGTTTGTCGCTCCACTGTTTGAACTGTGGCCGCTGGTCGTTGCCCGAGTTGATGACAAGTTTTCATTCATCTTAGTCACTTTTTCATTAATAAATTATTAATTTAGCTAGGATAAGAAACACCGAACAAATTAATAAATTCGCAATTTCCCGCCTGAAAATATTTTATGACTTTTTATGCGCTGCAGGCAATGGTATCTAGTGGTTTGGTCAGCCATAGGTTTTATTTCGAGGTTTTTATATAAAGATAAATTAGGTACCTAGGTAGGTACCTAAGAACTTTCCAGGAATTTACTAATTCACATCAGAGAGCTGCGCAACGACATTTGTTTATTTTTAATTAAAAATTTTGTTATTACGAATTATTTTTGTGTTAGTGAATGACTGATTTATAAAATAAAACTGGCAGTAACAGTCGAAAAAAATATTGCGGTCACCATGAAAAGAAAAAGGAAAAATAATATTTGTTTTTAATTTTTATTTGGCATTCACTTTATTTTATGAATTTTCAAAAATGTTTTCATTCGTTGTTGTTAGTTTTCATATTGGAATCTCTAAATACCTAGTACGGATTTTTGGTAATCAAAACATATTGTTACCAAGTTTTTATCTAATGGCGAAACATGTTCGACGTCCGTCGTGTAAAAATTAAAGTTTTTATTTAGGTAGGTCATCTTCTTCTTCTGTCCTTTTCTTACCGATAACGAAAGAGACATGAATGAATGAGAAATGAATCGTGGCCAATACCAAGTACCTACCTATGAAGAATCTTTTCTATGGAAATTCTGTTATTTCCTTAGATCCGAAGTTTTTGTGGAATTGTTAAACTTTTATTGCGTTTAACGGAATGTTAGATTTTTTACAGGTACCCACAAAGTAACTACTCACATCATCTGTGACAGTTTGAATCATGCTTACAACACCTTCGTAATCCAATGCAAATGTATTTTATAATAGACGAAAGTATAAAAAATACCTGATAATGTTTTAATTTATTAATTATTTAAATTGTTTTAAATTAATTATTTGTATGAGTGAATTGTGGAAGATATTACTTAAAAGTAAGTACTGATCTATATTAATGATACCTACCTTTCTAATAGTTAATTTGAAATAAATTTGGTGTGATTAAAAAGTAAGTAGGTACTTATTTTAATTATTTTATTTTAGACAAGAAATCATGGTTGAAAAAACGACTCCACAAAAAAAAAGGATTAGGTGGCAAGATAAAGAATGGCAATAAACCACAAGAAAATATATCAGATAACATCACTCAAGGAACTGAAGGTATTGAAGGAAAGAACATTACAAAGTCAAATAATAATAATAAACGTGTCCAATTAACAGGAACGAGGCAGGACGATTACGTGGTATACAATCCAGTCATACCACGAAAATCTTACTACCAGGCACCGCTGATGTGTGAGACAATATACGCTCCAGTGCCAACTATGTCCCTGATACCCTGTTACCCTCTGTTCAGCAACCGCAACTATAGATACCCATGGCTGAACTGGAACTCCTTAATAACCACTTATACCCCATCGTTATACAGCGTACCCATGGCTGTACCCGTATGTCCACCGATTCTAACCCCGAGTCCATACCCCGCTATGCTTTCAGCTTTGATGCCTCCAATTTACTCGCCTTTACTTTCTGATCCGTACTCCCTTAGTCCGATCGGGACATATGCCTCTTATACAGATACGAGTATGTCATATGATGCATCTATAGAACAAAATGCGAGTTATATAGGAACAGAGGACGCAGACACGAGTTACATCGAGCAAAATGAAAATTATGTGCAAAATTATGAGAATAACGTTCAATATGAAGAGAATAACGTTCAGAATGAAGAGAATAACGTTCAGAATGAACAGAACGTCCAAAGCGAAGATAAGTCAAACAAGACTGACGAAAAAGATCCTTTAGAAATGTTGTTAACGGTTCCAAGAGACCTGTTTCCCCCAGCAAGAATGATCGTCTATGACACAAATCTGATCATAGACGAATTCTGTAAGCTACGGGACATACTGAACCACGCGTCTTGGCTGATGGACTTGGAATATGGAGTTCCCAGGAGGCCCGACACTCGACCGATAGCTATATACGACGCTTTGTCAAAGAGCATTCGCTGTAAGAATACTCCTCTAGCTATACATCCAGGGTTTGAAAGCTGCAACGAGGACTTTAAAAGAACTATAGTTGATTACTACGATGTCATTGTATCGACCTGGTACAGGAGTTATATGTCCTTGAGAAGAGATAGCTCTGTGGCTGGCTATCAGCTGTGGCTGAAAGCACCGATGCATGTGTTTGGCATGTGCTGGCCATGACGAGTTAAGGCTTTTTAGGTCCTGCCGTTGGTTTTGGTCACATAGTAGAGAAATAACATAAAAGAAGTAATATACTAGCGTTTAGGCGCTTCTCGTGGAACTTTGAACAAAAAGTCATCGAAAAAATTCATATCAATTAATTAAGGCATTTAAAAAAAGGTGTCTGGTATTAAGGTTCCACGAATGAAGAAGCTGTTTGTTTCTTATTGTTTCAATATGAGAATATCAAACTATTTAAAAAAAAGTCGTCATCCGTGGAATCTTAATACCAGACACTTTTTTTAATGCCTTAATTAATTGATATGATTGTTTTTCGATTGGCGGCGCTCAAGTGTGCGCTTGTCTTAACTCTGCTCGCTGCTATGTCAGCTTGATGTGGTATCACTCTTTTTTTACCGCGTTTCAAGTTCTCAAGGTTTAAAAATTATAGAGGTGAGATGTCTATGGGCGACGGGGACCATCAGATTCTCCGTTTGCTTGTGAGCTCATCTTATTTAATAAAAAAATGAAATAAAGTTCCTTATTGGCCAACCCAAGCGATCGCGTGAAGTAGGTAATACTTAGTATAGATACTAACGTGTCGTGAATTCGTGATTTTGTGTCTCTGGCCAGAACGCTAGTATACCTTCTTTTCTATTACTTATTATCTATTATGTGTTTTATTTAATAAACGAATTGCATGTTGGCATGTTTAAGGATTACAATAATAATTATATTAAATATATTTTAAAATATAATAAAATATTTATTATATTTTAAAATATTTTACGAATAATCATGAATTGCTGATGATTGAATACATTTTATATGAATGCTTTTTAATTATAAATCTAAATTTTTATTATTTTCATAAGCATTTCCCTCTTTCATTTTCATTACCTTCCTACCTGTTTGAAACATTTTACAGAATTCTCTGAATTGAACTGCTCCGAATGAAATTTTAAGTACCTACATACCTGATGTACATTACCTATTTATGTATTTTATCTATTGGTTGTATGTATTCTCAAAGCTAAAAATACCTACCAACTATTACTTCAACGTATTTATTATGTATTCTGTGGTAAAACTATTTACTTACTTTTTCTTACCCGGGTAGTAAGTTGTGAAAACGAAACATCATTAATTAAATTCATAAATATTTAATTATACAATTGCTTGAATGTGGTGAATCCACGCCTATTACAGCGCCGTAATCTGATTTAATTTTTAGGGGGGGTCATGTATAGAGATGGGTAATTTTCCAAAAGTAATACTCCATTCTTGTGATACTTGCCGGTAGAACATACATCTGTTTTCTTTGAAATGAGTTTCCGTATGAAAAAGAAATAGTCTCCCCCTATAGGGGCGGGCGTTCGTTTCTTCATGAGTTTCCGCATTCATGATTATTGAAATAAATTGAAATTGAAAACGTTTATTTAGCGCTGTAAACACCAGAATATAAAACACAATACAGAAGTATACAAAGTTTAATACATACAGCACAGAACATCTGGTGTGGTACAGTGCCAAAAAGGGTACATCAGCTCAGCATAATGCTGAGGCAAGCCACAGCACTGGTTTTCAGCTGGCCCCTCAGTGACTGCACGGACGAAGAAAGCAACAGTGTGCGTGTTGTGTTGTATGAATGGGTTTGTTTGTATGAATGAGGATATTAGTGTGTATGTGAGGTACTGAGTTGAAATGAAACATCGGTCATTGGTTATGTTGCACAGTTTTATTTTGACTTAAAACCTTACTTAACTGTTAAGACTTGTTAGTACTTTGTCTCCTACATTCTACAATACCTCAGTTACATTTTGAACTATCATCATCATCATCAGCAGCCTATTAATGTCCCCACTGTTGGGGCACAGGCCTCCCCTTGCACAAGGGGGTACGGGCCATGATCCACCGAGCGGGCCCAGTGCTGTGCGGTGGATTTCACACGCTTTTTTCACGATCTTTTCCTTCACCGTTAGAGCAGTCGGTAAATGTACGTCTTCGAAAAAATCCGAAAAACTCATTGGTACATGGCATGGTTTCGAACCCGGACCTCCCGCATCCCATGCGGCTCTTTATGAGCTTTTTGAGCTGTGCTTCCGGAAAATTCAATCACTTTCTAAATTTATTTACTTTATTGACATTTTTTGTATTTCCACGTTCCTAGACAGGTTCAGTTCATGACCCCCTTTCGCTCGACCTCTTTCCTCCCTTACTCCTCTCCTAGCGTGTCCCATAACAATAACCTAGACTCGTTAGGGTTAACAACTCGGCCACTAGCCTTATTAGTGGGGCAAGTTGCCCCATGGGGCAATGGAGGAGACTGGGGCTGGAATGGGACCACTTGTTGACCTTAATGTTGTTCTACCCAGTGGGTTTGATTAGTTATGGTATTAAAAAGATTTAATGATGCCGATTGGAAAAAGTAATGGTATGGTACAGTCGGCTAATGTATATCACCTGTCAAATTTCTGCAATCTAAAATAAACCTTAATGCAATCGCCATAGGGTAGAATCCACTCGTGAACTCTATTCTAGGGTAATAAGGTCGAAAATTTGTGAAATACTTTTGGGCAATAGTACTTCGGCGCTCTTTTTCGTAGTGAAGAAATAAAACAGTTGGATGAGTTCATACAGTAAAAATTAATTTATTTTAAAGTTACCATTTAAAAAGTTAGTAAACCATTAGCTTATCTTATTAATTAGTTAGTAGAAACATTTAGGTACCTGCAATTATCAATTATCTGAGATTAAAAATGGGTGTTTAAATTATCAGAAAATCTGTTATTAGTTAAACAGAAAGATGGGTAGGGTAGGTGGGTAGGTAATAGCAAATTTGACATCCCTGAAAGTAATCTATTCTTAACGTAATGTTATTTATCAAATCTCTTTATTATTTTGCAAATAACTAGAACACACGATTTTAGTATACTGGAACACATTATTTATAATAACAATTTATGTAAGTATATTATTTATAACAGTCATTTAACCGTGATACATCACTTTAATAATTTTAGTCGTTTAGTTCTTTTTTAAAGTTTTAATGATTTAGAAAGGCACTTACGACATTTTTGTCACACAAATTCGTCAATTCACTTTGATTTAGCACAAGACACCGTTTACTGTTTCTGTTCTGTGTAGCGGCAATAAGTCCCAGCGCGTCTATTTCTCCTCGGGCGCGTCTCTTCAGAAGTTGACGCGGATGTCGCGGCTGAAATGATAACCTCTATGAACCTGTTCAATGGGTGGACAGTTTCTGACTGATCTCTCATCTGATCATCTCTCAAGCATTGTTGGAGTCTTGATAACAAAGTTCTTGAGTTATATCGTCTCGTCGGAAGTTGATGCAGATGTGGCCATACACACGAATATGACTTCCGCGTTGACGCGCCATGGCGTTGTGTTTTTTACTGGTATTACTTTCATTATCTCAAGATTAATCGGAGTCTAGATGTCCTTCTCCTACGGCGCGTAGCTTCGGGATTTGACGTAGAGTTATATACTCCTCAATAGCTAGATACTGGCAAATTTCTGTACAACGTTCTATTCTTGGATCACAGTCTAGATAACCAGCAGGTCCTTCTCCTCGGGCGCGTCCTTCCGCCAGTTGACGCGGATGTGGCGGCACGCGTGGCCGACCGCCTCCGCCGCCGGCACCACGATGGCCGCCATGCAGGCCTGCACCATGGTACGCAGAGACGCGAAGTAGATCTTCACGCAGCGCAGGCAAGGCGCTGTGCACCAGATTTGCTGTAACAAGATGGCGAGTTTATAATTCGGTTCTGTACTCCTTTTCCTTATTTTAAACTAGATTTCGCACATGTTGCTAGCTGCTATTTTTTTGACTACGTACTTATTTTTGTTCTTCGATGGTGATAAAAGGTTTTTTAGTCCAGTAGATTGATTTCCAGTATATTGAATAAGTCACAGTCCAGGAAAAGCTAGGATGGTAGGACCATTTCTACACATGATGTTTAATGTGATGGTATATAACCCGCCGGAAATATCTGTGGACCTGAGCGGGGCGTTCTAGCACGTTTGACATGTAAAGTCGAGCATCTACGCCGTAGATTCTACGGAATGTGTTGTTATGCTCACTACCGCACTCTTTCAATTTCTGCATGTCGATACGTGCCATAATCACGTAAGCTCCAGGTCCACAGATATTTCCGATAGGTTATTATTGTAAACTGTGCTGCTTAGGTAATGTATTGTAGTAACAACGGACTGGTTTCCGCAACTCGACGTCTACAGCGCCTATTTTGCGTATACTACTTAGGTATTTCGAAACCCATAGCTGATATGGGCTTATGGATGGATAACACCAGTCCGCACATGTGTGAGCTGTGGGTTGCCAGCCGTAACTATCTGTTGCAACAACTTCTCACCTCAAAGGCGAGGCACGCGAAGCCGCATCCCAGCAGAAGCGCGCAGGGCGGTGCGATGAGCACAGCCAGCACGGTGTAGCACCAATTGCGCGCGTGCCTGAAGCACGCGGTGCTGAGCCGCCACGCGCATTCCGGGCTGCGCGCGCCCTCCGGCTCGCCGATTATGTCGTCCCATACTATCTGTTGAATTCACATTTTTGTTTCTTAAAAAAACCTTTGGAAATGTTACCATTACTAATATTTTTCATTGACCAGTCCAACTGCTATAGGCTAAGATGTTTGTTTTAGGAGTGGTCCACCACAATATTGGTAGTACAGAAGTGGATCAGATCCGGCGACACTTGTCACTTCAAGATAGAAAGTAATGTTTGTTTGTTACTTGTGACATATTACATAACCACTATCTTATCGGGAATTAGATTTTTCAGTTTAAACTTATTAATTTTATGTCGTAGTCACAAATTGTAAATATTCAATTCAATTCCATATTATTATTTACCGGATAACTTGATCCATTGTGTTAGTGTACCTAAAAACTATGTTAGTAAATACATTCAGCAAAAATTACGAGTTTTTACACTTCGATCAGATGCTGATCAAAGGTAACATCATTCGATCAGCACCCGAACGAAGTGTTTAAGGATAGGGGAATCGTATTTATCCGCTATCACATTCAGGATGCTGTTGGAGCTGCTCCGAAGCCTGCAAAACAGAGACGCAGTTCTTTAAAACAAGACTTCGCGAATATTTACGATATATCTAGGCACTTCAGAAGTGAGTAATGCATGTGCTGTTTTTAACAAATCGTATATAGCTTCTTTATTTTGTTAAATAAATACTCAGTCACTACCTAAGCTATTGTATTGTACCTATGGCTTTTACTTATTTGTCAACATTGATAGTCCATGCGTAGTTTCAAAATAACTTCCATTTCTTTATTAATATTTTCTAGTATTCATGAAATTAAAATCGATTTCCACAACGAATGGAAGTGATTGGCGAGACAGCACGTGTGACTTCCTATGAATAGACTATCGGCCCGTGTCACTGTGTCAATGTTATTGGATTTCATGAAACGTTTTCAATGTTTTTGGGGCAAGACACAGGATTTTATTTGGCACAGCTAACCTACTTTGGATTTGATTTCTTTCTTCTTCTAAGTCGTATTCCTCATGGCTAAGGGTCGTGACCATTCTATGGAGTTGATCACATAGAACGACTGTGGCATAATTAATAGAGTGGTTTGCCATTGCCTTCTCACATTAGTTATCTCAATGTACAGGTTTCCTCACGATGTTTTCACCATTAGAGCAGTCGGTAAAGGTACGTTAGTCTTTCGAAAAAACCGAAAACTCATTGGTGCTTATGACGTTACACGGTTTCGAACTCGGCCCTCCAGCATGGGAGTCCGACGTCCTAGCCACGACGCCACCGACGCTCTAATGCCTTATATATAGGTAGGCGTGGTGTTAGTTTTTCTTTAGTTTCTTTTATTTAAAGTTATTATGTCGACACGAACTTTATAATTTTATGTTGTAGATTACATAGAACTCTCAAATCGTCCACGTCTTCATTTCCTACATATTTAGTAGAAAGGGTTGTTAACCTGAAACGAATCGAAATTATTTCGTATCGTTCGGTGAAGGTAATTTATCGTTCACACTCGAACACTGTGTGTATTTGGTCACGCGATGACCGCTCCTTCAGCCTTTCTTTCTTTCGGCTAGGTACTTCGTGAGGGTTGATGGACGGACTTACAACGTTGCTAACACTATTCGTGATCGTATTTCTGTCTAAAAATCAAGATAAGATAAAGTTTAATTAGGTACCTAGGTTTATTAAGGTAGATAAGTTAAAGTCTAACTGCCTACTGCTTAACCTAGTTATTTGTAGAGGTAAAGTCGGCCTCTAGCTAATGTATATCATCTGTCAAATTTCTGCATCCTAAAATGTTAGCCATAGACTTTAAGCGACTTAACCATAAAGCGTTAGCCATAGACTTTAAATTTGAATTGTAGAATTTTGACAGATGGTATACTTTAGCTAGAGGCCGACTGAACCTATACCTAACTACCATTGTACCTATGTATACCTTCAGTTTACAGTCTAAGTATAGAGATAAATCTATTACTATAATTCCAGTTAAAATCATTAATTTATTGAGGGTATATTTAGTAATTAAATCATTCACTTTGGATAGATCAGTAGGTTACGTACGGATGTCTTATAACTTAAGACGTTTATTCATACGCAGAGTTCATATGCAATTGCTTGGCCTTATCTCTGAAATCAAATTAAACCGAACCCGATATAATGCAGAGAAACTACAAGGCACTAGTATTAATTTCCAAGTTACGTGTATCAATTAACTTCAACAAAATGCTTTGTGTAAAGAATTCGCCTATGTAACGGCCTCTTGCGTGTTAAAAACTGGAATAAGGAATAAAACACTCAAATTATTATTTGTACCAGTATTACGTTGAGTACCGCCGCGCCACCGCCGCCGGCTGGCTGCCGGACGTTGACTTTACCTGTTGTTACAAGTATTTTGTTACAACAAGTTGTTACAACACGTTGTTATAAGTTGTTACAACAAGTTACAGCAAGTTGTTACAAGCAAGTTGATAAAAGTTTTGAAAAGGGTTAAAGAAAGTCATAAATATAATCGATTGTAGGTTTTGGTAACATTACATTTTATTTTGGACATATTGTATTGCGTAGGTACGTACATACGTAGTTGCAAAAGCTTTTAGTAATATTGCAACCTGTAAAAACTGATAGCCTTTATTTCTCTTTAGTAATGTTTTTAAATAATAACTTTCAAAGAAGTTTAGCAGGAGTTTAATTACCTAATTTAATTAATTAAACTTAGGAAATGAAGACCGAAACGAACTACATACAATAGGCATACATACGTAACATTTTCATCAAACATTTTATCAAATGATTATTCCACCAAAAGGTTGTCTGGAAGTGGTCACTTTTAGCGATAAGACCGCCTAGATTGTATTAAACGTTTCGTACGCACTGTATCACATTATTTTTGTGCAATAAAGTGTATTTATTCATTCATTCAAATGATTCGATTTATGGTATATGAATTTTATCACCGCAAAATATTTCCACGAGAAATTCGAGTATATTCCAGATGTTCTGTGCTGCTTGTATTCAACTTTGTATACTTCTGTATTCTGGTGTATACAGCGCTAAATAAACGATTTCAATTTCAATTCAGGTTTTTGTCACTTTTATAGGCGAAGTTGGATGCCATAGGCGAAACTAGGGGGGTTTGATGGTACCTAATATTTAAATTGGTAACACTGGATGATGCAGCTAGTATGATAGACAGTTATGTAAGTGAATTATCATAAACACAGCGACACAGCTGACCTTTTCATCCCTTATTTACCACCCGGGTATTTCCATTGTGTTGAATGTAAGTTCTAGTTAAAATGTAAATTCGGTTCCGGTAGCAAATGCCAGGCTATTTCGAGGGCCATTTACATATTTTTACTGAGAAATTAATTTGTCATAGAGCATTCCTGAGAAACGTAGCAATTTATACTTAGGTAGGTACCTACTAACTTACAATTATAGATGTCTATAATGAAGATCAAGCGGAAGTAAACACATATATTAACTACTTGCAAAGGGTCTCAACTCAGCGTTTGCTGCAGGCAGTGTCAGCAAAGTGTACAATGAGTTTTTCGTTTTTTTTCGAAGACTTACTTATCTACATTTACTGACGCTCTGACTGTGAAGGAAAACACCGTGAGGAAACATGCAAGTACGAGGATACAAGTTTCCGAATTAAGGCGTGTGAAATCCACCAATTAGCACTGCGCCCGCTCTGGGGACTGTGATAAGCTGATGAGATACCTGCACATGCTGGTTCAGGTTGTTGGGGTCCCGGTCCTCGAGCGCGTCCTGCCCCTCAGGCTTGGCTGCCATGGCGATGGGCGCAGGTCGCGGCTGGACCAGCACCGCCGGCGCTGACTCCGGCAGCTCCGGCAGCAGGTTCGCTGGAAGGAGAGGGGAGGGTTCAGCGATGAGGTTGGCACGCGCCCACGGTTACGGTAATTGCAGCAAGGTAGGTAGCAGTTGTATGTTGGTGTGAAAAGCTTACAGTGCATTGGCGGGTCCAGGATCAGGCTACCATCCCCACTGTAAGATCTTATTTTGAACTCATCCATTCTTTCAAATTGAACTTGTAAAATCGGCATTTTATTTATTTTAACAAGTGTGCAAGTAAGTAGGTACTTTTACTTTAAACATCATGAAGGAACGAATGCGCTTCATCCAAGACTCTCACCTATGTTAACATTAGGAATGCTGCCGGTTTTCATCACCAACATGCAAACGCGAACGCACTCAGAAACCTCAGATTTGCCCTCACCTTTATATGCGCATGCGACGCACTGGCGTGACGTGGAGCGGGCGAGCTTAGGGACGGCGGCTCCGCCGGACCCCAGCGGCACGTCCTCAAACGCCACGGCACTGGAGCGCTGGGTGCCGCTTCGGAATTTGCGTAGCAAGTGTTTTAGACTGTGGCTTTTTGTTCAACTGTCTTTGATTTTCCGGCAAAATATTGAAATATGTTAGATAGGTATTAAGTAGATATTTAAGCCTTTTTTCTTTCGAACTTATCAGACGTGTCTAGATTTACGATGTTTTTAACTTTACAAGAACAACTTTTCAATTAACTAATACATACACGTTACGAGAATGTCTTTATTACCTATTACTCAATAACGCGCACTTTACGGTAAGTCCGCGGTGAAACTGAAAAGTTTCCCTCCAAAGCTCGCCACCTCAACGACACTCCTTTAGCGCATGCTTATAAGCACTTACGAGCTTTCTAAGCACTTACAGACTTATTGGAAACTTCGCTATGTCCGGTGTACATTGCCTCTTTCGTTGTGCAGTTCTCCAAAATTACCAGTGAAAAAGAACCGATCTACATTCGCTATAGGTATCATTACTAGTATAAATCCTAGTATTTTTTATTTTAATTATTTTAATGGTTTTCAAGCAATTTTCAGGGCATTGCCCGGGTTTGTGATATATGAATTATGATAAAAAACAGGCGGACGTTAGAGGTATAAGTTACTTAGTAAAATGACTTGAATCGCTTACCTGATGGTAAGCGACGATGAGGTCGATGATGGAGCATGTGGGTCCAGTAAATGCCTATTCACTCTGGCCTTGAAGATCCCAAGGTTGTAGGTTTCGGGAAATACAGACGCCGGCAGGCTGTTTCATTCCTTAGCCGTTCGCATAATGATCGCTTCGTACGAGCAGATGGGATATCAACAACATAAGGATGGAACCCCTCCCCGCGCCTGGTAGTCCGAAGGCGGAATGGTTATTAGACACGGTCGGAAATCGTATTTGACTGAAGTAATTTAGATTTTAAAAAACTTTTCTCCTTGTTTGACATTCAAATGTTACGCTGACATTTCGAAATTCGTCATAATAACGTGAAATGTTATGCAGTTTAGTAGGGTATGGGACTGTAGGGGACATTCAAAATAAACGGCAAATTATTTAAATACAAATGTTTATTGCATTTCGAATAAACAATGTCTATACGTTTATATACATGCACCAGTTACTTTATATACAGAGCCTTAGGCTCAATTTACATAGTCGCGGAATTGAATGGAAGCGAATTTTCGCAACGCAATTGTGCATAGCATAATGAACTTTATGTCAATTGTGTATGTCAAAAACATACAAACTAAATACGAGCCAAAAAAGAGGTCGCGCGTCTTCCGGGGAATCCTCGCGCATTCTTGTGAATTCCCCTAGCGGTAAAGCGTATATAGTTTGTATGTTACACAATTGACATAAAGTTCATTATGCTATGTACAATTACGTTGCGAAAATTCGCTTCCATTCCATTCCATGGGAATGTAAATTGAGCCTCACATTAAAATGAATATTTCGTTCCATTACTGCAGGTTAAATAATAATATATTAGAGTTTACGTATATTTAATGAAAATTAGATTATAATACGATAAATTTTAATTTGTTACAAATAATCTTATTTACAGTTACAATCTTATTGAGCGATTTTATTTAAGTACACAAAAATAATTCAGAAATGATACTTAAAATATTAAACTGTAGGTATTTGTATATTGCACCAGAAAATGTCTTATTTAATTAAAAAAACCTTGTTAATGTAAAACATAGGTACCTACTTAGGCACTAAATGTTTGTTTGTTACTCAAGACTTCGTTATAAAATCTATCTGACTCTCCTTCCTTATTACCACTGATCGGTGTAGGTAGGGCTGTTTTTGGTACTTGCCACATACGGTCATAATATGGATGATTATACCCAATAATCCCGGGATTTCCGGGATTGAATACATATATTATTTAGATTTTTAACGTTATATTTGTTTTGATACACATTTAAGATTGGTGGCGAAATATTTTTTTTTAAGATTCATGGCGCTATTGTACCTATGGTAGTGTTTTAACTTCTTCGTAAGTTCACAATTTTTAAAAAATCGTAATCCGCCGAGTAAGGGCGAGGTTTATAAAAGTAATTTACAACATTTGCTCGATAACTTAAAACGGGATCCCGAAATCATATCCATATTAGTATAACCTTTGAGGACATTGACCCGAAAGAGCCCTACCTACACCGATCAGTGCTTATTACATACAAAAACGCAGTTTGTATGGGTAAGTCAAGCTCACCCTTTAGTACTTTGTCGCTCTCACTTATTTGACTACTGCAATACGATTGTCAAGGAATCCTAACAAAAACTTATTACGACTGAGTTCTATAGTTTTCAGTTTAGCTTGTAGTTTGTTGCGCCGCTTCTTTCCTTTCAGCTACAGCACCTTACAAAGCGGTGGTAGAGGTGAAACTTGACGTTGTAAAAATGTACTATAAGGTACTTACTTACAATTAAAAAAGATTGATTTTGATCTTCCACTGTACCTTTTACAGGGCGACCCAGTAGGTATCTATCGTTAATTGAACTTCAGCAAATAACTTCTGAAAATTAGAAAAAAAACCCGACTCTCTCTGGATCAGATGATCGTTTTGTACAGGATTTTTAATACTGAGTCGTCCTGAAAGACGTAAATATAGATATTTTGAAATACCTTGACCAGAAAAATAAAGTCCTCGCCTTATTGGAATCGTATAATACTATTTTTTTCATAGAGAACTCTATAACACAGATTATAAAACGTCCGGTATCCGTGGTCAGATCGCTTTGTTAGATCAATCTGACCACGACTACTGTTTTGTGTCCCTGGTCAAATTGATTCAATTTTAGTGTCGGCAGTTAGATCGGTATCCGTGGTCAGATCGCTTTGTTGTATGAGTTGTATGGAGGTTGCATGGGTTCCATACAACTCATACAACCCCCGTACAACTCACTAACTAGCAGTCATGTTAGAATGATTGTACTTAAATACGTGGCATTTGCATAAACTACTATTACCAATTGTATTCACTATTATGAACTACCCAATTAAAATTAATAATTCATATCTTTTATTTTTCGGATCGTCTTTTGTTTTCGATGAGAACTTAGTGAGGTCGGGAGGAAATAGCAACCTGACCATGGATACCATATAATCTGACTACGGACACAATGAATTTATAATTTTACCAGGGACACAAAAAAGTGGACGTCGTCAGATTGATCTAACAAATCGATCGGACCACGGATACAGTACCATTGGCGCCCTTTTGACAGAGTTTTTATTTATTCAGGGTTTATCCAGAATAATACAATTTCGAAAAAGCACCTATTAATTCTCATTCTTTGCTATAAAAATTATCACCCAGTGCTATTGTCCGCACCAATCGATCATAAAAAACCAGTGATCGCGTGGTCACGTTAACCCAATTCCCGCCGCGCCCTTTTGTTCGTTTCGACCCACCGGTGACTATTATATGACTGCTATACAACAATAAGCATGCTTGGTTGTATAGTAGGGTTATGATTGATCGACAACGAAAGGTTAATTGAGTGACCGAAGGCGCGTAGGGGAGGTTTTTGTGATAAAGACATTATCTGAATTAGGGTGTGAAATTTTAGTCAATTACTGGCAGCGATTCTGGATGTCACTCGCTAAACGAAACGTCACTTTCACTCATACACGATCTACCTACTTAGTAGGTATATGAGTCAGCAAGAAGTTTCATTAATTTTAACTTTATATTTAGCGGCTACCCCGGAATCGAAGCCAATGGGCGCTTTTATGCTTACATTGCCGTTACCGTCCACGATTTTATCGTCCACGTCTACGTTTAACGCTTTTATAATTTACCTACCGGTATAGGTGGAAAGCGGGGCTGAGGCGCGAGGCGCTCACTCACACATCTTTAATATACTTATAGGTACACACTACTCTCAACTTTGCCGTGACCATTTGACAGGGAGTCTAGGTGTGCCACGGCAACGGTAATATCGTCGACGGTAAAACGCTACCGTCCACGGAAATAATAAAAAAATTAAAGTGTCTTCATGCTTGTGATATATGTGTAGTTTTAAGTATAAAGCTGTCAAGTTCGCGAAAATAAATAAATAAAAACAGTTCCATACATTTCGCTTCCCTGTTAAATCGTGACGGTAAAACGTGCCGTTACCGTTCAAAATTATAAAAGCAGCGAATGGCTTGAAAGTATTTGGTGATTTTTTTGGTATTATAATTAATTTTTACGCTTTCCTTTTTTGCTTGCAACTACTTCATTATATGCGGTTTGAGTGACAACACAAATTATCTGGAAAATTAACAACAAAATTTGTAATCTGTGTCCATTTCTGTACGTCTTTTCGGAAGCAATGTCTGATAATGATATACTACATAATTATTAGAGTGATGTAACGCTTTCGCGGCAAAAAGGATAGGTCTGTTAGGCTCTGCCTATTCAGACCCAAGGGAATTCAAATCCCTCCCACTAAGACGCACAGTCTTGCTCATGCATGACATATTCCGTGATGTGGTCAAGGGATAGGTACAAGGGGTTGAACACAAACGATCCCAATGGGTCGAAGTGTCGCTGGGATCCCCGGCTGGATGGGGTCCAAAGATAAGATTAGAGTGATAAAATGGAGTAACAAACAATCAATGATACCCTTCAGCACAATAAATGGTCGAAGTTATCCAAGTAGGTACCTTTAACGATCACTAAGCTGGCAGCAGACTGTATAAAACAATAAAGTATAAAATTATTACGTATTTAGCACCAGTTTTAAGTACAGTTAGTCTAAATTAAAGCTTCAGTAACTCGCTTACAATGGAAGACATAACTATTGCATTGATTACAATCATTATTTAAACAATAATTATTATAATAACAATAACATATCATTTTATTACATACGTTACATTACATTAAATAGCTTTATACAATGTTTTTAAAGCACTCGTCGGAGTCGTAATAATGAATAGTGTCCACTATTTAATTATTAAAGTAGAAATAATTAATTTCAAAGGTGGATAACAGGATACCAATTTTTGAAAGAAGCTTTATGGATCAAGTATCGAATTACTATTTTATTTTAAACTCGGAAATTATTTCAAATTACAACATCAAGTGTGTAAAACACTTACAACATATCCAAGGCTAGAATCGAACCTGTTACCATAGCATAATATTTCCTTCACAGATTCAGGCATGTGACTTAGTTTTCCATTCCCATGTCGTAGCGCCGTAGCACCCTGTTTATTCCAATTTCATAATCGTATAGACTAATAGAAATAATCATTTGTGCTTTGACTGGACAGCAGCAGTCAAAGAACAAATGATTCATTCTATTCTGATCGTGGTGTTAACGCAGTCTTTTTTTTTGTGAAGTCGTTATGAGTTATGTTTCATTTCGAAATGGTTTTGCAACTGTCAGATACTGATCCCAATCAAAGAAACTAATTATTATTTCCAATTATAACTACATTAATTTATAAATGAATTTGATGGCTCAATTTTTAACAATTTTATTTCATTGACTTCTAAATTTTATAATCTTAAATTTTGTTAAATTTAGGTAAGTATATCCTAAAAATAAAGTAAAAGTAAATTTAACCAAAACGTACTTACTACCTACCTATACAATTTCCAGAAACTTAAAAGTTCAAATAAATTCGGAATTAAACTATCTAGTTTTCTTTCAAAAAAAATAATTATTTAGAGTGGAATGTCTTCAGTTGGACAAAAATTTTTTTTTCTAATTATAACTGATTGATTGATTTATCCTCACGATCAGCTGACATCAGTGCATATCAGTTTGCGAACTTTACTGACTGAATGAATGAGCAGTGATTGGTCAGCAAACATCAATAAGTAATCAACGAACTTCAGAGTAATACAGTGACTGATCAGCGATTGGTGAGTAATTAATGACTAATCAGTGAACATCGGCATGTAATTAGTAACTGATCAGCGAATCTCGGCTGTAATGTCAGCGTCAGAGACTGATCAGCGGATGGCGAGCGGCGCCCGCGCAGGTCCGGATGGCCGTAGCGTCGGCACTATCACTGCTTCCTCCACTTCGGGCTCCTCTTTAGTTGACTCCCTGTTGATTTCACATTATTCTATAAGCCTTAGGGTTTCCGCTGTGCCCTACGCGTGTAGCGGGCGGATATATATGATTGGTTATGAAGTTAAGGTCACCGGCAGAGAGTCGTACATAGGGGTAATGTGTAAGTTTGATATTAACTAAAAAATTAGTGCATCGATTCTAAAAAATATTGGTTATGTTGTTGCGATCATGCTGTCATGGCGTGTTCGTCCTATTTTATTGTTTAAAAACGGTTTACAGTGGTTATTTTTTCGTAACTAGTGTGTTTTACCTAAAAATCGTCCGTGTTAAGTGAACGTTATATAAGACATTAAAATGGGAGTTAAATACTACAGATGGTGTGGATCCGGCAACCTAACCTCCAATTGAACTTGGAATGCAAGACACTAGGCATTCCTAGTGCACACGACTCTCCCTTAATCCGACGTTGGTAAACTGTTTTTTTTTTCTAAACAGACGCCAAAACGTTCGAGACATTTTCAAAGATTTTAACACGGTCATTGACCAAATTGTAGTGTAAATCACTAGCAGGGGTCATTCATTAAAGAAAAAAAATATTTTACCAGTCTATGCTTTAACGTCGAAAGTACACGATAGTGAAAGAATTTTTAGAATCGATGCAGTAGTTTTTGTGAAAATTTCAATCATAAGTACACGTTGCCTCCTTTGCTTACGTGTTTCTGCAGGCGACTGTTTATTGATATCTACATGCACCCGCTGTGCCCTAACTTGACACAGCGAACGCCCTTAATAATTTATTTTTATTTAAAGTGTATGCAAATTGTCCACATGCGTCTTTTATTATTTCTAATAACATGCGATTTCTAAGATAGTTTGACTACAATAAGAGCATATTTGCTTTGATTATGTTAAAATTATGACAGGAAAACTACTTACTAAGTAACTACTCTATGTAAGTCTACAAAAAGCACAAGAACTAAAATTCTACAATAATATTTACAAAATTCATACAACAAGCATTCTCAACTTACTTTTACGGGATATTAACGAAAACATGATTCAATGAAGGCTTCAAAATTCAGAACAATTAGGGGGCGGGGGGATTAGTGAAATCGAAAAATAGTAAATATCTACTTAAAAATATATCGCTCAAGGGTGAGTCGAGCCTCGCGCCCTATAGAGATCTTACATGTTTAGGGGGGGGGGGGGGGTTTCCTGGTTCCGCCATTGTGACAGCATTATAAAGTAGTGACATGAGCCGATCGATTTGAAATGATGTGGGATTCACATTCATCCCACTTCTGAAAAATGTTGTCTAACCAAATAAAGATTTTCTATTCTATTATATTCTAACGTTTCGTTAATTCCCCGTTAAGTTCAATAGGTACTTATTAAGTATGAATTTCATTCGGAACCAGCATGTTACCTTCTAGAAGGTTCTATAGCAGAGATTACAGAAGCACTTGTGAAGCACTCACCTTGTCGGCTAGGCGTAAGGCGGTTAGTGGTTATACTATAGCGTTACAGCCGCGCTCTCACCACCTTGGGGAACAAAATCAACTGTTAAGTGACCTAAGTTATCACCATTTAAGAGCTAACGGTATAACTTGAGCAGAAAAATAAAAACCCTCGCGATATACTGCGGAATTAAATGTGAAACTATTTTTTTCAAAGTGATAATGTATAAATCCCTCTGCCTCTTGACAGAGGGATTTATACATTATCACTTTCCTGGTCAGGGTAAAATTTATCAAATATTTTATACTTATATTTATGCTCTTAATTTTAGTGGAAGCTTTCCTACTTAAATTCATGCTAGTAACTATAAAATCCCACTCTATTTCTCATCTTCCATGCAATTTATTTCTGAAATTTGCAAATTGCTTATTTCCTCTTATTACTGAAATATTTGAAAATTGAAATTGAAAACGTTTATTCAGCGCTGTAAACACCAGAATATAGAACACAATACAGAAGTATACAAAGTTTAATATATGCAGCACAGAACATCTGGTGTGGTACAGTGGTGGTATTTGTTTCCTTAGATTTGAAACGGGGAAACAATTGAAACATAGGGTAGGTAGGTTCCTACAATTTTAGAATTTATTCTCAGGATGCATTATGGGAAATTAGCGCAGTATAACTTTAAAGAAGAACCTGATAATGTCCGCAAAGCCGCGAAGGTGAAACAGTAAGTTGAAGCACAATCTTACGATATATAGAAATCTTTATACTGTGGTTAAAGTGACCCTTTGCACGCAAGAGTTTATTGTCTACCCTCTTTCGATGATTCGGTCAAGTAACCCAGTTCCTAAAGAGCCATGGGTGGTTGGGGTTTTAGGGGGGAAGTTATCCTTAAGCTTTGAATTGGTATCGGGGGAAAGAGAGTCACTGGATGTCTGTCCTCGGACAACCAGGTGCGAGAACCAAGTTCGGATGCGGATAAGATCGTTTAAATCAAACTAGCGGAATCCAGCGGGATATTAGTGTTGGCAAAACAACTCGCAACGCGACCTAGATGATGGCATCGCGAGCTGTTTTGCCAGCACTATTAATAAGTACTGCTAGATTCAGCAGTAATTTCATTTAAATGATCATCCCCGCATCCTAAATTACCCCGCATCCTAACTTACCCCTACGCACTCTACGAGCCTGTATGGAGGCGGGTGTACCTGATCTTGATGGGCTGTCGCAGCGAGAGCTCCGAGCCGGAGGTGGAGGGCGACCGCGTGGCGGACAGCAGGCGCGGCGCGCGCGGCGTGCGGGGGGAGCGCCCGCGGGCAAACTCCAGCCGGTAGTTGTCGGAGCGAGGGCTGCCGCTGAAGGCTTCTACCTCCGCCGCCGCTGAGACCATAGACAAGAGGATACCAGTCACAAACACCGCGAGAAACAGACTCTGCGCAGAGTCAGCCTGATGGGATGTGGTTCTGCCGCAACTCAAAGCAACAATCCTTGCATTTCTGCGAAAAACTGCGATAATCATAATTTCAATACCAGAAACAAAAACAAACTCGCAGTCCCACGGTTTAGACTTAGTAAAGTAAACAAATCATTTATGGGTCACAGTGTACGATTTTATAATAAGATACCTGATACTGTAATAAATATGACAGAGAAAAAATTTAAGACCCATATAAGACGGACCTTATGTAAAAAGGGTTATTATAAAATAAATGACTACTTAAATGATAAAGAGGCTTGGTCCTAAATTCAGCTCCAGCTCTGCACATTGTGTATATGATTGTATTCATAATTATTGTAAGATATATTTATTTCAAAAGATGTGCTGCTTTAAGTTTCTTGCGCCGCTTCTTTCCTTTCAGCTACAGCACCTTACGAAGCGGTGGGAGAGTAAAAAAGAATAACGTTGATTTTGATTTGATTCTGTGCTTTTATTTGAAGGGTAAGAGAGCCAGAACGTAATTACCGGCACATGAGGCACTCCGTCAAAGCAAGTCCTAAAAGTAAGCGGCGCATCATAAAGATATCTTAATAAGTTCATAGTGTGGTGAGATGTCTAATGGCGACGGTGACCACCTACCTCCGACGACCCATTTGCTTTTCTGCTTTCCTTAAAATAGCTAAGTCTACAAATACTTATCAATTTTAATTTTATTGGCAGTAAAAATATCCCCTACAAAAAGTGTTTTATAACTACTCGTATTTAACTATCCCCTGGATTGTAACGTGAAAGTGGAACCTTTTTCCTGAACGCGTTGAAGCCTAATTAACCGTGACAAGGTTGCCCCTCCCACTTTCAGCGAAGCGCTAATGTACTTCCGCTCCAGTTGTACAGCCGACCACTAGGTAAAGTATACCATCTGACAAAAACCTTCGATATAATCTCAACTTTACGACTGTGCAATATGGTATATTTTAGATTCTCAATTTTTGACGATGTGGGTAGGTTGACCTGTGGTCGCCTGTACGAGTACGCTCCATTTCTACCTACTACTTACATTCGTTTCGAAGTTAGATCAGGTCTAGTGAGTTAACTGTATTCTCCAGTGTGCAATGGCAGTTTCAAATCTTTCTCTCCAAGATTATTGTCGAACCTATTCACTCAAACGCGACACACTCACGTCGCATTTTCTGATAACTCACTCACTCATTCACTCACCATTGTACACGACGTTTGTGGACTTGGGCATGCGCGCACAGGCGGGCGGGTGCGCGTGCGCAGCATTAGTGCTGAGCCCGCTCGCCCAGTCGCGGTACACACGCGTCTCGTTCTCGGTGCGCCATTCTGATAGCTCCACGCAGCGGATCTGTGCAGGAATAAGCAGTTGGTATTTGAAGGGGAATCTAATATGGGTAATATTAATTACTGGAATTATTTCTTGGAACTAGGGTGGTTCTTCCGGCCGTCTACGAAACCGGTGCTTCGTAATTGTGATTGCATCCCTTTCGAAGACGGCCGAAGGGGGTGATTCATTGAGCGCATTGATTCGAACGAGGAGTGCATCGCACAGTGCTTGTGTACCCACTGGAAAATTAAGTTTTAGAAATCATTAATTTGTCTGTAAACAGTAACTGCTTGTTACGTGAACGAATAGCATCCCGAATCGATGCTATTGCTATTATTATTATTCTAACAGTGTGTCGTCTCTCTCACTCACTATTCTAATACGCCATTGAATCTGGACAGTCTTCTTCTTCTAAATCGTATTCCTCATTTCTGAGGGTCGTGATCATTGTAAGGAACGACTCACGTCGCAGATTTAATGGGGTGTTTTGCCATTGCCTTCCCCATTTCACACACTGGTCATCTCAGTGTGCAGGTTTCCTCACGATGTTTTTCTTCACCGTCAGAGCAGTCGGTAAATGTAGGTACGTAAATCCTTCGAAAAAACCGAAAAACTCATTGGTACATGACATTGCATGGTTTCAAATTCGGACCTCCCGCATGGGAGTCCGGTGTCCTAGCCACTGTGCCACCGACGCTCGGTTTGGGGTTTATTACGAGCTCCCAATATTTCGGCACAATTGCAATGCATGCGGGAGCATGGAAGTCCGACGTCCTAGCCACGACACCACCGACGCTCGAATCTGGATAGTACTAGAAAGCTATATTTACTAAAAAATAATATAATCGCCAGTCAATCCAAGTGTTTAATTGCTGCTATTAAGCCTTCGCTATCCATCCTCTACCAGATATAACACTGCCGTAACGCTGAAAGGAAACTTGATATAGAAACGTCCATCAACTACAGCATCTAAGACAAACGTGTTTATGATATATGCATAGTGAGTCATAGAGCATGGTACTAACAGGTGTGGTGCTCTTGCTCCGGCCGCTGATCTCCGAGGAGGCGTTGCTGTGTCGCTGGCGGTCGCGTGGCCGCTCCGGCGCGGGCGACTCGCGGCACGACCCGTCGGGCTCGTCTCTAGCCTGGAACATGGAGTCATCTGATTGAGGAAACACTCTTCAATTGAGAAAATGTCAACTAATAGAAATTCAGAAATTACGAGTGAGCACGTGGAAATGGTGAATGAAGAATTGCCATTACCGTCTTTAGACTCTCGTTTATAGCTGATTGTCGCTACCTCTGAATTCTGAAAGTAAGACTTATCAGTGAGAAAATTATCAAGAGAAGCTTAAAAGCTGAACGATTTGAAATGTACCTTGGTGTGGTGTGTCGTGGTGGGCATGCTGGCAGCTCCACTGCTGACCAGCCGCAGCTGTTGTCTGATGTTCGCCTTTTCTCTCGCTCGCTTCCGTTGAAACTCTTCCTCGACTCTGCAAAATTATCATAAATTCATAAACAGCAACTAGTGAATCTTTAATTCATAGTAGAAGTCGTTCGACTCCTGAGAATTTTAAAATTCAATCTCAATAGAGCATTATACGGTTCCTAAAAAACGTTAGCCTTGGAGATGAGTTGAAACCACAGAAATCAGACTGGTAACACCACAAGAGAGAGAGGGCAGCCACAAGAGATCTTTTAGGTCGCAGTGGTTGAAGGGGTGCCTGGTTTAGTTACACTTGATCAAGTGTTTAGTCAAGTATGTTAGTCAAGTGGCAAATGCCAGTGGCAAGGACAGTGACGAGTATGGCGATTGCCTGGCCAGACGACTGGCCAGTTGGCCAGCCCTACTCTACTAATATGTCCAGTCAGCTATCGTATGCTGATGAGGTAACGCTTGATCCACCCACCTCCTCATGGCCTCCAGCTCGGTCCGCCGCTGCTGCTCCTTGAAGTCAGCCTCCCTGGACAGCTTCTCGGCCAGCTTGCGTCGCTCCAGCTGTCTCACTGTCGACTGGAATGTGAACCTCTTGCCGCGGCCCGTCGCTGAGCTATTGCGCTGTGGCAGACAAAGGATTATAGGTATTATTGGAATATTATCTAGAATCAGAGCGTCGGCAGCGTCGTGGCTATAACACCGGATTATGATGCCAGAAGTCCGGACCAAAACAATGAAATGTAATGAGTTTTTGCGTTTTCTCGAAGACATAGGTACATAGCATTTACAGACTGCTGTAACGGTGAAGGAAAACATTGTGAAGAAACCTGCACATGAAATTGGGAAGGTAAAGATAAACCAGCCAATAGAGTCGTCCTAACTAGTTAATTCCATAGAATGATCACGACACTAATTATTGAGGAAAACGACTATATAGATGAAGTAAAAGTCAAATTCCGACATTTTCACAAGAATTAAGTTACATACTATCTATTGCTGTGACACAAATATACATAACCGAGTCTATTTGAGACTAGATTCCAGTATTTCCCTTGAATATGTTCTAAATGATTATGGGACCGATGATGAGGAACACGGTTCAACAAAACCCATGAGAACATCTGAAAAAGTAGGTAAACGGTAAACCACAACGGGTACGAACAGAATGAAGACGTAAACGATGATTCACACCTCAAAGCATTAAATGCAGACCTACATACGCACAATCACTGATTGCCTACGCTTTGAAAGTAAAAGCAGTGGTTTTAGCATTTCTTTTGTTGGCGGCGGCGTTGGCGGTCGGGAACCGCGTAATGTTTGGGGTATTCAGAGCGTGCGAACAGAGATGCTGAGATAGTACTCAGGCGTTAAACACACGGCGCCGGTGAACGCCGCGGTTGGAGGCTGAGCGGCCGACACATGAAGATTTACAGCACCTTTATAACACTTGCAGGGCGATAACTGAACAAGCTTTATCAAAATTCAGAAAATCGCAAAAAAATCGCTTCTCCACACAATTTGCACCGATGGATTTTAAATTTGGAAAAGTTGGCAAAAGTTTTTCACTTATCTATACGAAGCAACGTTGGGCGCGGTCGGCACCAGGATGGGTGATCACTAGTGTCATTTTTTATCTGACCTCCTCCGTGCCTCGGAGAGCACGTTAAGTCGGTCCCGTTAGTTGTCATTTGACAGCAGTCGTTTCGCCATGTCAGAGGCCTACGGGTGGTCTGAACAACTCAAACAAAAGACAAACTATACGATAAGCAAGCAAGCCACCTTGCGAGGGATCAGTCAGAGTATATTATATTTATTGTTACACTCTGTTCCATAAATCACTAATAACATACGACGATTGTCTCGCTGTACGGTTGGCTGGGACCTGGGATGGACCTGGGACACAACCCTATTCAAATAAATTCATGGAGCTTTGCATGTATAATGAGGTGTTGCACTGATTGTGAGACTTGTTTAATTTTCTTTAGTTTTAGACATCGTTGGAAAAACCGCTAGCATCCTCTTAAACGCTAACCCTAACAGCGACTGTCGGCGGCGCCGTGTGTATCCGAAACACGTTAAAAGTACGCGGCAATTTGCACGTGTTTATCGTCTAGTTAACATGCAGTTGAGGATGCGTAGGTACGTTACTATTTTAGAGGTACGGTAAGTATCCTGAGTTCTCAAGGGCCTCCAGTTTTGTCAGTAATTTTAAGATGATGGCGTAATATAGGATAGGTAATAATGAATCCCGAATTCTCAAAATTTGAGGGACTTGTTAGCTAGACACTTTTTTCAAGTTTTGGAGACGCCCGAACGCGTGTTAATGTCCATAGTTCATGTCAGAAAAAAATACGTGGAGGACACGAAATGTCAAGTTCCAAATCAGACGGTTCCTAATTTTTCTTTGGGGGTCTGGGATTGTGTATTCGCGTGGGGAGGAGGATGATTCTTTGATCTTTTGAGGGGGGGGGGGGTGTTTGTATGTAACTCTAGCTAGAGTTTGTTTAGAAAGTTAGCCTAGCTCAGACTCTCCCGATCTTACCAGATTAATGATGATTGTCAATTAATCACGGACACCTTGAAATAAAAGTCGAAACTTGGAAGTTATGGGGAAGGATAAAAGTGCTTGAAATGTAGTTTTTTTAATAGGCAACTGTCTGTTTATTCGAAACAGTCTCATAATCTTAAACCATTACTTATCTACATTACATTATGAACCTATTAAGTTGGTAGGAAGCCAACGTCACGCAGTTCAGAGATAACGTAGCAACAGGATGTAATATTCGCTAATTCATATAGATCGTAATCTGGCGCATCCTTTTGCGCAACGCGACCTAAGCTCTGTGCTTGGAAATTATTTTTATGCATTTACATAGTTTTAGGTTACAGTTTCACTTCAAACAAATTAAATAAAAGCAATCTTGAAATGGTGTATCATCTACAATCTCATCGAAATGTCTGAAATGAAATTTATTTGCCAGAACATAGTGATAATTACAGGTGATTTAAAAAGCATAGGTATCATATGTTCCACCGACAACGGTGTGCAAATCTTTTCTGCTATTTGTTAGTGTCGTTGAGATACTCTTTTATGGAGTAATAACATTTGTCTAGAAACCACTTGGAAATGTTTGTTTTTAATTGGCTAGCGGGACCATTTTTAAGGCGACTTTGCAGATTATTATACACTAAAATTGCCATACAGAAGGAAATCTTTTTATACTGAGCAATGTCGTTGCCATTTAGCATTGATTAAGCACAAGTGTGATAAGTTGCTATAACTTAAAATCTGAATATACAAAGGTTAGATTATGTTGCTCCTAAAGTCCTTCAATCAATTTCATCCTTGACTCATCTTCAAAGAAGAATTGTCTGTGCTTTAGCTAAAGCCATACAAAATTGATAGCAAAGTAATACGAGCGATTACTCCAAACTGTTGTTGATACAGCCCATCATTCCAAATGTTGAAATGGTTGAACCCATTCTGTGTCAAGCAAACATTTGCCGATGCTGTTTGGTTTTAGTTTGAAATCCGTCGTTTTAATGGGCATCAGAGTGTATATTTTTACGAAAAACGTTCGTGTTTGAGTATTGCTGACACTTTGGGTGGTTGTCGAAGGTCCAAGGTTTGTTTGATGACATGGTCTTTGACTTTTTCTTTTTAGTTGTTGCCAAATGGTCAGATGTTGTTGAAAAATGTGGTACTTAAGGGAAAGAGAACATAATTGAAATGTCGAAAAAAATTAGCGTAGAAATCCAACATTGGTTCTCTATGATATGATCGACATAATTTTTTCGAATATATATTAAACGAATGGTTAAAGGCAGTGTAGGCCGTGACGGACTTAATCAGCGGTGATTCGGGGCCTCATAAATATGAGGCCCCGGAATATAAAACTGTAATGTAAAAATTCATTCTGAGAGAAATTTCTCAGAATGAATTTTTACATTAGACAGGTCAGTTAGATAGTAGCAATGCCACCTGTCAAATTCAAATAGTTTGTAGTTAATTTTCTGTGCGACAGCAATTATGTAAAGTCCAGTGAATTTGTATTATAAACAGCAGGCTCTACAAATAACTTAACGCAAAAATAAATAATAACAATATTTAAATATTTCTGTTTGAGTTGTTGTTAATTACTGACATTATTTATAATTATAATGTAATTAATTAATTTAATGTATCATAATTTGTAATGTGTGTGTGTGTGTGTGTGGTGTGTGTGTGTGTGTGTGTGTGTGTGTGTGTGTGTGTGTGTGTGTGTGTGTGTGTGTATTAGAAGACCATCTGTGCTTCTGGAAATAAATATTTTCATTTCATTTCATTATAATTCTCATTCAATTTAATTTAACATTATCAATTTTAATTTAATTTAATATATTTAATTTGTATATTGTATTAGAAGACATTACTGATAATATATTGTATCTATTGCATCAGGAAAATATAAATATTTCATTTCATTTCAAAAAATGTGAACGCTGGGTATTCCGAAATTAAGTAGCAAGTCAGGTAGAGACCTGCCTTCTGATTCTGACGTAGAGTTAAAATCGTGCGCCGACGATACAGTGAAACATTTTCACGAACTTAACGAAGTGATTACAATCTTAGACCACATTAGTTGGGAGTAAGACGCAGTCAGTCGTCACGAGCATCAAGATTGGGCACGCAAAATACATCTAGGCTTGCAGTCATGCGCCATTGGGCTCGTCGTGACCCGGCCAGGGCCGGGTGGAGGGAACTTGTGACCTGTGACCTTTGTTGTGAAGTGTTTGCCCCTTTTTTCATTCTTTGTGAAAAATAGTTGTAAGTACAGGAATTTTTAAATTGATGTAAGAAAAATTGGCACTGTCAAAACTTCTAATTTCGAAAATGTAATTAAATACATACCTAAATGCACCTAAATGCGTAGAAAGTGTAGAAGACTATAATACTTATACTGTTACGATTACAATCTTCATGCACTGTAAAAGTGAAAGTACAAGTGTACATTAAAGACTTAATAACTTCTGAATTTAAATATTTTTTGATTACAATAAACAATACAGTCGGGGCTTTTGTACCCTGCATTTGATTCTATGAATTTACGGTTGGCTCCGTCCATCGCACCAATAAGGCGCTTTTCAAGAAATGACAGATCGGATGCAGCGCACATTCCTACACCCTGAGTTTGAATAAGTGTAACTTGCTGAACTTCATGTTTGAAGTGTCATAGTGTGTAGTACCAACCAATTGTCACTTCCCATTTGTGTGGCCCCAAATCGACTGCTCTTCTGCCGGCCCTGTGTTGTCAGAGTAAACAGTTGAATGACTGTGTGAAGGGCAAAAATATAAACGCTTACTTATGAGGAGTTACAAGTATTCTTTGAAACAAAGAGTTTCGTACAAATGCTGAAGGCTTTGTACTGGATACATTAATTTTACATGTCTACTAAAAGGCATATAATTGAATGTGTGGGAAAACATAAACCGTCGGTTGCACGAAACAGCCTTAAAAATAACTCTTCTTTAAAATACATGCTATCTCTCTCTGTGCTATATATAGGTCTAGATAGAGATGACACGAGACTTCAGGACTTAAAATTGAAGAGGTTTCTGGCAATCACGGTTAGTGTCCAAGATTTTGTTCAGAAATATACTTATCAAAGAAAATTTGGGGGTATATATAAGGTCCTTTTTTATGAGTAGCAAATATTAGGAGGGGGATATGTGCTGGTCACTTGTACCACTTTACACGCAAAAATAACCCTGTTACTTGTAGAATAGCAATAATTGATTCATTTGTAGAATTTTCAAACAAACAATTTTGTCGTAAAAATGATATTTTTTGCCCTGTCGTTATTGTTAGAAACTAAAGATGACACCCTAGAAATATTTGCCGCTAATAAAATATGACCCTATATATTATATTTTCTTGGAAATGAGCCACCAGATCGTAAATGGTCACTGTCACCTCACTGTAATATTATTGACTGCTTTCGATTATGCAGTGATGCTTCATGGTCATTTGCCGGAAACAGAAATGCATTGCTGCTTCGCAGCAGAAATCGGTAAAAGGGTGGTAACTACCCACGCGACCCTGCATGATAAAAAAACTTTTTATATATACCTCAAAACCCAATTACTGTTGGGATTATTGGCAGATAGATGATGAAAGAGTGGAAATACAGGAATCAAGGTTTTCAGTGTGTTTCCTTGACAGGATCAGTTATTGAAACAACAAAAGACATATATCAAGTATCTGACAGTTAAACAGCGGACACATCATATGGCCAGATACTAATTTACTATCTAATACGCCCCCTTAATTAGTATATCACCAAACACACACGAAACACCTAATCCTTTCAGGCACTTGAAGTGTTTGTCCTTGGGCAACGGCTTAGTCAGAATGTCTGCCAGCATTAGCTCGGTACGCAGATATTCTATTTGGATATCTCGGTTTTCCTTGAGTACCCTTCTTATAAAATGATATTTAATATCAATATGCTTGCTGCGTGAATGACAGACTGGATCGCTGGCAAGAGAAATCGCCCCTTGATTATCAACGTGTAACAATACTCGCGAAAACTTTGTCAACCCTATCTCAGTAAGCAGACTGTGAAGATACATAGCCTCCTTCATCGATTCACACAAACTCACATACTCAGCTTCACATGACGAAGTCGCCACACACCTCTGTTTGCGAGACTTCCATGAAATACATGCACCACCCAAAGTAAATGCATACCCTGAATACGAGCAACGATCTATCAAACAGTTTCCCCAATCAGCATCCGAAAATCCTTGAATAGGCTTACCTGTCCTTTTGAACACAAGACCGTAATGACTCGTTCTCTTCAGATATCGCAGAACTCTTTTAGCCGACTTCCAGTGACCTTCATTAGCACAATTCGTAAATTGGGCCAACTTTGCCACGGTGTTTGAAATATCCGGTCTAGTTCCCATTGATAAATACATTAAGCTACCTATCAATTCCCGAAACGGCCACTTTTGTTCTGTATTACCTCCTGGTAATAGTTTTAGACCTATTTCCATTGGCGTACTGCATTCATTTGCATTTTCCAAACCATATTTTCTCAAAATATCATGAACATATTTTTGTTGTGATAACAGAATGACATTGTCTTTTCTGACAATATCTATTCCCAACATGTATTTGGCAATTCCAAAATCTTTTAATTCGAACTCTCCAGCCAGTTCTTTTTTGAAATTTTCAATACAATCTCTTCGTTGCGAAGCGATTAAAATATCGTCCACATAGACCACAACAAAAAGTTTTGTATCTTTGTCAATGTCCTTGAAATAAAAACAAGGTTCATTCAAAGAAGATTTCATGTTCATTTTCTTCAACTTTTCATCCAGCCTAATATTCCACTGCCTGCCTGCTTGCTTGAGGCCGTACAATGACCTCTTTAAACGGCATGTATCACCTCCCGACTTCAGATTGGTCAACATTTTCTTGGCACGGTTTCCCACAAAGGAATCCTCACCCTCCATGTCAATCAGTTTTTGTAAACTATCCTTAAGAAGCTCAGGAACTTGCATATAAACCTCTTCTTCCAAGTGTCCATTTAAGTAAGCAGTGTTTATATCCAGCTGATGAATTTCCATTTCCATCTCAACTGCAAGAGCAGTTAACAGTCTAACTGTATCCAGTCTTGCCACGGGAGCGAAAGTTTCATAAAAATCAACTCCATTACGTTGACTATAACCCTTTGCTACAATTCGTGCTTTCTTCTTCTCCGTTTTATCTATGTTAAGTTTCGTTGTCAACACATAACGACAACCTACAACGTCACGACCTGTGGGTTTCTTCACAATATCCCATGTGTCATTCTTCAACAGACTCTTGATTTCCGATAAAATTGCTTCTTCCCATCCGTATTTCTCCGTGCTAGATAAGGCTTCTTTTAAAGTAATCTCAGCACTTCCTACGAAATCTTGACAATCGGTAAAATCTTCTGAAGAATTACTCGTGTCATGGTTATCATTCTCTTCTTCACTCTCTTCTTCTACTTCAACCATTCGATATATTTTTCTAGGTCGACCGACCTTGCCTTTTTCTAATCTCGGTCTCCCAGAAGCTCTCTTGTACACCTTCGATCTAACCTCAGACTGATCGTGTAGCTCGACACTTTGTTGCATGCCTGATGATCCAGTAGTCGCTTCAATCGACTGAATATTCGATGAGTCATCTCTATCTATGACACTATCTTGTGAGACTACGGTCGCGTTAGGCTCAATCAAGTCTCTTTCTTCCGTTGGATTCATAATTCTATCCACAGTCCTAGTATTATCATCAATCCCTCCAGAAATAAAATCAACTTTCACAACTTTTGTTTTATCTATGTATTTACTCGTATCTTCCAGTCTTAGCGGTTCCAACTTTGAGTTCACATCCACATCCACATTCATTCGGTCCACATTCTTCCTTTCCGACACTACAGAAGCTAACATATTAGTTTCCTTTACGCAATATAAATTGCCCTCCCTCTCTGCTTGTAACTGAACATTACCGCTCTGATCTGTAACGAAAGCTACATCCTTCTTAAAAGAAACTTCATAGCCTTTGTCCGTTAACTTAGCTACGGATAATAAGTTGTTACGCAAATCAGGAACGTAAAACGTATCAGGAAGTGTAATCGAATTTTGAGAACTAGTATTGTTACACATTGACAATCTTACTGTACCTTTGCCTTCAATATTTGTACTCACGTTTGTTGCCAAACATAACTTTCCGCTAATAGGGGTTGTGTTACTAAATTTTCTCGCATCATTACATAGATGCGCTGTGCACCCACTGTCAACGATCCAGTCCTCATTGCAAACCAGCAAACAATCTGTAACAGAATTTAATGCTGTAAAGCTTGTATCAATCAACTCTACATCTTCAAAAATATCAGAAACATAATGCGATTCTTGCTTTTCTTTCTTGGTTATACAGTCCGATGCTTTATGTCCAAACTTGTGGCATTTAAAACATTTATATTTAAAAACGTTGCTGTTTTTCTCAATATTCTCGTTACTCTTTACGTAACTCTTTTTCTTGATCTTTTTCACAATCATAGCTTGTTGTATACTTGTGTTTTGATGGCGGGAACAATCTTCTTCTAAAATTTTTATCTTTAGAATCTCTACTTCCGGTAACTCATCTCGTGACTCAATCGCACATCTAAAATTCTCATAACTAGCCGGTAAACTATACAAGAGCATGATTGACAATAAATCACTATGAATGGTTACATCCATATCACTCAGCTTATCCACCGCTTCGAAAAATTTTGCAATATGCTCACGGACATCGTCACCTTCGTTCATCCTGTGCAAAGTCAATTGCTTCAATAACGTCGCCTTTTTAGCTGATCCCTTCGATGCATACGTCGATTCTAACTTCAACCAAAGTTCTCGTGTCGTTGAACATCCTCTTACATGTCGCAACTCTGAAGAACCCATGATCAGTGTAAGCTCCGCCTTGGCCTTCACATCGCCGGACTCCCATAATGAAATGTTCTCTGGCGTGTCAGTGAGCTTCGGTTTGCTATCATTGACGTATCTCCAGGCGTCAATCTTTATCAAAAGCGCCTCCGCATGAATCTTCCAACTATCGTAATTCTCTTTATTTAGTAGTTCAATACGTACAGTACTCATTTTCGTACACTTTAGGTATACTCTCCGTCTGACGAACTACACAACGAATACACGACTTTTCGTCAATTTTTCACGAAACTTTTTATGAAAACTTTTACAAATTCCTTAGCGTTTTCCTGGGCCCATAACCAATGTTGGGATTATTGGCAGATAGATGATGAAAGAGTGGAAATACAGGAATCAAGGTTTTCAGTGTGTTTCCTTGACAGGATCTGTTATTGAAACAACAAAAGACATATATCAAGTATCTGACAGTTAAACAGCTGACACATCATATGGCCAGATACTAATTTACTATCTAATAATTACCTCATCAAGAAACAAATCCATTAGACCTCAAACAGTGTCAAATGAAATTTAAACTGGGACGGGTTAAGTAACTAGTTGTGAAACGATTCTAGCTGAACTAATGTGGATTGTATGACAGACAACGAGACCATCTCACATAACCAATTCAACTTGGCTCATGAATACTGAAGAGCTTCCCTTAACTGGTCTTTCAGTGTAACAAAAACGAGGGGAGGTGCGGCTCAAAAGATTTTGGACACTTTGTTATAAGACCACCATGTGAAGACCTGATAAGTAATACTAGGATCCTCGGCGGTGGTCTTTCAATGGTGTAGGAAAGAGGGGGGGCAGAGGTCGTCAGACATTGGTTTGGATGATGTTTACATGGCGATGTCGCCAAGATGACACAGTCAATTGTTTTGTTTCGATTTGGAAATCTGTTTATACAATGTGAGGTCTATGGTAATGTAACGGTAGTTGCACAAATTACCTAATAGAAGCAAATGGAGAAGTATTGTTCATAGTGAAGTTATAGTTATGATTGGGTACTACTGTTTTAACAGGGGAACTTAAAATACCAGCAATTATTATTATTATTACTCAGCAAAGCACCAGAAACGCGCTAAGCGCCTTATAGGTGACGAATCGCTGGTGGTCGAAGCTAGACTGCAAAGTCTGGAACATCGGCGCAAGGTTGCCTGTCTATCGGTATTTTATGGGATACATTTCGGAGAGTGCGCATCGGAATTGCACGACCTAATTCGAGCATCTCCATTCCGCCTTCGAAATACCAGGCGCGGGGAGGGGATCCATCCTTATGTTGTTGAGGACAGGCTGAAACCTTGCCTGTGGGTTGATTTTGAATCTGATTGCGGGCAGAATAACAATTGAATTTTTAGGATTTAAAACTTATTTGATTAAGAGAGGACAAAATACTACCTAAAGGAGATTAGGACAAATTGATCTAACCCATTATGTTGAATAAAATTACAATTACAAGCTTAATGGTTGTACGCGACGTTCATGCAGAAACTAACTCGGCTATTAAATTGAAATATTGAAATTGAAAACGTTTATTTAGCGCTGTAAACACCAGAATATAGTACACAATACAGAAGTATACAAAGATGCACATGTGGTATACACGCAGCACAAGACATCCGGTGCGGTACAGTGCCAAAAAGGGTACACCAGCTCAGCATAATGCTGATATTATAACCTGAGGTGTAAATAAAACAATTAACCTCACTAAAGTATAATATGAAGTTCGATTATTGACCTTGGCCCTTGGTTATAAGGTGAGGTGTTAGGTAACCAAAATGCCGAAATCCTATGAGAAGGTTAGTAAATTACTCGTATAGCTGCCATTTTACTAAACCTTGAAACTAAGCTAAACTTTGGCCGTGTTTTGTATGGTTACGGTCCTATCTCAAGTTTGAAGGGAGATATGAATTAAAAACCGAAGGGCAGTAGTAGCTAGTGGGAAAGAGAAATTTCATCATTATTAGGATTAGACGGGGTGATGCAAATTTTCTTTCATTACCAAGAATAATGCAACATTTTTCAAGAATATTGCCAAAAAGAGACGGGAAAATAGCTGTTAAAAAAGGATGAGCTAGATTAAGCCATACACTAGCTACTCGAAGTATGTGTCTCGTCCGTTTTTATTGACCTTAATTATGCTTTTGCTAATGTTATTAAAAAATTTGGGGCCTCTGAAAATTATTTTAAAATTTTGAAACTAGTAAATACTGGTTGATAAACATTTCGAAACAAAAGCAGCAATGTGTTTTCGATTCCGCGTCGCGCATTGGGCGCGGGCCCGAACACCTGCGCAAGCGCAAGCGCACGCTATTTGCATATTTCTCAAATACAGTTTCGGGTAACGGAAACAGAGACACATTTCTTTTCAAGCATTATTTATTGATCGTTACATTTTTTATGGAACACTTTTGAAATATTATGCTACCATAGACTATACTGTAGGTTGGCCATTAACCACACGACAACAACAAGAAGAGAAATGACTACACTTTTATAGGACATACACTGGGGAGCATAAGGGATGCGGATTTTGGGTGGAACTTTACACATATTTTTCTAGTTACAGATTTTGGTAAAGTTTTGCTGGTTTTGTTTTTGTGGCGAAAGCTGAGGCAGAAAACGCTAGTTTTCCAAAGAAACAACATATCACCTTTTACACGGAGATATATGGCAACAAAAGAACAAAACAAAACAAAAGTTATCGACATAACTCATAAGATTAGCAAGCTGAAGTGGCAGTGGGCAGGTCACATCTGTCGCAGAACAGACAACCGCTGGGGGAGACGAGTTCTGGAGAGGAGACCGCGTTTGGGCAAACGTAGTGTGGGACGCTGTCCTCCTAGATGGAGCGACGGTCTCCGCAAGGTGGCTGACAGCGACTGGATAAGAAGAGCCGAAGATAGGGCTCTATGGCGCGCCCTGGGAGAGGCCTATGTCCAGCAGTGGACTAGAGTAGGCTGCTGATGATGATGATATGGCAACAAGGGTAGGTCGCTCGCTACCCAGAAGAACGATGAAAGGGTCGGATTACCAAGCAAAGTTGGGGCTCCCTAAAGCGGACTCTTCTTTACTCGAACAGTTCTGGACTCCAAATGAAATGGAATCACTAGTGCTCGGTATTACCCCATCCATGTCCAAAATCGCAATAAATAGGTAGGTACACGAGGTTTTTACAGCTATCGATATTCTATTAATTACTCATTGGATATTTGTTCTATTTCCGACCCAATAGGTGTAAAGTATTCAGGGCACTCGCCACTGTTGGCGTTGGCTCCTCATTGTGCCACCATAAAGGAGCTGTCCTTGGCGGCTGACGCGTTGTCACATAACCATACAATGGTATTCGATCGCGGCTCGTTTAGTGGTCTGGGCATGTGCTAATGCTGCTTTCGTGATCGATTAGTTATTGTTTCTGTTACTTTTATAAGTGTGTTTAGAAGTTATTGTTGTCGGGGTAAAGTAGTTAGATTTTAGGATATCTGGCAATGGTTGCTTGCTTGCTTATCGTATGGTTAGTGGACAACCTATTTGTCAGAGTTGTTCAGGCCGCCCGTAGGCCTCTGCATGGCTTAACGACTGCTGCCGAACGACAGCAACCGGGACCGACTGCTTAACGTGCTTTCCGAGGCACGGAGGAGCTCAGATGAAATATGCCATCCTGGTACCGACCGCGCCAACGTCGCTTAACGTCGATCAGTTTCGGACCGTGCTCGCAACTAGGCTACGAGCTCCTGAATGGTAAGGGGAATATATCTGCAATCATGATTACCGTTGCAAGTGAAATTTAGGCACATGCGCGTATGGGAATTTGTCCACGAGAGGCAAATAATTAAGTAATTATTTAAGGGTTGGCAAGAAAATACGTATTACTTACTTACTTACTTTTTACTTAAAATGATTCGAATAGCTGGAATATTAAAAATTCACTTTTTGGTGTTTTTGAAAAAGAATATTGCCTCTAGTGTTGTAGATGATATTCTACCCAGAAGCGGCTAATTTACCTTAAACGACGTCTGATTTTAATTTTACGAGGACTCCTTTCGCCGATGATAACCGTGTGGTTATTCTAAGTTAATTATTGGAAAATGGAGTCCGAAGTAAAATTATTATTATTAGCAATAAAGAGCGTCGGTGGCACAGTGGTTAGGACACCGGACTCCCACGCGGGAGGTCCGAGTTCGAAACTGTTTTTCGTATTTTTCGAAGACTTACGTACATTTACCGACTGCTCTAACGGTGAAGGAAAACATCGTGAGGAAACTGAGATGATCAGTGTGTAAAATGGGGTAGGCACAAAAGATCTTCAAGGGTCGAAGTCCCGTTGGTTATTCCCAGCCCCTATCATAAGATAAGATTATTAGCAATAAATAAATAGTTATATCAGTAGAAAATTACTATCAGAAAATCACAAGAACGATCTGACAAAAACAGACACATGACACACCTTCACAGACACATGTAAAAGATATCGTGTGTCGTTTAAAAAAACCCGTTATAATAAAGACGGTTGCTGCACAAGAGTTATTAGCTAATCCGACAACGCATCGCGAGGTTGCGCCTGCGCCTTGCCTGTCCCCCGATGCTTTAGTCTAACTGTTGCGATTAACGCTTCGACGCGGTATGTTCCCGTTTAATTGGTTTAAAGTTTAAAACAACGGTTTAAAATTATAGTAGACCTTGTGGAGGAACATCTACGTAAAATTTTGAGCTAAAATTTTTTTAAAAAATTTGAGGGAAAAATTGATTTAACCCTCACTTGGGCACGACCCTATAACAAACAAAAAGTAGAACGCGGAACATTCCCAAAGTCGCCCTAGACTAGAAACCTGAGGTCTTAAGAACAGGGCCGATTTGAAATTTGTGATGAGAAATCTGTGACTACAAAAGGGTACCTATGATGGGTTGGGTATTGGGTAAAATACCTGTCCTGTAAGACAGATAAGCTTTTTACTGTATAAGTAGAAAGCTATAACATCAAATTCACTTCATTGAGTAGGACAGTATAAAGCTTATCTGTCTTACAGGACTGGTATTTTACCCAACCCATCATAGTACCTTTTGGTAGTCACAGATTTTTCATCACAAATTTTAAATCTGCCCTTTTCTTAAGACTTCAGGTTTCTAGTCTAAGGCGACTTTGGGAATGTTCCGCGTATCAATTAATGCTTGCAGGAACAGGAATAAGTAATAATAAAAAAGACAGAGTTATAGATTGACAAACAGAACTAGGGATGACAGAAGTTGGATGGTGAACCATCTATATAAAATATGAAGATTTATAACTTAACTTTATTTTTTATTTTTATTAACTTCAGAGGTTGCCTGGAAGAGATCGATTTAAACGAGCCGCCTTGCCACGATATGTACCGTGCTACTATTCCTGTAGTTTTTACTTTTCCTGTATTTGTGTACAGTAAAGTGTTTCTATCTATCTATTTATGTTATTTTATAAGATAAGGCTAACTGAATAAAACAATAGTAAAATATTGACGAACGTTTATCGTGTGAAGACGGTACTTTTAAATAGCTATTTTATTCTCGATTGGGAAAGTGTTACAGCCAATTTACATGATCATAGTGAAATGACTCGGGTTCAAGTTTACGAGCAAAAGCCATAAATTTCTAAGTTAAATTAAGCTATCTGTCAAGTTGTTTCTAACGGTACGCCATGACACTTGCTGCGTTCTTTCGTCGTGTAACTTTAAGTTTAATAGCCGACTTCGAAAAAGGGAACTTTCAATTTGATGTGTGGGTTTTATCTAAGTGTGTTCATGAAAATCTAGTTAGTGTGTATCATTTATACAGCGTCTGTGGCCTAGCGGTTAGGACGTCGGACTCCAATGAGGGAGGTCCGAATTCGAAACCATGCAATGCCATGTACTAATGAGTTTTTCCGATTTTTTCGAAGACTTACGTACCGACTGCTGCTGTGAAGGAAAACATCGTGAGGAAACCTGCATGTCTGAATAAATTAAAAAGTTTTTGAAGGCGTGTGAAATCCACCAATCAGCACTGGGCCCGCTCGGTGGATACAAATACAAATACAAATATACTTTATTGCACACCCGGGACAGAAACAAAACATACAACATAAAGAGAGGTACAATACAATAATGGATATGGCCCGTGCCTATATTCAAGGGGAGGCCTGTGCCCCAACAGTGGGGACTTTAATAGGCTGATGATGATGATGATTTATATATCATTTGATTACGTCAATTTTTTTAAACTTCAACAATTTGCACGAAAGTCTTGATAAAGTCAGTCAAAGCACGAATTTTAGAAAAAATAAGTTGATTAAAATAAAAAGGAGGCGGCGTACGACTTCGTGCCGATTGCCGTCAAAACTGCGGGCACCTGGGGCACAGAGGCCGGATGCTTCACCTGGGGAAGCGGTTGAGAGAGAGGGCGTGACCCCTGATCGGGATACTTCCTGGCCCAGCACATTTCTCTCGCTATTCAGCGAGGAAATGCAGAATGCATAATGGAAACATTTGGGCGGGGCGCGCTAAAAGGCGGCCTTTTTGACTAAGCTCTTCTCATGTAGTGACAATGTTACAACCAAAAAAAAATGACGTAATTTTTATTTACTTTATAATTAAAAATTTATTACAATTAGTACATAGACATTAGTTTTAAATAAAAGGCGGAAACAAAATAAAAAGAGAAAATAGAAATGCAATGCGCGGAAATGGTATAAAGCAAGTAACTATAGGTGGTAGATTCTGAGGTGCAGGATCACCTGGGGTGATAATGTAAACCCTATTACCTATTTCTACCGCGTTTTTCGTATTTTTCGAAGACTTACGTACATTTACCGACTGCTCTAACGGTGAAGAAAAACATCGTGAGGAAACCTACACACTTAGATGACCAGTGTGTAAAATGGGGTAGGCACAAAAGATCCTCAAGGGTCGAAGTGCCGCTGGGTTATCCCCGGTCCCCATCATAAGATAAGATATTTCTGCCGCAAAACAGTAATGCTGTTTGAACGGTAAGAGAGCTAGCGTAATTATCGGTAGGTACATTAAGTACTCCATCTAGATCCTAACTTCATAGTGAGTGAGATGTCTTTTGGCGACGGTGACCACTTACCATCACGTATTAATGCTGAGGAATGCTTGTCTCAGAGTTGGAAAGTGAAGTCATTAATTTTCATAGCGTTGTAACACGGTTAATTATACTCGTACGAGTAGGTATTCGTGTATTTAGAGATTTCGGTTTTAAGACACGTTTAACCACAAGACGAGATCGTTTAAAGTTAACGAAACTTTACCACACCCTACGTGCATAAATATACACGTATAGTTGGTTAATCAGCAAAGAGTGTTGTGCCAGAATCCTAGGCGGCATTGGCTGCAAGATGACATCAACTATAGATGCAAAATGTCAAATCACAATGTCATTTGGCAACTTGAATTGAGTAGCTATACCTCTTATGCCGTCTTGCACGAACTTTAAACTCTCGGGTTAGCTCTAACACGATGTCATGTTTGTATGAAAAGCAAAGACAAATCGCGAGTTAACCTAGATTAAATTTTCGCGCAAACGGACCTTAGTTTATTTTATACTTCAAAATATTGATAGTAACTAATTTTTATAAATTTAAGTGTGTTTAAGTGAAGTTCCAGACATCATCATCAGCCTATTAATGTCCCAGTTGGGGCACAGGCCTTCCCTTGCACAAGGGGGTACGGGCCATGATCCACCGAGCGGGCCCAGTGCTGATTGGTGGATTTCACATGCCTTTGGAATTTTATTTATATCCTCACGTTATGAAGATTTCCTCGCGATGTTTTCCTTGACCGTTAGAGCAGACGGTAAGTGTACATAAGTCTTCGTAAAACCACGAAAAACTCATTGTACATGGCAAGGTTTCGAACGCGGACCACATGGGAGTACGGCGTCCTAGCCATTAGGCCACCGATGCTCCTACGAAGTTCCAGACACGGGTATTTTTTAAAATAAATAGGCTAAAACAATAGGAAAACGGGTCAACTAATGGTAAATGGTCACCGTTACATAGAGACACTTGCAATACTAGGGCTTGTGCGTTGCCAGCCTTGGATTGATAGGACTCTCTTTTTTTACTCTCTTTATTGAGTACCAGATTCTTTTAACAAACGACAAGTTTACGATAAATTATGACGTATCTTTAAAGATGTTAATATGTAGTGTAAAGGGAGGAGCCTTGAGGTGTACCACATTACGTAAGTATCTCGATTTAGCGTCTCATCTGTTGTGTCCATAGTTCTCAAACAGACTATGAAATCATAGCAAACATGAGTACGGTGCTTATTATGTAATTTTGAAACACGCACGGGTCTAATGATCACAGTGATATTTAGATAAATTTTATAGGAAAATATCTAATTACCTAACATAATGATAGAGAAACGGACGAATGTGGAAGTGTTGCATATGGTGAAGGAAAAAGGAGAATAATGCACACTATAGGAAACCGTAAAGATAATTGTCTCGGCCACATAGTCAGACATAAAGATTTAGAAGGGAAAATTGAAGGTAAACGACAGAGAAGTCGTCCCAGGATTGGATATATGGAGCAGTTAAAGGATTGGAGCGGTAGTTCGTCGTACCAGGAGTTTAGGGAGAAGGTGGGGGACAGAATTGGATGGAGACTGCAGCAGCGACTGGGGCCTGACCCTTAATAGAAAAAGAAGATGAGAATACGAGTAAGATCAGTGAAATCACATAATCCATTTTTTCGTAATTTTTCATCAGTGAGTAATCCGTATTCATTAGCATAGATTTAACGGTACCGCGCGGATCCTAGACCTATGGTGTTCACATCACACTTAAAATGTCTCACCATACTATTATAGCCGACTTCACACACTATATATCTCAGTGTGCAGGTTTCCTCACGATGTTTTCCTTCACCGTTAGAGCAGTCGGTAAACTCATTGGTACATGGCACTGCACGGTTACGAACCCGGACCACCCGCATGGGAGTCCGGTGTCCTAGCCACTGTGCCACCGACGCTACCCCTTGCCTTGCTGTCTCACCATAGTTTCAATTGTAAAATATGAATTGAAATTTCAGATTCTCATCCATGGAGAATAGCTTGTGTTCTTGAAGAAAGACAAGAAATAAGTAGAGAACCAGAGCCAGGTGGGATGTGAAGATGATGAGGTTAAATATTCAATAAACTTTTTTTAAATGCTACATGCCATTGCTTTTATTTCATCTTCATCAGAACTGACTCATTCTTTTTTCGATCAATACCGAGTTAAATTAATGATACTGTATTTTCCAGACGTTTGTGCTGATTTCAATTGCATCAAAACAATATATATTCAACGATTTTTAAGTTGTTACTTAGCTTTGTAACATTTTTATATTGCAATATAAGTACTTAATAATCATCATCATCATCAGTCCATGTCGTCCCACTGCAGGGTATAAGCCTCCTCTCTTTTTTGTGCCACTCTATACGATGCTGTACTAGTCGCATCCAGGTCTTCGATGCGACGTACTTAAGTACGTAAGTACTTAATATTGCTACTCAATGTTTGCACGCCAGGCAGTTGCATTACCTCCTCCAGATATACCTGGGGTAATTCACCTGGGTGCATTAAGTACACTACTTAGTAGACTTGATTCACTCAGGTGATTTGCAGGTGCATTAAGTACATTACTTTGTTGACTTAATTAGGTTTTTTTAAAGTGATATCGTAGTAGCTTTAGATTAGAGTTATTTAGGTGCATAAAGTATACTCAAAATTGACAATAATATCAGTTGATCTATTACGGCGAATCAAGTCTACTAAGTAGTGTACTTAATGCACCCAGGTGAATTACCACCAGGTGCATTATAGGTATACAAGAATATGCCCTTGCATATTCTTGTAACTAAATCTATGATAATGTATGTACCCATATTTTTACAACCTAATTAATATTTGTTTTTGTATATTTAAGTGTCGTATTTATGTCAATACGTTTTAAGAGCCTAAGAGTGCTCATCAACAACTTTAGGTTATAATAATAAGTTTTCGCATCGGCATACTAATGTGGTGACGTCAGCAGGTCGAGGGTCTCCAAGGCCGGTCATCAGAGCCTTCGCCCAGCTTTGGGGCAAATGGACAAAAACACCGCGACTCTTTATTAGTTTACGTTTTTTGCTATGGTGTCTGATGTGCTCTCCGTCACCATGATATCAGATTTAATTCTTTGGAATTGATATTTGTTATTTGTTTGTTTCTAATGTTGAAATTAAACTTCGCCATTATCAATGTTTTTTCGGAAGGTGCTTTCGGTAGAAGTGGCCTCAGTCTTTAACTGTGAGTTGCAAGAAACGTTCTTAATGTTAAGGTTTCTTTATGTCTCGTGTTATTTCTATATAGAGCTATGTCGTAGAATGAATACGTTACGTTATGGAGGTTTCGTGAAAATGACGGTACATTTTTTTGAGAAGAATTATTATCCAAGAGTATTCAAGTAGGAACTTACGTAAGTTTTTTTTTGGAATTTGTAAAGTTCATTTTTCAGTGAAATATTAAACATTTTTATTTATTTATTTTTTATTGATTACTAAACCCGCATTTGACCTCGATCTCGCCTGATAGTAAGCGACGATGAGGTCGACGATGGAACATGCGGGTCCAGTAAATGCCTATTCACCCTGGCCTTGAAGATCACAAGGTTGTAGGTTTCGGGAAATACAGACGCCGGTAGGCTGTTCCATTCCTTAGCCGTTCGCATAATGAACGAAGAAGCAAATCGCTTCGTACGAGCAGATGGGATATCAACAACATAAGGATGGAACCCCTCCCCGCGTCTGGTAGTCCGAAGGCGGAATGGAGATGCTGGAATTAGGTCGTACAATCTAATTAATCTAATTAGGTATCTAAGAAGTTGATTTAACTTGATAGTAAACACAGCAAATATAAAACACGCTAAATTTAGTTAAGGCTTGTACAGTCGCCAATAACCTTGAGGGTCTCACCTTAATCAATATACAAATAAATTAGTCAAACTCGAACCTTAACTAGTTTAATATAAATACATTAAATTGTCGTTGAAACACAAACACGTGATAATTATAAAGTTATGAGGAGCTGTGAGGAACTTTTAAGCTGAACAACAATAATTGAACAAAAATTGTTCAAATATACACCTTGATGGAGGTTTGAAGTACGTATGTGCAAAATATTAACTTATAGAATCAAGCCGTGACGTCACTAGAGCTTGACAAAAAACCTTCAATTGGTGACTGTAGGCCCCTTAATACTAAGGTATTAATAAGTGGAAATCGATAGTTAGGCGCAGCACTACGCGCCTCGCTACATCCCTACTGGCAATGACGTTTTGAGAGCTCGATTTACCGATACGATTGCGATTAAACGCAGATTTTTTTTATAATGGAGGTTTTGTTTTTGTTTGTTTTTTGAGTTCGTTTTTTTTCTTCTTTAATTATGGCCCTTGCTAGTGTACACCCTGAAATTTGACCAATGACTTAGAATCTTTAAAATCACTCGAACGTTTTGGCGTCTGTTTTGAAAAAAAAAACAGTTTACCAACGTCGAGATTTTTATTCTGATAGATGGCTCTCGCACGTAGGGGCGATCTGTCACTGTCAGTCTATAACAATTCACGCGTCACGCGTTCAAATTGTATCTAAAATGATATAAATGCGAGAAACAAAGGGAAAAAACATAATTTGCTATATCGCGATCTCGCTCACACATCTAAAGGCTCTCGTGGAACAAACTGCAACACTAAACGTTGGCAATTTTACGGCTCTGGCTACCAGCCTTTTTGACATTTAAAAAAATGGCCCTTTCATAGAGCGCCATCTTGCGAGCCTCTTGGAACCAATCGGAAATACCAAATTATAGCAATAGTTTATAGAATGTTAACAAAATAATCCCAGTGGGACTTGTTATTTCGAAGTTATTCATGGTTTGGAATCCTCATGCAAAGATTACATCAAGGTAACTGAAGTATCCCCTAGACTGAACTTCTCCACGTAATAAACCCTAGTGCACATGTTAACCAGAGATAATTTATGATAATGAAATGGCTGGCGTGCGCATACGCATCGCTGTCCTATTTGTTTATATTGTAGCATGCAGTTGCATCGCGGTGACGTCACAAGGCCGCCGGGCCTGTCGACCCGGGCTCATGGCGATGGCGGCTCATTTACAATTATAGTGAGCTGATGGTCTAAGTTTACATACATTTGAGTATGGACCTGTTTTTACATCGATTTAGGCCCAGCGCACACATTGTAGAGAGGCGCGGCAACTTGCAAGATTTGGAAATACGAACTAGACAAGGTTTGTGTTTGCTTTCTTTCTTTCTAATTCGTTATTTTGGAAATTCGCAAAATCTAGATCTCATCGAGTAAACTACGGTATTAAAATGTTCCTAAATGAACGAAGTGGCTAGTTCTCAGTAGTTCTGTTGCAGTTCTGTTGACAAGTAGCAATTTTTTCTCAAGTTTACGTTTACGCTTGAGATTTGTACCAGCCTTAAACGGAATCGGATCAAACCTATATAGATCTAGAAAAGAGAAAAATTAATTTCTATGGATTCGGTCAGTTTCAAAGTTGCTGTAGTATGCTAATGGCTTATAGGTTAAGGTTAAGTTAGTATAATTGTATAAGAACGTATAAGTTGGCACTAAGTAAGTAGGTAAGTAAGTAAGTAGGTACCTATTAAAAATTATGCATGAGCCATAAAGTTGTGTTTCCTTTAATTAATAATTATAGTGCTAAGTAGTTAATTAAACGTACTCGTACGCGTGTAGTTAGTAGGTATTTTAAGTTGTACCTACTTACATAGAAATAAAATTACTGCTAGATAAAATAAAATATTTAGGCTAGGACTTAATTATTATTATATATGATCACTCTCGTATGTATAGACACACGAGTGTATCCGCCAAGTTTTGGAAAGAAAAAAGGCGATGACGCACTACGTGTGTTATATTACAGGATCCTTTTCCACATTTATGTTTTTGGTGGGATTTAAAATTATGAGTCAAGGGATCTTGCTATTCTGTAATATGCTTTAGATCAACAGTTACTAATCTAAATGAACTTTAATGGAATATTTATCCAGAGTCAGCCTGGAGTGGTTCCATGCTTTTACCTATTTCTTTGCCACAAAGCAGTAATACTTTCATTACATGCGTTTCGGTTTGAAGGGTAAGAAAGCCAGTGTAATTACCAGCACATTGGGGACGATGGGAACCACTTACCATCAGGTGGCCGTTCGCTTGTCTGCTCTCACGTCGGACTACACATAACACCTCAAAAAATGTGCAAGGCTTGAAATGTCTGAACTGAACAAAACGAAACCTAGTGCTGAACTGAAAATGGCTGAAGCTTCCTCTCCTTCACATGTGGATGCACACGAGGGCTCTCGCGGACGGTAAAGTTTCCGCACTCGTTTATTTATAAAATCAATTTTATTAACATTATGTGAAAGTAAAAGTGACGTTCTCTTTCTGGAAAGTACCTACTTAATAAATAAATTAGTTCCAGTAACTTTACGTAGGTTAGTTTCTGACTAAGAAAATTGAAAGTAATCAGTCGAGCAGGGTTTATACTAGCCGAGATATAATATCCTATGGGAACAAATTTCATAAGTAATTAGTTCTACTCCGTTCTACATTAGTTTCTAACGAAATTGACATATGTAATTTGGAAATTATTCATTTAGAATTTTTGAAAAATACGTTTCTGCAAATGACCTACAGCCAGCGGCTGTAAAAACAATGGCTAAATTAGTTTTAAAAATTAGGCTCTGAAACTTTTCACAACTTTTTTCATGAAAACATTGGATTTTCTTTATACATACACCTACCGTCATTTTATTGACGTGATAAGTCAGAAATTTTGGTGTTGCGTAATTGCCAAGTCACAGAATGTTCTTAAACTTAAAATAGACTTGGCTCTATAGTTATTGCATCTCATAACTTTTTCCGAGTTCTCAAATTTTTTTTATTAAGTCGAAAGTTATTATCAAATCTCGTGAGACTTGGCTACTTTTTACATGAAATATTTTTGTGGGATTTGATTTTCTTCCTGCATACCTAACTACCTACTTTCCTAACTTCTTACATAGGCCTCTCCCAGGGCGCGCCATTGAGCCCGATCTTCGGCTCTTCTCATCCAGTCGCTGCCAGCCACCTTGCCACTTCTTATTTATTTTATTATAAATCGATAGTTATTAATACATAGGTACCTATATTAACTAATTAATTAGATAATACCCATACAAACACAAAAACAAATTACGTAAATGTAGAAATATTTAAAAAACAAACAAGACTACTAACCGTATTTATACCAGAATCCGCTAGCACCGCTCTTCAAAAAAAGCCGTGAAACAAAACAACACCGATTATACGCGCGTGTGCCACAGAGTATAGAGCGATATAGACAGACAGGTGCGCAAGAGTCGCGGGGAGCCACTACTAGCCACGTGCGCGCGATGAGTGCGCGTGCGCAGACCGCGAGACGGCCCCACCAGCTTGCATGAGGAAAAGGTATGGATCTGCGCTTATCGAAATACGCGTTACAGAAAAACGTGCATCGTTTGACCGATAAGTATAGTTTCGGTTAGGTTGATTAGTAGCATTTATAAGACTACGATACCATGGGTACAATTCCATGTATGATCATATAGATACGAGATATTTTTGAAATTACTTTAAATCTTTATTGTTACATTACTGACATCACATTACATAAGAGCGAAATTTAAAGTTTAAATAACTCTAAATTAAAAATTTACGAAATCCACGACGTACAATTTTGGAGACCTAACTTTTTCCTGGTCATCATCAGATCCTCGAGGTTCCAGATGTGAGAAGGTCACCATGGCCATAAACATTTGAGCTCAAACTCGAATTAATCATTAGAAAAAATCAAGAAAATATCATTAGAGGTAAATCGTGTCGTATGTCGTGTTGTTTTTCAAAACACCAGTTACAAAAATAAATAAATCAAGATAATTATCAGAGATTCCAAAACTGTGGTAAATAAAATCTTAGCTGGCATCCGCGTACAGGACAATAGCTATACTTAACTTTTATTGATCACGACAAACATGGAGATATTTATGTAAACCATTACAAATTTTAGAGTAAGTAAGAATTCAAAATGATTTGGCAGTTCAGTTTTATGAAGAGTTAGCTTTCATAATCATAATAAGTTATTAGCACAATTTAGGTGTACATAGTAGTTCTCAGTACAATTTAGGTGTACATTGTAGTTCTAAGCACAATTTAGGTGTACATTGTAGTTCTCAGCACAATTTAGGTGTACATTGTAGTTCTGAGCACAATTTAGGTGTACATTGTAGTTCTAAGCACAATTTAGGTGTACATTGTTGTTCTTAGCACAATTTAGGTGTACATTGTTGTTCTTAGCACAATTTAGGTGTACATTGTGGTTCTAAGCACACAGACTTACAATTCGTGTAAGATTAAGCTATTTAATTCGGAAATGGTGCTCTAAATACGTACTACGTTTCTTGTACTAAGAACTACAATAATACGAATATTAATCAAAATATATCAAATTAATCAAAAGATTTACAAACAATAACCGTTCCTAATAATTTACACTCTAAGCAGGTATTTATATAAAACAGTCGTAAAATTTTTAATGGTAAAGTTAACATTAACTCACAACAATATAATAATAGCCAAGAAAGTGTGAAGAATTACAATGTAGGTACAGTGGACCACCAGGCTATATATATCCTTTAGTACTTTGTCGCCTTAACATAATTGACATATCCATACGAATGTCAAGGAAACATAAAAATCGGGGAGAGGTCCTGAGAGGGTGCCGGTGGTTTACTTAGACGGTTCAGTGGTTCGGGTCGTGGAACAGTTTAAATATCTGGGGCATATACTCACTGATGACCTCAAGGACGACAGTGACATAGAAAGAGAGAGTAGGGCCCTGTCTGTCAGATGCAACATGCTCGCGCGCAAATTTGACAAGTGTAGCGACGAGGTCAAGATAACTTTATTTAAAGCGTTTTGCCAGTGTCTCTATACTTGCCAACTTTGGGTTAAATGCCTACGAAAATCGCATAGCACCATAAGGGTGCAATACAATGATGCGTTTCGCACCCTTATGCGGTTGCCGCGATTCTGTAGTGCATCGGGCATGGTCGCTGACGCACGGGTGCCCGATTTCTTTGCGGTTGTCAGGACTCGCATCGCTTCTTTTTGGAAGCGGTTGCGACAATCTGACAACAGCATACTGAAGGCTGTGTGTGAGGACCTACGCAGTCCCATATTCAAACATTGGTTGGCTGTCCACCGGGACGAGAACCGTAAATGAATAAGTTGTAGCCAAATATTATTAATTTTTTTTTGGTCTCATTTGTGTATTTGGTTTTAGTATTAATTATTTTTTTTGTATATTGTATTGTTCTTGTGTTATATGGGTTTTTTATGCCTGAATTAAAGATTTATTATTATTATAACAAATTTATTTCGACAGGGTTCCACAGAGCTTGACGTGTCTTCTACAGTACCTGTCTATAACTGATATTTTTATCCATTTGCATATCAAAGCGTGCTTCACCAATGCTAAGAATTGTTTACTGCCATAGTTCTGATCGGGATTCAGCGTGAGTGTGGACTGTTTAGGCAGAGCGAACGGATTCCTCGAGGAAATTCCTCATAATACAGGTCCATTACGAATACTAAACAGTCGTGGAGCTGTTTACGTGAAATGGTGAATTCTAATTCGGTACGAACCAAATCAGAGATACCTAGATTCAGATTCAGATTAATTTATTTGCCCAGAATGTAGGTACATAATTACAAGATGATATTTTCTAAACATCCATTAGTTTTTAAAAGACGGGTTGAGGATGTCCTCAAGTAACCTATCCACGTACGTACTTTATAATCTTTACTTTATTATTTTTATTTTTCAATAGGTATTTTTTAATCATTACATTCAATAGTATTTTTTGCCTTCCCAACTCAATTTAGTACAACAATCAATTTTCTACTTCCTAACCATGCTGTGTTTACACGTTAAGGGTTACGACCTAGCTCATAACTTTATATTGATTTTTCTGTAATTTCTCTGGTTGTAATCTGTTGTGTTTACCTAATAAATAAATTAAATTAAAACAAAGAGCCGATAAATTCTACTCAACAATGAACATGCAAATATAAATAATAAATAATATAATAGTCAGATAAATTATAAAATATAAATGTCATTTAGATCGTAATACCTACAAAATAATATCTATTCAGTAACCTAGGTAAAGGAAGAGAGAAAACCCCGAAGAGTTTTACAGAGATTGTTTGGTTTTATCTACGTACGTACTTTATTTTGCGTAAAATAATAAAGTAATTCGTAAAAGTAACAGTAATATTTAACTAATAAGAAATAAACATAATAGTTCAACATACAGAAAAATTCAAATATTTTTATTACAAGTAAGTTACCTACTCACCCTACAGTACCTACATTTTCACAAAATCACTTTTGTAAGTAAAGAATAAATGAACGATAGTAAGTTGCTTCTGAATCTGACCTGCTTGAATTTGACTAAATACTAATCTGACCTAATGATAGTTTTACTTTACTATGCAAATAAACCCAAACATAACCTGCTCTGTTAAATTTCATAGCTATAGCAAAAAACCGCATTGAAATTGGTTCAACCGAAACGGTTGTACCGACACATGCACACACAAACAAACATACATCCTTTTAGGTCAAACGCACATACCTTCTCTGTTCAGTCGTGGGCTAAAAGACTTCCATCATCTTTCAATAATAAATAAACATCGTTTTAATGTTCCTCTGATGGTATAAAACTATCAATTTCTTAGAGCAACGTACTAAGTAACTAACTAATTTTCATCACCAATTAAAAGCATAGAGAATTACTGTCAGTTGTACAAAAGGTATTTAAAATTAAGTCTTCCTTAAAATACAATTCCTTTCTACGCTCTAGATGGAGATGTCACGAGAAACCTTGTTAGTCCAACTTACCTACTATTTACCTTTACCTACTTAGTCATAGTTGGCCCTTCTATAATCTTATCACGTTGCCCATGCTTTAACCATAACATCAGAACAAGGATCATAGGGTCCTTAGCCAAGAGAAGTGAGGTCAGACCACGACTGACAAGTATCCGAACTAAGTAATGCGTAATGTGGAGCGTGTGTAGCTGGTGCCAGTATCGGTAGCACAATGATGAGGGGTTGGACAGAATACTAAGTAGTAAGTAGCATTTGGCAAGTTTATGGCTTTTGATGGTTCATGGAATAGGTAAGACTTATGTACATAGGTTGAATGATTAATGATTAGCTTTAAAAAGCTTACATTAAGGTTGGTATACGACAATGTATAAAGATATGATATGAATATATAAATTTAATGGAGACTAAAAAGTAGCCAGACATACTAACAATAACAGGTGCATACACACACACACACACACACACACACACACACACACACACACACACACACACACACACACACACACAAACACACACACACGAATACACTCACCCTCAAACACTCTCTCACAACAGGTTTTTTAAAATAATAATAATATTTATCTAATTTTTATATAAGTGTATCCCCAGTCCATTAATTAGACTTGCTATCTACTACGCCGCAAGACGGCCGATGAGGCCAGTGCAGGTAGTGGAGACCGATATTTACTTATACATTGTAACTACAGTTGTTATTATAATTTGAATATTGTTTGGGTTAATAAATATTTTTGTATAATACGTAATTTAATATGGAATAATAGAATGCTTGCTTGCTTATCGTATGGTTAGTGGTCAACCTATTTGTCAGAGTTGTTCAGGCCGCCCGCAGGCCTCTGATATAGCTTAACGACTGCTGTCAAACGACAACAGTACAACAATCATAGAATGAATTATATACTCGTATTTTGTTTGGAAAATAATCTAGTTATATTTAATATTTAAGGTAGGGGTTATGGCTATTACAAAACAAACGATAATCTGATAACGTTAAAGTGAGGTGAGAAGTATATGTGGGTGGTGGTGACCACTTCATTCAATTGACCAATTTCTCGGCTGCTGCTCGTTTTATACAATGTTGAAGTTATATATTTTTTTAAGTTATCCAGATAACTAAAAAACAAAATATTATAATTTTACGATTCACATTTTGCGTAGCGGCAGAGACCTCCTTCCCTATAAACAGTTTGTGCCCAATACTTCAGTTATTGGGATCATAATGATCAGTCATCAGTCGCAGTTTGACCCAAACCAGGAGATCGATTCCACTAAATACAACGTAACTAAATAGAATCTAAACTGCATCGTTATGCCGTGTTCCGTATGCTACTATCCACTAACGATCTTCCGATCGATCGAACAGTAACGTATTTGTGCATTCTAATAAAACGTTTAATTTTTACTGAATCACAGTTGAACGGTAACAAAACGCTTCAACTGTCAAATATAACGATCGAACATAAGTTCCTGCCGAGGTACTTTTGCCCGATCGATAGTAAATCGAAAGGTGGCAGTGGTAGAGTTATGCGTCAGCAGAATGCGATTTGGTGTCCAAATAGAATTGGAACGAAAACTAAATTGAAATTGGATAGAAATAGAACTACAGTCGTTGTATTTTACGCGAATTGGGCCCCAGTGCGACAGACGACACTGCACTCTCGCGGCGTGTGCGCAGGTTCCCACGCATCACAATGGATCTCTAAAGACCCGACGATTTGGCTTCCGGGTCGGTTTTGACGTGGGACCCATGTTGGGCCGAGAATTGAAAGATTAATATCACGAAAAAACGGCTGTGTCCTTTGTGTTAAAATTAAAATCAGTTGGCTGTTTCAGACTGGTTTCCGCATTGCGTTGCTAGGTTAATAGCTTAATGTCTTCACATCTCATTGAAATTAACATAATGGTAGTACTGGTAATTACTTGTTTTTTTAATAGCCTATAGACTGTCTCACTACTGGGCAAAGGCCTCCCCTCCTTTCCATTTTTCCCTATCCTCGGCGTCCTTATATCATCCTTTTTGGAAGTGGTCGATATCGTCCTTCCACCTACGCCTGGGCCTGCCTCGGCGCCGCTGTCAGTCTTGTGGCACCCAGTGCATGGCGATCTTTGCCCACTTTTCCGGAAGCATGCGGCATACGTGGCCTGCCCAGTCCCACTTCAATACAGATGCTTTGGAGATTGCATCAGCAATGCGTGTTTTGGAGCGCAGAGTCGTGTTCCTGACGCGATCCCTCCTTTTCACGTTTAATTTACTGCGCTCCATAGCCCGCTGGCAAACCTTGACTTTGGACTTAAGTAATCATTCCAAAAAGTAGGTTCTGCTGGAAGTATCTGCATCTTTATTGCCATGCTATATTTCAATTTTTCCAAATTTTTAGATATAAATTTTAGTAGTTTGGTGGTTTCTTAACTAAATATATATTATCGACACAGACTTTCTGATTAGTATTTGATAACATGTCGTTGTGCTTTTAGGATCATTTGCTAAGATCGTATCTTCTTCTTCTACCTCTTTTCAGTCTAAAGAGTAACCCATCGTTGGGTATAGGCCTCTTCATTTGCACGCCATTCTCCTCGGTTCCTAGCCGCATCCACATCCTCCCCGCCGTCTTCACAATGTCGTCGTCTAAGATCGTATATATCGTATTATTTTAGGACGTTATGATAATTCTGCGACCTGTTTATAACTCATGAAGATGGCCTCGAGTAATAAACATTAATTCTGCTTCATTAAAGCAAAATTAGAATAGAACAATTTTTTTTCTTTAATTTATGGCCCCGCTAGTGTATACGAGTACATTGCCATTTTGCCAATGACCGTGTTAGAATCTTGAAGATCATTCGAATGTTTTGGCGTCTGTTTTGAAAAAAACAGTTTACCAACGTCGAGATTATGGGAGAGTCGTATGCATCAAGAATGCCTACTGCAATTGGAGGTTAGGTCGCCGGATTCACGCCATCTGTAGTTATTTCACTCCCATTTCACTGTCTTATATAACGTTCACTTAACACAGTCGATTTTTAGATAAATTACACTAGTTTTACGAAAAAATGACCACTGTAAACCGTTTTTAAACAATAATTAGGACGAACACGCCATGACATCATGAACGTTCAACATAACCTCCCAGAAATAATTAACCTCTTCAATGCTAAACCAAGATCCATATTTGACACACAGCCACAGATCAACGAAGCTATTAGATCCGAGGCAGCCTCAATTATTTAATAGTGACAGATGCGCCACGGTAACTATTAGTTATATTAAAGCTTATTATAAGTATTAGCTGCGTTGCGATACGTGCAATAAATTAGTTCAGTACTTATACAAAAGGTTGCGATGCCACTGAGCGACGGTAAATGCTCACTTTATATTGCTCAATACTTGATTTCTGGGATTACCAATATACGGACCTGTAGCCCGCTTTTAGAGCGTCGGTGGCGTCGTGGCTAGGACGTCGGACTCCCACGCGGGAGGTCCTAGTTCGATGCAATGCCATGTACTAATGAGTTTATCGGTTTTTTCTTAAAGGAAAGACGTACATTTACCGACTGCTCTGGCGGTGAAGGAAAACATCGTGAGGAAACTTGCATACTGAGATAACCAGTGTGTGAAAAGGGGGAAGGCAATGGCAAACTACCCCATTAAATCTGCCACGAGAGTCTTTTTATGTGATTAATTCCTTAGAATGATCACGACCCTGGAACCAGGAACACGACTTAGAAGAGCCCTCGTCAAATGTCTGTCAAATGCACATAAGGCGGATACATCAATCACTTTTAATAACACATGACATTTGGGGTGTTTATTTTAGAATAGTCGAAATGAATCTTATTTTGCATAGCCTGAGCTAATTGCATTCAGTACAATTAATCTGCGATTTACAGAATATAAATAGAAGTGTCTAAGTTGTCGACTAAATCATAGACAACAAATCAAGTCTATAAACCCAATAGTCAAAGTGTTTACACCTTTTTTCAGAGTCAAATTCCGAGACAAACAGCACTCAAGCCCTTATATGAATTAATATTTTTGTTTTTCAGAAATTCTTAGTACAAGTTGGTGGTTTCCTCAAAAATCACTTCTCACTCGTAGAACACAAGTGGGTAGGTAAGCAACTGAACCCTGTGGTTTTTTTAAAGTGTGATAATATCTCTGTTATAGTTCTCCTAAATCCTATAGTATTTAGAAAGAAAGAAAGATTATTTATTTCCGGTACACACAGACAAACAATTAGGTACAGAAGATAAAAATAATATTAAACAAATATATTACAAAAATAAATAAGCAAAAGTAATTAAGTTTGATGAAGGTGGTGTGCAGCACCGGACAAAGGGACTGCCTCAGCCTGTTGCCGTAGCGCTTTTAGCACTGCGGCGCTGATTTTCAGGCATCCTCTGAGTGCCAGGGATCACTCCCTAATGATACACTACCGGAACATATAAATAAATAACGGAAATATTAATAAACAGAAGTAAAATATTAGGAAACGAAGGAATGTACTTAATTATTAAAATTAATTTAATATTTATTTCACGGTTGAACATCCCTGGTTCAGAAAATCACGGCGCAAAATGATGGATACCTTATCAGCAGGTTTGGCAAGCGCGTGAGACGAACATTACGGCCTCTTGTAACGCTCATAGTCACATAATAGTGCTATAGTGATTCATAGACTACGACATGACTCAATGTCAAGTTGTGTGGTATAATTATGTTTTTTGTAATCGTTTATTTTAAACAATGTTTTTATGGAAGGGAAGTTAGTCTACAGGCAGACCATTAATTTTCACAGACTTTTTTGATAGCACATGTTTTAATTTCTCGACCAAAATTGTTCAGTTATCGTCTGAGTCGTTCAGTATCGCTCAACAAGAGATCAATAAAGGTAAGCTATTTTAAATAATGTGTCAAAAAATTTAGGAATTACCCATTCAAATTAGTTTAAATGGAGTAAGGTTAACCACAAAATACGAATATTGAAAAAAATAATGTGTTTAATTATGTGATTTTTAATTTGAAATCATTCAAAAATGCGGACGGAATCTTGTTCTATAAATATGTAACAACCACGAGGCTGAGTTCTTTGTAAGTAGGAATCTATCTACCATTAATTATCTTTTTATCGAAGGCACCAATCCGGAATACTTTTTCGAACGAATCCGGAAAGTTGAATTCGGGCGAATTTTTTGAGACCAATCCAGAATAAATTAATTAATCAATGCTATGCACATAATCCATTTTAGCTATGTGTTTAATAATAGATAGAAGATTGGACCTAGGCTTCAATACACATAATTATAAAGATTGGACCTAGGCTTCAATACACATAATTATAAAGATTGGACCTAGGCTTCAATACACATAATTATAAGGATTGGACCTAGGCTTCAATACACATAATTATAAAGATTGGACCTAGGCTTCAATACACATAATTATAAAGATTGGACCTAGGCTTCAACACACATAATTATAAAGATTGGACCTAGGCTTCAATACACATAATTATAAAGATTGGACCTAGGCTTCAATACACATAATTATAATGATTGGACCTAGGCTTCAATACACATAATTATAAAGATTGGACCTAGGCTTCAATACACATAATTATAAAGATTGGACCTAGGCTTCAATACACATAATTATAAAGATTGGACCTAGGCTTCAATACACATAATTATAAAGATTGGACCTAGGCTTCAATACACATAATTATAAAGATTGGACCCAGGCTTCAATACACATAATTATAAAGATTGGACCTAGGCTTCAATACACATAATTATAAAGATTGGACCTAGGCTTCAATACACATAATTTTATAGCCTTCGTAGAACTTGATAAGGCATTTGACAAAATTAACTGGAGGATGATTTTCAAGTCTCTGAATGAAATTGGACTGGATTTTAGGGATAGGATAAATATGAAAATCACGAATTATACATAGATCAAGAAACAACAGTTTCAGTAAAAAGGAGAAGAAAGTTGCTAACTTTCCCCCTTACATTTTAATATTTTCATTAAATCCGCTATACAGAACTTGTATGAAACAACACAGGAAGAAGTTAAAGTAAATGGAAAGAAAATAAAATTTGTACGGTTCGCCGACGATATTGAAAAATGAAAAAAAATAATGAAAAAGTTTATTTACTTATTACAGGTAGTGGTAGTGGTAGTCGGTAGTGGTAGATCCTAATGTGAAGGATCGCCTGGGGTGGTACCACCCTCTTATCTATTTATGCCGTGAAGCAGCAATGCTTGCAATTCTGTGTTTCGGTTTGAAGGGTAAGAGAGCCAGCGTAATTTCCAGCACATGAGGCAATCCATCTTAGTCCTCGAGGTTAGCAGTGCATCAAAAACCCTCTAATATTAATACAGTGAGGTGAGATGTCTATGGGCGACGGTGACCACTTAACATCAGGTGGCCCGTTTGCTCGTCTGCTCTCCTTATTTAATAAAATAAATAAAATACAGGGCACACAAAAAAGGACCTCCGACTTACAAACTAGGTCGAAAACCTGTATCTTGTAAGTCGGGATTCCGTCGCACTTTCTGTGCAAGCAAATTACACATTATATTCTTAACCTAAAAGGAATTTGGAAAATTTAAGTAATTAAGTAATTTTTATTTAATTTAATTTATATTGTCGAAAATAGTAAAGATTTAGAAAAACTACTGAACAGTATGGACACCGTATCCAATGAGCATCAATTAAATATCAAATGTTAAGAAAACCAAGATCCTCATCACGACAAAAACAACACTCACCAATTAATAGACCTACTAAACTGGATAATAAAACAGTGGAAGAGGTAAATTGCAAATATATGGGAGATCTGTCCTCCGAGATACAGGAACTTCCTAGTTCGGAGGTCAGCGTTTATTGTAAACTAACTTGTTGCTCGCTAATTTTATTTAGTTTAATATAACCTATGCTTAAGTTCCTACTGGTGTATGGACTATGGATACTTTGTCATCTTACCGCACAAATAAACTTATTCTATTCTTATCACAACGGATTCACGTTGTACACCCGATATTAGATCAAGAATTGTAATAGCCAAGCAATCCTTTAACAAAAAAAAACATACATATCTTCCGATCCAAAATAACAAAATCTGTTAAAATGAAGTTCATAAAATTTGCAATATACGTACTCAATACAAAATACACAGAAATTAAGTAAAAAGGTTTCAGCCTGAAAAATACGAATTCATTAAGAATTCGCCCGAATATAAAATGCATTTTCCTTTTTTGAGAGACTGAGTAGTTGAGTATAGAGTCGAAGAATCATAATATCGAACACAGTTTCCATCACCAACTTAGATTATAAAAATTAAGACCACCAACTTGGGTCGGCCTGCTGCGGAAATAGAATCTCTTCCGATTGTGAGTGCCAAGGCGGATACAAAAAAAATCGTCTCGTTTTTATACTGTCTCGTTTTTTTTTAGAAAAATGTTCAAGGGCGTGTCAACTTGAGTCCAACCTCGCGCCCTGTAGGAATCTTAATACGGGTTTTGGAGGCATCCTAGCTCCTCCTGGTGCCGCCGCTGGTGTGCTATAAGCTATGATTGCGTGTGCTCTACTCACGTTGGTGACGGGCTCGACGCGGGCGGGCAGCGCACGCGCCACGTCGGGCGAGGCTGAGCGTTCTCTCTCGCGCATCTCGGTGGCGAGGGCCGCGCGCGCAGCCCGCGCCGCCACCTCCAGGCAGCCGCTTGACTTACTCCTGCAATGTAAGGTGAGGTTAGAAGGGGTTCTGTTCACAAAATCGAATGATAATTCTAAACTATTGTTTTTAGTTTTTGTTCTAGTCTTTAGTCTCTCTAGAACTCAAAGTTAACTGGTCGTGGAGGTGGTGGTAGAAATTTGAGCCACATGTAAGGTTATTTGAAAGACAGAGATAGCGGTCTTTTTTTTTTATTTACTTCTAAACCCGCATTTGACCTCGATCTCGCCTGATGGTAAGCGACGATGAGGTCGACGATGGTGCATGCGGGTCCAGTAAATGCCTATTCATTCTGGCCTTGAAGATCCCAAGGTTGTAGGTACCCATTTTGGAAATACAGACGCCGGCAGGCTGTTCCATTCCTTAGCCGTTCGCATAATGAACGAAGAAGCAAATCGCTTCGTACGAGCAGATGGGATATCAACAACATAAGGATGAAACCCCTCCCCGCGCCTGGTAGTCCGAAGGCGGAATGGAGATGCTGGAATTAGGTCGTGCAATTCCGATGCGCACTCTCCGAAATGGATCCTATAAAATACCGATAGACTTGATGATGAGTGGTCACCGCCGTCATCTGTGAACACCAGCACCATAGCTGGTGTTAGGTAAAGATCTTAAAAAGATTACTGTTTCCTCGAAGCTCTACATCCCAGAGCACACCACAATGGAGTAGATATTTGGTCACATATTCAGAAGGGAGGTCGAAAGTTTGAAGGGTTCTTGGAGTTAGTACCCCTTTAAAGACACACATGCGGGGTAGGTAGAGAGAATGGAGAGTATACATACTCTGTTAGATAATTTCTGTCGCGCATTTTCACGAATTATACTGTGAAAGATCTAGGTACCTACTAAAAGAACAGTCACGGAAAGATTACTATAGAGAGTAAACCATAGAAAGGCTTCACGATGTCTTACCTGACGGGCCTGTCGATGGGCCCTAGCAAGGAGAGCGGCTGATCAGGGGCGGCAGGCCCGGGCGGCAGGTACATCACATGGCCGCCCCACGACAGGTATGAGGCGCCCGGTCGCCAAGAGCCCTCGGGGTCCTGGGGAGGCAAGGCAATCGGAGAATTTTAAATCCTTAAAAAGTGGGTAACTACTGTCTGTGAACCAAGCACCTGTAATTGCCGACACCGGGTCAAAACACGAAGTCGTCTAAACATTTAGAAATTTCTTAGAATACCAATCATTAATTTTATTTATAATGCATTTCTCATGCTAGGTATACTAAAATAAATTACAAAAAGTATGAAATAAAAAATATATTTGAATAAGTAAAAAGGGTTGACTAATTTGAAGCCAGCAGGATAAGCCGCGATAGCTCAATTGGTTAAAGCACTGCCACGGAACGGCAAGGTTGCAGGTTCAAATCCTGCTCGCGGATTTATTTCACCCTTTTTCTAATTTATATACGAATCATCATTCTGACTAGACGTGCATTTCATAGACTCGACATCATCATCAGAGGAAGTTCTTTGACCTTCCTTTGATGGTAATAATATCACCATTCCAGGCTACGAAGACGAAATTACTCCTAAAACTAACTAACCTTTTCCGAAGGCGGTAACTCCTCTTCCTTAATATGATCCTCAACAGAACCCTTCGCCCTGGCCGGCGGATGAAACAGCAGCGGATTGCTCAAGGAGTTGGGGGCAGACTTCGTGAGGAACCAGTTCTGCTCCGGTTCCTCCAGCATCGGCTCGTGCTCCAAGTCAAACCGCCTGGACCCCAACGCGGCCCCCAAAGCCCCTGACACTGATTTCCTCAGCTTCTGAAGACTGTTGAACCCTTGCTGCAACTGCTTGCTCTGGAAACATTCGTAGAAGCACGACATCCCTTTAAACTACGTGGGGCTGGGGACGTCCTGTAGTGGATGGGCTGATGAGGAATAAAGGTTAAACTGACTACTGGAGGTTAGTTGGAGTTAGGAAATATGGAATGATAATAGAGAAGGAGAAAATCCACAAAGATGACCAGATAGAATGAATTGAAGAGTTTCGCGAAGAATTATAGCTCACTAAGGGTACAAACTATGTCGATAATAACGCAGTTGTTAGGAAAGAGTTCAGAGTATAGGAAGAGCAAGTACCTCTAGAGAAGGTCACCTGATCTCTAGATAACTTAGATCTCTGTAGACATAATTTTTTTGTCGCAATACGGTATTAACCTAATTTTTTTTATTGCATCAATCATCTTACATGGACATACTAAAGAAGGATCTAAAATTAATTTTTAGATATCTCAACTAACATCAGAGATATTAACGGTTAAAGTTAGAATTGGACATATTCTCTGTTGCTTTCTAGCAAAACAGTCCTTTATATACAACGAGGACCTGCTTGACAACAGTTACGTCATAAAACTTATTGCCGTTTCTTTCTACCGTTCTGATTTTTGATTGCTTGTAGCTATTTTATTTTTCAACGAATTTTAATTCTGTTTTCACATTTGACAATCAATTTATGACTACTTATTAATTTTTAAGAAATGCATTTATTAATTGATACTTGGAAACAACCCTGTTCAGTCTAATCAGACCCCAGGCATGGAAGTAGAGATTTTGGCGACAGTTAGTGTGGTAGTGTTGGTGCAACAAAGGAGGAAGGTGAACAGTGAGTTAATGCAACAGTAAGTAAAGTTAGCGGTGACAGATGGTGACAGTGACCTTTACTCCTCCTCAGCTGGAGTGCACGGGAGGCAGAGTTCGATGCTTGATTAGTTTGGTTAGTCACAACTTCAACATATTAAATTATTTCAGTTGTAGCGGAATTGGGCGTCCATATTAGGTCATATTCTCATTTCTTCAAATATGCAACCGGTCGGATAGTATACCAATAGACAAGTAAGAAAGAATATTCCGTCTGTTCTATTGGCAGATAGTCCGGAGTCCGGAAGTGCCATAATTTGACCCTGGTGAGCATCCGACAAACTACGCCTAAATCAGAACACATCCAAAACATTGCTTTCTAATTTTATTATAGACATATCTTCCACTGAATCCGCTACAACTGTCCCCCTTCCCCCTCCCGCGCACTCCGCCCCTCCCCCCTCACCTTGTCCTGGGTCTCCCGGGGCAGGGAGAGGCTGAAGGGCTGCGCGCCGGGGCTGTAGGTGGCGACCCCGACCGCCGCGCCCTGGGGGTTCAGTGTGATGCCGGCGCCCGCGCCGTCCGAGCTGCTATCGCCCAGGTCTTGCTGGGGGGTCCACGTTGGGTTCGGCTCTGACGCCTTTTAGACGATATAAGTAACAAGGGTAAGAGATATTCAGTTTGATCATGATTTGTGTGAAGAACACTGATTTAAAAGCAAAATACGCTAAGGCCGTTCGTGACAAGATGGGTGGCCGAAATTTGGAGGTAAGCGGGCCATAATTGGTTATGTACGACGAAAGTGGAGGAATTTAGAGGTGGCCTATGTTCAAGAACGGATCAAACTAAGGGCTGAATTTGATGGATAGATGGCTTGATTCCGCGTTCGTCATAGAATGAATCCTGCATCATGATCTAGACGGAAGTAAATCTGCACGATCATATTCATCCACTTCAGTCTTTATGCACTTGTTCCTTTCTATTCAATTTCAATTTTTATTTAAATTTCATTCAGTCATCGCTGTATTCATAAAGTAATGAAAAAGTCATCAACGTATTCAGTTCATATTCCATATTCATCATTTCCGTGGTTTTAAGTTACTTTTTTAACAAAATTAGTCACGCTTATTTCTTCCTCGCTATCATCTAAATTTCTTCATCTAATACTTGGGTTATGTACTTACATGTCTCGGCGAGTCTATCCTATGGTCGCTGTGCGCATGGTCACCAGATATCCCAGAGTCCCCAGACTTGTCCGCAGACTGTTCCGACCTGGGTGACGATTCAGGTGATATGTCCGGCGACACTTTTGTCTCCACCGCTAAGGGCTGGGTTTCTGGAAAACAAATGAGATGAATGTGAATAATTGATTAGGAGTTTTAAAAATTAGAGGTAAAGTAAAATACACTTTATTGTACAATTTAGGCGGCCTTATCGCTAAGAGCGATCTCTTCCAGGCAACCTTCAGAGGTCGTAACGAGACGCTCTTTTCTTTGTAACGATTAATATGCCTAAGTGAGGAGACCATACTGCTGAAATCTTTTGGAGTCTCACAGAACGAACATCCAACAAACTCAATATCTTCACTAGGACTGTTTATGCCATGGTTACAAATACTACTCAGACATACAAAATGATACATCGATTAAGATACAGATACTTTCTCGGCCACAATGGAACCTGGAACCTCTTGGATAAGGCAGATCCTTTCGTGGAGTGAAGACGGGTTTTCTTTTGGTTGTCAATGGAGTTTCATTTATTTTCCCTAATAAACCATTAGTGGCGATGATAGGATACGAACACACGTGTGTAATGGTACCAGGAGATCATGAAGCACGACTTACCAGAAGCAAGATGCGCGTCCAGCGTAGCAAGTTGTCTCCACGCTGCCGCCGGCGAGAACCTTGGCACTGAGGGTTGTTTCTTGGGCAGCGTCGGCCGTAGTCGGAGAGCGATGCCTAGCGAGCCCTCCGAGCCTTCCTCAGAGCCGTCCGATGACAGCGCTGATTCTGAGGATACTGTGGATACAAGCAATCAAGGATTAGATGAAGTAATCGTAATAGTGGTCATACACGGTCAAGTCTATCGTCCAATCTGCATGAGGCTTGATCAAGTAAAATGGACCGTGTGCGGGTGTGTCAATTGGTGATACAAATAATAAGTGTATGTGAAGACAATTGATTTTCTATCCTGCCGATTGCATCAAGCCGATTGGATAGAGCCCCATTGGCTGGCTATTTCAACCGTTCTATGATCTGTCACCAAATACTTATGTCTCATCCGTCTGGCATAGATGTGTTCCGACAAATATTTAGAAGAGCTAGTCTTTGTTTTTAAGGTTGGCAACAAAGCAGCGACATATCTGACATTGCTTGTTTTTAGCCACTATCATCAGGTGGATTGACTGCTTGTCTACCGATCTTATTTTTATTGTATAAAAAACACCGGATAAACTTACAATTCTTAATCTTGCAGTCTTCTTTCAACTTAGCATTGAACTTTTCAAACTCGGCATCCTCGTCATGATATCCCAGCAACTTCTTCTCAATGAGATGGAAGTTGCTGATTTCCTCAATGATCGGACTGCCGAGCCCTGGGAAGTCCTTCAAGTGGTCCCGGGATTCCGACTGCTTGCTTTCAATCATTCCGAAATAGAACTGCTTTGAGGGCGCTGACTTTTGTCTGAAAGGATTGTCAATTTTAGATTATATTGATCGAAGGTTAAAGAAGGTTAAAGTTTCAAATATATTTGTTGAAAAATATATACTTTTCTTGTGAAATGTAATTCGTCGGTGTTTCCTTTTTCCTAGTCGGCGAATGTTCAGGGGTGGATTCTTTCCCGGACGCCTGTCCTCTGTCTGGCATCGATTTACCACTCTCTTTACTACTGAACTTATATTTACTGACTACTACACTAGTCTTTGCATTGATATTATTCTGTGGGGCTACTGTTTTGGGTTTAGCTTCGTTTATTCGACTCAAAGGCCTACTATTTCTACTAACTGCTGTTTTCGTATCTTTATAATTGACATTGTTCGTTTTAAGACTAGACTCTTTGACTTTGCTGTGTGCTGATGTTTTCGTTGGGTTTGGTTTCTGTGCGCTCGTTTTATCATTTTGACTAGTTTTGTTTTCACTAACATTAATTTTACTCCCTAATTCGTTTCTTATTTTATTTGTTGCCTTTTTGAGTTCAGCTTTAAACTCATCTTTTTCTTCATTATTTTTTATTAATAGTGAAGGAAGAGATTTCCTCAAAGGCCTATTACTTGCAGCTATAGGACTAAGCTTATTTTCTTTTAACTGTTGTCCAATAACCTTCATTTTACCCTCGTGTATGGCTCTGGGAGATTCGATTTCTTTTTCACTCGGAAGCAACGTGTTGTCAAAAGTCTTCTCTCTCCTCAGTGATGGTTGTTCACTACTTTCTCTGATGAATCTGTCTGAATATCTGAAATTCCTGTTCAAAAGGGGTGTTTTCCACGCTTCGTTCGGATCGTTTGTTTTAGACGCCTTTGCTCTACATCCGCTGACTTTGTCTGTTCTAGATTTTTTGTAGTCCTGTCTCGCTTGAAGTAGACGCTCCTCTCTCTTCAGAGACACCGAGCTTTGCATCATGTCTCTACTGTCAGGATATTTGAGATGTTGCTCTTTATCTTTAATGGGTGACCTGTATCGCCTTTCAAAAGCTTGGTTGTCATTTAAATCCAGAGATTTGAAATCGGTGTACGTATTTCTAAAGACAGGTGTTTTATTATCGACGTGACCGTTAACCTTTTTGGTTTCATTCCTTGTTTTGAACAGTCTGAGTTTTCTTTGGGGTTCTGGTCTCGCGGTCCCGTCGCTGGAATCGGGCGGTGAACCCTCACGATGCTGAAAATGAATGGAATAATTCGAATTAGTAATAATAGAGGATCCGTTTCTAATTCTGTCATCTGTGGTATAATTACTTACGTCATTGGTGGGAGGTGGGGGTGCTCTGTATTTCTTCCTGAAATGCTTGTTACACCTCGGTTTCTGCTGTTCCTCTTCAATCCTCAAATCTGGTTCCGAACCAAACCTTTTCTGTATACTGCTACCTGTAATAAAATTTCAAAATTCTCGTAAGAACGACAATAGTTCAATTCAACTTCATGCAGAATATTTACAAGATTTATTAAACTTGTTATCTGCATTAGTCAGACTAGGACTGGATTCTACCATGGATCCTGAGACAGTACACACAAGTTACACTCAGATTGCTGAAACTGCCGTACGGCATCATTCCTACCAACCACTTGTACAGAAGACAAGTGGTTGGAAGGAAAGATGCTGTACAGGCAGTTTCCACTGCCAACTTTGTTAGGTCATTCTTCTATCATACCATCATTGCTCCTGAGGTCGAGGTTGGTGTGCGAGCGGTGCAGAGGGTCTCTCTCTCTCGCGCGCAGCTCGCCCGACTGCCCGCCGGAGCCGGCCGAGCGCGACCGGTACACGTTGGAGTGCTGGAAGGAGAAGACATGATGTTTAAGAACTTTCTTCGACAGCAAGCTTAAACTATGTACAGTTCGTGAGCTCCTTGAAGGGGATTCGAGTATCGGGTAATATCGGTCTCAGTACAGTCGTAGTATATTCGCGTATTGCTATCAATAAAAAATATATTAAAAAAGATGTCTTTATTAACCCGAATAAACGAAGTCTGAAGACCCGAAGCCCTTTCTAAAAACTTACGTACCCACTGTAAAGTATTCGTATAGTCGAATTCGAATATTCGAAGTCCTGAATGTGAATCGTGGACTATTTAATTTCCCATATTGTTTTGATCTTGAATAGCGTACTGTAAAACTGTGAGGACTTGGGGAATTCGGTATCGCATTAGCTGCATCTTAATAGTATCACCTTAAACAAAGAACTTACAGCAGTAGATATAAAATTGAAAACGAATTATCTAGACTATAATATGATCGATGCTGTGCATATCACAGCATGTGAATTTTCACAAGGTGACAAAGAAATTGCTACTTACCACATGTCCATGCGGCGTCCTGGAGGTCTCCAGGATGGAGCCAGGCCGGCGCCCACTGATGGTGCCCCCTGACTGCAGGATGACACCGTTGTCTGTACTGCGCAGGTGCGGCGTCTCCGCCAGGGAAGGCAACACCTGGAACCAGACGGTTGAGAGTCAGTAGTCAGATAGGTTCGAGAACATGCCTTGTTGCGCGTGAAAAATAGGACTCTTTCTTAAGCAGATGACACTGTACTTTTGATTACTGAGGCAAGTTGGAGCGCTATTCTCGAAACAGCGGAAACAAGTCTTAAAATCACGATTATATGTATGTTATCTAACTCAGGGCAAAGATTGTACTTATTCAAGCAGTTGGTACCTTGGGCGCGTGTCGCGGCGGCTCGTGCGGCAGCGTGTGCGCGCGCCGGGCCCGCTGCGGCGCCGCACCGGCCGGCTGGCTGCCCGCCTGGCCCATGCCGCTACTCCGCCGGCCTCATCTGAAATGAAAGGAATAATAGTTTATGATATTGCCGAGTAATGAACGCTTTTGTAACTTTGTAATACCACGCGCTAGTTATGACACGAGGCTCAATCGAGTGTCACAATGATAGCACGAGTGTTACAATCACAGCATGGCCTGTTGTGGTGATTTTTTACACCTTAACTAAGTTTTTTATTATCATTTATTTTATTTATTTATTTTTCCCTTTATAAATCAAAATTGTACCTACATAGAAGAACCTAAACCGCGACACAGGGTATCCCTAGTGTGGGATTTAGAGCATCAACCACTGTTTGTATTAATTTAAGTTGCAAAATACGAGTATATGTATTTTTTAAAGTAATTACTCTTGTATAATTACTTTGTTTTGTTTATATAGTCAGATAACTATATAACAGCTATGTTATAAAAGTATTGCCTGATACAAATAACTGACATTGAAAACTAAGTTTGTCGTACAACAACATGGATCAGGTTCGCGCGGTGCCACGCTATAGTTAATCCAGTCAACTGCGCAGAAGCATGTCATTATCATACAAATGACACAATAAATTCTACCCACGTGCTAGTTTTCACGTGTCATAAATATTTTACTTATAAGTAAGTTCTTAGTTAAATATCTTTGGGACTGTGTGAAATACATATTTATAGGTAGACATAATTTTCAGAAACACGATATTTCGTATATATACTTGGATAGGTACTCCATAACTTCATATAATCTAAATATACATATATTTAATAGAAACATTGGAAAACCCATAAGCATCCAAAAGCTTAATCCTAACTTAACGATTCATCTTAAATTATTGTTAAAGCTCACTAAAAATTACGGGCTCGCTTCTTAAGGCAATATTTTATAGAACCCCATGACAGGGCAATTAGGGAGGGCTTAACTTTCTCCTGTTATGACTAACTATAAGTTCTGATCGCCAGGTTGTATGTGATCAAGGTTGACCATGACTTTCTAACCGTTTCTTACGTGATGCTACGGTTAACAGTATCTTAAACTTTGTACATTATTTTCTAACTTCAATAGTTACTGAAGGCGTACTGTGCGATCCCCAGCGATTCCAGGGATCTTTCGAGGGCGAAATAAACTAAGGGGAACGAGATAATGTCCAGGGCAGGCAATAAATACCAATGAAAAACCAACTTCTCAGCCCGAGATCACCCGTCGGCGCCGACAATGTCTAAAATTCTGTCAGTTTTTTATATCACCGAAGCACCAGCACTGTATCAGCACTGCGAGGAGTCCATGGGCGTGATAGTTTGTAAGCGATGACGAAATTCGGTGACGCGCGCGCAAATAGCTGCTGTCTCAAGGGCTGTGTTTCCGAGACTGTGTCAGCTAGTGGCAATCAACGATAAAAACTACCCTCACTGGACATTAATATTCGACAGAACGAAACAAAACGAAAGTTAAAACTACCTACAATAACTGTCGCTAATGTAAACAAAACTTATGAACTAGGTATGCGTTGTACGGATTGTACACGTACCTACTTACTACGTATGTAAGAACTTTTAATTAATTTTATTTTATTTATTTATTAGGTAAACACAACAGATTACAACCAGAGAAATTACAGAAAAATCAATATAAAGTTATGAGCTAGGTCGTAACCCTTAACGTGTAAACACAGCATGGTTAGGAAGTAGGAAATTGGTTGTTGTACAAAATTGAGTTGGGAAAGCAAAAAAATAATAGAGAATGTAATAATTGAAAAATACCTATTGATATTAAATTAATAAAGTAAAAATTATAAAGTAGGTGCGTGGATAGCTTACTTGAGGACATCCTTAACCCGTATTTTAATATTTTTTTTGAAAATCTGAAGTATCTGGTATAGGGTCTAAATAGTGACCATCTGCTATTTTCTAGCTAAAGTTTTAAATGAAAATATTAGTCAGACTCTATAAATAAAAGTTATCAAGGAGATCTTACCACGGTTTGATGTTGTTTTGAGCCCCCGCGACCGAGGTGCATTGCAACTGTGCCGAAATATCGGGAGCTCGTAATAAACCCCAAACCGAGCGTCGGTTTCACAGTGGCTAGGACACCGGACTCCCATGCGGGAGGTCCGGGTTCGAAACCATGCAGTGCCATGTACCAATGAGATTTTCGTATTTTTCGAAGACTAACGTACATTTACCGACTGCTCTAACGGTGAAGGAAAACATCGTGAGGAACCTACACACTGGGATGACCAGTGTGTAAAATGGGGTAGGCACAAAAGATCCTCAAGGGTTGAAGTGCCGCTGAGTTATTCTCGTCCCCCTTTCATAAGATAAGATAACCCCAAACCAGAGAATAAAATAACAATAGTACCTATTACGCCCAAACCACTGTAATAAACTATACTAACATTTAGTATTGACCTAATATTTTCCCGAAATAAAATGAATATCTCCTAACTGAAAATTTCTGACATAAATCCAGACCAATCACTGTATTTCTAATGGCGTAGGACAATTAACAACGGTAGATGGAGCCTCCAGGGCACAGGAATACCATCTACCGTCGAAGACCCTTTCACCACAATCGATGTGTGAGGTCCGCCCGAAAGATTTGTAACAGGAGTTAACAAGACATGTTCTATACAGTAAGTTTTAATGGAAAGTGCAATATCCCTAACTATTTCAGGGAATTCGGGAGCGAGCAATCAAATAACCGTATTGTAGACAGACGATTTATTAACTGACATTATACCCAATTGTCGGTACATGCAAATAATAACTACCTACATATTACAGAAAGTGAGTTGGAAAAAGCAAAACAATAGTACACTTGCTTGCAAGTGGAGATCATTGGATCTCCGAACAAACTGATATCTACAGGTCTAACATTCAGAAAAAAACTAAATTGTACCTTCCGTATATATTCTATGTATATTTTAATTATAATTTGAATTTTTTGTCATTAATTTTTTTTGTCTGTATTTTGTTTTTCACTTTCGCGGGTTTTCTGGAAAAAATCTCGTTTAGAGATAAGTTCCCCCTTTGTACAATGTCTCATTTTAATTGTTTTTATTAAGTCTATTGTTGTACATTAAATTGTAAATTTAAAAAAAATTGTAATATTATTTTTTATGTACTTAAATAGGTACTTAAATCAAAAAGTTTTGAAACTTCATTTTATTTTTTCTGTAAAATATAGATTATCTATGAATCGGAATTATTTCAGATTTTTCGGTTTGCAAACTTCGTAGATAGGTAGGAACGGTATTTTTTCACACAAATCGGAGATGAAATAAAAAAGGGGGCTTTTTATTTTTGTATTAATTTGTGAAATTTCGCGGGGAAATAACCGAATCTGCTATCGTATGCTATTGACTATGAAATGACTGTATCAAGTCTATTGTAGAAAGTGCAATATTGTTTCCTTACTTTTAACAGTCACTTAAAATACAGTATACATTTTAGTAAAAGTACGTATTTAACTACATTTAATTATTATTCTCAAATTCTCTACAATAACTGGCACTTATTATCTTCTTCATTACAAGTAAAGCTTTCTCCCACAGCTCCATCTAGCCCAACCCTAATATTTTCTAATTTATACCTGTTATGGTATTTTAGATTTATGGCGAAGGAAAGCGGTCCGGGCTCTAATGGGAGATTAAAATTAACAAGTATTTTTACGAGTGACCCCCAGGGCGGAGGGACAGGGTCGGCCCAGTGTTGGCTTTCTATCAAATAGAGATTATAAAGTGACTTTATAGAAAGCAGCTGTCCTCAGGCCCGTGGATGCCTCAAAGCTCAAACGTGTTGTAGTGCTGAAGCCCATATAAATATATGTTTGTTTGCTTATTATCGTATGGTTAATGTCCAACTTATTCAGGCCAAGCTTTTCAGGCCAAAGTTATTCAGGCCTCTGATATGGCCTAACGACTTAGGACGACAATAAATCCACCACCAGCCCATGGTTCTGCCAACCTTCCGGTTATAAGGACCGAATCACAGAAGATGCGCGCGGTACTTGCGTATATAGGCTCTTTCCCCTGCGCTTTGTCTACGTCCACTCTCCCCCTTCTGATGGGGCTGAAACAACACGAATGATGCGACTTCGGTGCTGGCTTAACCGGATCAAGGTACCTGGGATCTCGGACGACAACAACCGGGACCGACGTGCTTTCCGATCTACGGAGGGGCTCAGATGCCCTTAAAGGGCATCCATTCTGGTTCTGACCTCGGCAAACGTGACTCAACTTTGCATGATCATTTTATGACCACGCTCGCAGGCAGATGATATTATGACTATGAGACTTAAAGCAGAGACAGAGAAATTTTACATTTCAGGAAGTCATAAGAGTGTGTATAATCTTATCTTATCTTATGATAGGAGGCCGAGAATAACCCAGCGGCACTTCAACCCTTGAGGATCTTTTGTGCCTACCCCATTTTACACACTGGTCATCTCAGTGTGCAGGTTTCCTCACAATGTTTTCCTTCACCGTTAGAGCAGTCGGTAAATGTACGTAAGTCTTCGAAAAATACGAAAAACTCATTGGTATACGGGACATTGCATGGTTTCGAACCCGGACCTCCCGGCATAGGAGTCCGGTGTCCTAGCCACTAGGCCACCGACGCTCTAAGAGCGTGTAGAAAATGAAATCAGTCAAATAACGAAAACCGCATAATAAACAACACGTATGAATTTCGAAATTACGACGACGTGTGTAACTTAATAGATTTGTCGTTGCGAAAGCTTACATTAACTTTAAATAAAGCTACACTAATAATAATAGCTAGGAATAACAGCGAATATGAAAGCTCATTGTCCGCCGTCATTGGTACCTTGTTAGTTGTTAGCAAATGGGATGCGAAAAGCTGGAGAAAATGAGCATTCAGAAACCATTCAGCCTGATCGGCGCGGCGCGCGCGCAGTACCGGGACGCTTAGGGTTGACAAAGTTCATGTTGTGTTTATGCAATGCCCATGTGTAATTAAACAGAAAGTACAAGTGGGTATAGAATAATAATAATATAAAATCCTATAGAATATATTGTGTGTATCTTTTAGTTTTTTCTTTATATCATGTATACATATTATATACGAGTATATTATATGTATTATAAATATCTAAGTATACCTACTTATTTATGTATTTTAAACATTATTATTTATTAAGTACCTGTAATTGTTGTATTTTTATTATTTGGTATTATTTAAATCATTCTTGCTGGAAGAAATAGCTTAAAGCTACATGGCCGTCAATTGTAATTGAATTTTGTATCTTTTCTTCTGTTCTGTATTTTTGTCCTGTGTGCAATATAGAATATTTGTATTTGTTGGGTACCGAGGGTACACATATTCGAGGTACCGCGCAATCAGCCGGATCAGCAGCCGAGACGGCGGCCCGATCAAAACACGACAAGTACGCCAACTTGGAGCCCACGTATGATTTCGTGCCGGTCGCCTTCGAGACTTCGGGTACGTGGGGTTGCGAGGCAGGGCGTTTGTTAGGGACCTGGGTCGGCGGTTAAGAGAGAGGGGCGGTGACTCCCGCTCGGGATCGTACCTCGTCCAAAGGATCTCACTGGCTATACAACGTGGCAATGCTGCCAGTGTAATGGGTACCTTTGGACGGGGGTCGATTCAGGATCGGGAGTAATGACTGTACATTATTTATAAAAAAAAAAGTATTACCTATTTTCTTTTATTTGTTGGGTATCAATTAGTTTAATATTTTATCATCTGATTTTGGCCGCGAATTTTTAGTTGGAGTTAGGTTTTTTAGTCGTATTAATCACAGAAACAAATCATACAAATACTTCAGATAAAAGTTAAGTTCTTGAATGCTTTCTATCCATTTTTAAATATCCCAAGATTATTTGACTTTTCAGGACTTGGATATTTCAAGACTTGGGCGTAATTTGTCATTTTACGACATGGTCATTTCCTCACTGATCGGAATCATTAACAAGGTATTAACGAAAACCTTCGCGAAAAAATTAGAAGTTCCACTCATGAATATCATTATGGAAAAATATTAAAAAAACTCTCTATCAAATCTCTATCTATTATTATTCTACTTTCTGTCCTTCTTTCCCTATGCTGTTATTTAAGAAAATTGTATAATGTGTTATGTGGAATCTTGTATTGGCATAAAATAATCTTACAACTTATAATATACTTATAAGTTGTAAGATTTCCTACAACAGAGAAAATAAAATAAATAACTCTGTCTCTCTGGGTCACTTGTTTTGTATGGGGTACATTGCAAGTATATTCAACACTGGACAGCCCTGTCCTTTTCGAAGGCAAAAGTGCATAGTTGTCGCATATTTCCCCGATGCGGTAGATCGACGCGGACAGCTGCGCCCGCGCACTCACCCACTTTCTTTATGATAATCATCGCCGCATCCGCACGACTCCGGCGCAACGATCGGATGCCTCACGTCTCGTAACTGTGAGATTGGGGAAGTCTATGGAAAGAGCTCGGGATACCGACTGATGATTTTCCTGTCAATTTCTTTGATGGCAAGATACTTTTCGAAACTTAAAAAGCATCTTTTCGAAAATTAAAAAAAAACATTGACACAGTTCAGCAGTTCGTTTTGTTTCATACAAACAATGCAAATTGTATGGAGTAGAGTCGAAACTTACTACTTAAACTTACTACATGACTTTGTTCTTAACTTGACAATTTTTGCCTTAGTTTTTGGACTAAACACCTTTTCGACTCTACTCCATACAACTTGCGACGTTTGTATGTAACAAAACGAACTGCTGAAGTGAGTCAAAGTTTTTTTAAGATTTTCAAAAAGTTGCTTGATAAAGGGGGGCCCTCTTCATTCTCCAAGTGGAAGGCTCTCCTCAAGGCTGCTAGGGTCTCTAGAATCATTTCAAAAATACTCACAGGTGAACAGAATATTCCAAGCCAGACCGTCAATATAAATCTCATTAATTTGTCACCGAACAAGCCCGAGGTGCTGAAATATTCGAAGCCCTATAATTGTCCACTGTCCACCGCTGGGAATGCAGCGTCGCTTGGTGGCGGGCGCGCATGTCTCGCGCACTTTTAGCACTCGCGTTCGCGCACTAATTATCGATACATTTTCTTTTCGTACATGCCTGTTGGATAGTTCAGATTTTTCATTACTTAGGTTAGGTGATATTTTTGCTTAGCGCTTCATTTTGAAGAAATTACTTTCCTAAAGGGACTTGCGCCAATAATTAACCCCGGTTTAACTTGCCAATTGTCTTGCTTTTCATACAAAATTGACGTCGTGTTAGTGTAGATCTAAGAATTAACGGTTGACGTAAGACGGCCTTATTAATGTAACTCTATGAAGTTAAAAAAACCGCCGAATGTCGAAGCGAAATACCGCGGAGGACACCTGCGCGATCAGCTCACCGACTCACACGCACACGGCTCCCATGCAATGAATTATTGGCACTGATACGGGTCATTAACAGTTATTTATAGCGATACCGACCGCGGTGCGGATATATCATTGCGGATAATTGTCCTCATGCGACCTCTCACCTTCGCTAGTTCTAGCTAAAGATTTCATTCATATATAGATTACCTACACTACTATTTTATCGATCTGAATAAACGTGTAACTTGATTTCACCTAAGTAGGTACTCGATAATGTTCCTAAATATTAAAAAAGAGAGTCATAAATGTGTTATAAATTGGAATTGAAAACGTTTATTCAGCACTGTAAACATCAGAATATAGAACACAATACAGAAGTATACAAAGATTAATACATGCAGCACAGAACATCCGGTGTGGTACAGTGCTAAAAAGGGTACACCAGCTCAGCATAATGCTGAGGCAAGCCACAGCGCTGATTCTCAGCTGGCCCCTCAGTGACTGCACGGACGAAGAAAGCAACAGTGTGTGCGTGTTGTGTTGTATGAATGTGTTTGATTTTTTGAATGAGGATATAATGGTTATATGTTATGTTATAATGGTCGGAAAAGTTTTAATAGGTAACCGAAAAGTCTAGGAAAGATATTCTACCTCTGATCTATCTTTTGATATATCTATCAATCCCGAGAAGTGTGATTGATGATCAGAGGTAGAATATCTTTCCTAAACTTTTCGGTTACCTATTAAAACTTTCCCGACCCCTCATCCCACACAATTTGTAAAAAAAAGTAAGGAAAGATAGTCATCCTAAATTATTTACCTTGTAATCGGTTGTCAAGTAAGTAACAGTCAATTTCGCTAGGTGTTTGCAGAACCCTACCAGCATTGAATCCTCGATAAGCAGCAGCCGCCGGAAGCAAGCTGCCCATCATTTGTGTTTTCCTCCCCGACACTAACGACAATCTTCCGTGATTAAATATCTAAAGGAATGTGTCCATCTCTTCCATTAATACGTGTTTATTTATATTTATCGCCGACGCGTGGAGAGCCGGGAAGCAATCTGTTCGCAGCTACAGTGCAGAGTGGAGATAACTTTTATGGAATAACTATAATCTGTGCGCGGGCGCATCTCGCCCGGCGGCCATCATTAAAACGTTAACAGTTAGCTCGGTGTTGCCAACGAGCGTCATAGGAAACTTGTTTTTAGATTTTCTTTGTCAATGAGAGCTTCAGTTAGTACAGAAGCATCTTCCGAGTTTCGGTCTATGAAATACCTTAGTATTGAATGAATGAATGAATACACTTTATTACACAAAAATAATGTGATACAGTGCGGAGTGTGGAGTAATTTTGGTAGAAAAAGGTAGATTGTGCACCGTTTGTATAGTTTAGTTGTATAGTTTTGTATTGGTATAGTTTATTTTATCCTATTTGGTTTTTCTCAAACGAACATTTCTACCGACTTACTAAAGGTTTTCATTTACCTACATATTATCATTGCCACTCTAATTTACTCTCTACATAACCTACCAATCTACTTTCCACATAATTCGTTATGCATTACGATTACGACTCAATTGCGATACGATCATTGATCATAATCAAATCGCATAATTTATATGCTTCAATTACGATTCCTTTCGATACAACAGTTCATCGCTGAACACTGAAAACGTAGTATATCGTAATAAGGGAAACAAATTTTTTTTCAAACGAAGTAAATTCCCGGTCCAACTGGTAACACCGTGGCGGGCGCAGCCACGGACGCGGAAAATTATTCGCGGTGCGCTTCCGTGCGCAAGCGCACAATGCGCCATCTTGAGAACCGCGTCATCTGATTAGCGCGATCTCACAGCTGGGAGCGTGGGCTGTGGCGTGGGGATGAACGGCTACTCCTCATCAGCTTAATGATCGTGATGAGTGCAAAAATGCAGCATATTTACGGTCACGAGTACAATTCCAGGATCGCATTGTTGAGCTGGAGAAAAGAGGAGTAGGTCGTTCAGCAGCTAGATGGACGGATGACATCACCAAAGACCCATCGAAGACCTGGATGCGACTAGCACAGGATCGTATAGAGTGGCACAAAAGAGAGGAGGCTCATACCCTGCAGTGGGACGACATGGGCTGATGATGATAATTGCTGAGCCGTTCCAAGATACACCAGAGAAAACACTAAGATCAGCAGAAATCATCTTCGTAACGAGGAACCGCCACGAGGACGGTGATCTACGTCAACTGCGTAGGTTAGTACATTATAGTCATTAGGTATGGTGTAAGTAAGGGTCGATGGCCGAAATTGATTGAAAGAGGAAGCCACGCGTCCCGAGAAAACACGAACAATACGAGGAGAGAAGTGAACAATACTAAAACACGAACTCTACCTCATCCTTTAATTAATATGATTTAAAAAATTTAAGGGGATGAAAAGGTCGTGGCTAACAAACATCGTGCGTGGAAAGAATAGCATCGAAGGACTGTTACTTCTGGCAAAAGGCAAGGAAGATAGAGCTCACTGCAACCATATACGAAAGATCGAACGTATCATTACATCGTGTTGATTTAGATTTAGTAAAGTTGACAAAGGTGAGAACAGAGATTTGGAGGCCGCTCTTTTATCTGCGGTGTAAACGATTGAAGAATAGACCCTATACTTGTATATGTCATCGCGACGAAGTCAGAAATAAGCTTCAACGAGAAAAATTGGTTCTTCAAAAGATATACGGATGAGTATTATCTGCGATAGCATCAGGTCACCGCAACCTGCTCCGTGACCACCTGTAGCTGTGTTCGCAGACAGACGGGTGCCAGGGTCGGGGTGAGGCCGGGGCACACGAGCGAGACGGAGGCATGCGGGTCATCGCGCCGTCCATCCGGCCATGGGGTCGCGGTGACGATGACTCTATTTGTTTAGTTGTCTTATCGACACAGGGAATTGATTACCTTTTATCTTGTTCATGGGGATTTCTTGGACACGGTTTTGATTTCGATTGATTGTAATCGAAGAAGCGGTGACTGTAGTCGCAGATTACCTAATAGTTGCCTCTGATTGTCGGTGTCATCGTGATTTAGAATAGATATAGTGTCTTCTTAATCGGTCACTTTTGACAGAGTGGTCGTATTTCACGAGAATTCTGACAACTCGAACATACTTTGGCTCGAACATATTTAGTATTCTGTACTTTGGCGATGTACCTCTTAGGGGCTTTGCGAGAAAACTTAATCAGGTAGTAGATACTATGACATGGTAAATGCATCGATATTGTCAATCATTGAGTTGTAAATTGGTATGTTCTTATTCCTTGGTTCGTCATATGTAAGGTGAATTATGGTTTCCAAAGGCGTGTGAAATCAACCAATCAGCACTGGGTCCGCTCGGTGGATCATGGCCCGTACCCTCTTGAGCAAGAGGAGGCCTGTGCTCCAACAGTGGGGACATTGATAGGCTGATGATTATGATGAAGGTGAATGTTTGATACGGTAGGACACTTACTATTCCACGTTCGAGCGAGACGGTAAAAGTTTATTCATAATGTCTCTAAAACGTTTATATTCCCAAGCCAATTTCCCCAAGATGTTTTCCCTCTTCGTTAAAGCCCCTACAACTATCAACATATTCATTTCTTGCAAACCTTCATCCAATACTAATTTCTCTGACATGTCCGGAAAGGCGGAAAGCACTGCTGGAAGCAGATAATCGCGGCGGAGAGCTAATGTCAGCGTTTAATATGAAATAATCGCAGCGATTCCGCTATCGGACCGCATCGCCGAGTGTGCGCGCTGCGCCCCGCGGCGCGGCGGTGTGCGCGCGCGCAACTGTTCGCTGTTATAGCTGCGATTTGTTACACGAATAAGACTTTTTGTGTATACGATATTCAGGATCCTAATAAAGATTTTAATAAGAATGCTCCCGGAAAACTATTCCTGAATTTGTAAATAACCTACAATGTCATAAATTGAGAGATCAAGTCTGTTAGGAAGCCCAAATTTGGGCAAATATAGAGTAATAATAAGCCCTTTATGATTAAGTACCTACGTCGACAGTCCTTTTTAAGTTCTAACTCATGAGCCACAGGCTCGAGCAGGGCCATGATCCATGATCGGGCCACGACCCATCGACCCACCATGCGGGCGCTTTTATTGATTGTTTAATTTTAGTTGCCTTCGAAAATTTCACCGCATTCTCTAAATAACACCCATGGTCCCATGGTATCTTTGAATAAAGCTTTTGTAAAGCCATTAGTGAATTGCAAAACATTTGCTTTTAGGAAACTTAGATTGTAAGTAGTGATTTCTGTTTTAAAAGTCTTAGTCCCCTTTTGTTTGTAATATGTTTACATCTTATCTTATGCTATATCTTATCTTATGAATACTTGGAATAACCCAGCGGCATTTCGACCCTTGAGGATCTTTTGTGCCAACCCCATTTTACACACTGGTCATCTCAGTGTGCAGGTTTCCTTACGATGTTTTCCTTCACCGTTAGAGCAGTCGGTAAATGTACGTAAGTCTTCGAAAAATACGAAAAACTCATTGGTACATGGCACTGCACGGTTTCGAACCCGAACCTCCCGCATGGGAGAGTCCGGTGTCCTAGCCACTAGGTCACCAACGCTCGTGTAATATGTTTAAAGTATGTCTTATTACTTAGGTACATTCTATGCACGATACTCGTATTTATCCAAACGCGTTCGCACGCGCTAACCAGAGCGTATATTCGCGCTACTCTCAAAACTGTGGCATTTCATTTAGTTTAATATACTTACACAGTCGACTACTAGTTTAGCTATCATCTGTCTTTTCAACTTTACGTCCACGTAATATGGTTTACTTCGGATTCACAAACATTGTCGTTTTGGGTTGGTTGATACACATTAATTGCATTACCTACTCGTATATGTATGTTATGTGGACTAGACACACATACCTATATACAGAGATCGTTTCATTGTTTGACTATGCTAATCTTTATTACCGTGCCAGCATCTAATAGCATAGAACAACTATATATATTTGATATAATTTAACAAGGGGCTTACCATAATCTCACCTGGTGTGAGATAAGAGACGATGAGGCCGAAGTTGGAACACGCAGGTTAATAGAAGACGTTCACGTGAACACTATCGATCTGCATTTCAAAGACACTGATAAAAGATTGAAGCAGCAACGACTTAATATCCATGGCATGAAGAAATTGGATCGCAAAAGCCTCTGGATCGATCCCATCTCATGGACCATTGTTGTGGATCTCTCAAGGCCTACTTTTTTTATTTATTTTTATTTACGACTAAACCCGAAGAAATCGCATTCTTTTAAAAATGCTCTCACAAAGCACTTTAGTCACGTTGCTGAGACTTTGAGCTGAACTATTATGTTATTTGTATGTAAGTATTAAGAGCGTCGGTGGTCTAGTGGCTATGACACCGGACTCCCATGCGGGAGGTCCGGGTTCGAAACCATGCAGTGCCATGTACCAATGAGTTTTTCGTATTTTTCGAAGACTTTCGTACATTTACCGACTGCTCTAACGGTGAAGGAAAACATCGTGAGGAAACCTGCACACTGAGGTGACTAGTGTGTAAATGGGGTGGGCACAAAAGATCCTCAAGGGTCGAAGTGCCGCTGGTTATTAAGATGTAAGTATTAAATTAGTGTATATAATTATATTTATATATGTATTCGTATATATATGTATAACAAATTGTACATATCATTATAATTGTTGAGTATGTATTTTATTTATCTACTATATAATTTTTGTAATGCATTTATACTTATTATTTATTGTACTCCATACCATAAAAGTAGTCTAAACTCTCCTAAATCAAAGGTTGGCTGGATGATATCCCTACGGGATAAACCCGTCTTTGTATATATTATAATGTTTTTTATTTTGTGTACAATATAGAGACTACAAAGTACAAACAAACAACCCCGCAGCATTTGACCTCAATCTCATTTGGTTAAAACTGACGAAGAAGAAGTATTGGTAATTTTTAGCAACTTTAATGGAGTGGTGGTTACATGCGAAACATTACTACGAGCATTTAGATGACTTTCACAAAAAGAAAGGATTTTTGAAAAATAATGAAATGGCGATAAAGTTGTGAGCTATATGTCTAAATACGTGAAGTTTGACTCAGAATTGTATGCGGTAGGTATACCGTTAGTAAAGTATAATGGAGTACAGTAGGGTAACAGTCCCTGTCAGTGTGTCAAAGGGCCAGCAGAGTGCTAATGGAACCGGTCGGGTCGTTTCCGAAATGTTTACTATACCGAACCTACTGGGTTAGAGTTAATTTGGGGCGAATATACAAACAAATACTAGCATGACAGTAGGTAGTACCTCAACCGAACCGGAACCGGGAGGTGGAATGTACACCTCCCAGGAAGAACCCAATGGTAAATGCTGGAACGCAACGGTGCCTCCGTTGCGTTCCACTGGAGATCCCGGAGCCCTCCGATATGCACGAGGCCGGCCATCGAGGGGGTTTTAGTGAGTAAAAATCTCACATAACCCAGTCTCTCCTCAGGGGGTATCTTTCGAAGATTTCCCCCAGTTACCAAAAAAAAGGTAGTTCTTCGGTTTAGCTAACAAGTAAATGATTTTTTAGACATATTAAGTAAGTAATCTCTTTGAAGTAAATAATTTCGCTTCGTCAAGGAAAGGAATATTAAAGGTTTTATCTTAACAACTACCGACATTGATGTAACTCTCATATCTTTGCCAACAATATAATATTTAGTAGTCAAACTGACCTTGCAGTCGGTAAACTAATGTAAAATCAATACGAGTAACCTCTCCGATGCTGTTTGCTCGTTAAATACTAGAGATGCGGACGGACGAACAAATAACGCGCGAGTTAATGTCAGTGTGCCACAAGGTTATGTGCTGGGCCCAGCATCGTTAAGTATAGATAGAGTCCTTCTGCACTGCACGACTAAGTGAGAAAGGAAATTATTCGAGGCTGTAGACATAGGCCTCAGAGAGCAGTGGGCAGGCTACCTGATACGGGGCAGTGATAGGTGGAGTAGGCGAGTCACAGTGTGGAGCTCGCGGCCTGAAGGTCGGGCGAGGGCAGACCGGGGGCTCGTGGTCCGACGATTTGTACGCAGCGGATGGGTGGTAGAAACACCACCGACAGAGGAAAGTGGAGGGAGAAGGGGGAGGCATATTCCAGATATGGGAAATTGAGATGCTGCAGATGATAAGGCAGCCACAGAAGTCGGACTAGTAGTGTTTTTTTATGTAGAACGATATTGACTCAAGGGCAATATATACAGAGAGCTCAAAAGGCTCTTTCCGAGCGTTTAGGCAAGGGTTGAAATACACACAGCACAAACAAACACACCCTCTTACACACCCTCACATACACAAACACATCCTATCACTCGCCTTTAACCACCAAACATATATTGTAATAAATCTACTTGAATTGTGTTTCTATAATTCTATATTAACATCATGGTAGTAATTTATTAATATTTCGCATTAATCTAATAGTTTAATTTTGCAGTGTTATTTTATTGAAATTCATTTTGAGTTATTGTGTAATGGGCATTCTGAGGGTGTTAAAATGCATCTAGATCCGCTTGGGCCTGAGTACATCCCGAAAGCGAGGGCTGCCTGTATGTCTCGCTGGAGAGACCAATGTGAGGAATTGGCTAAAGTGAAGGGGCTTTGGTACAATACAATTAATTACATGCCATCCTGGGCTCCATGGTGTGACTGTGTCAGCCTCGGTAGGGAGCTACTTGTCTTGGCTTTTAGATGACTTTAGTCTCGGGTCACATTCCGTCAAATAAGTTGTTGCATTTGGTGGGAAGAGTTGCATCACCGTTTTGTACCAACTGCAACAAAGTAGAAGACCTCACTCACCTCCTAATGGAGTGTGACCTGGTTAAACTTGAGAGGAAGAAATTTGACCTCAATAGGCTCCAAAATGGGAGGCTCAATATTATTTTGAGTCAGCCCTAATCTGATAATATGAAACACTTACTATTGTTTGCTAAGTTGGCTCTCAAAGTGAGGGCTGACTCTAATAATACTTGAGCTTCCCTTCCCTTTTCTTAGTGACCCTAACGAGGCTGACATGGTCACCTTGTCGTGTACTAAAGCCTCTAAACTGAGTAAAATTACTGTGAACCGCGGATAAGGTGAAAGAAGAAGTTTTGGATCTTCCTTGTGGTCAAACTTGATTCATATGGTTACTGAGTAAACCATAGTTTACATAAAATTCTTTTAAAGTCTTTAATAAGGAAGTACCTACTCGAGAGGTTCTCTATAGGTAAATAAAAGTGAGGATGTGAAAAAAATTCTCCGTCTACACTTTTCCCATCCGTGCCCATATTTGGTAAGTAGGCATGAGTAATAAAATGAATGATTACGTTTTCACTTCCTTTACGATCTAGAGAAATTAACCAACTAGTTTGCAATTTTTTACTTACGTTTTCTCACGCTAATAAAATATTGAATAATAGAATAACGAGTTCCAATATTTTCTAAAAATATAATTACTGCAATGCCTTTGGTGTTCGTTGGCTCTGTTTTACTAAAAAGATCTTACTCATAAAGGACTGGCCGTTATAAAAAAACTTTCAGTCATGAATTAAAATAAAAAGAAATAATATTATATTTTTTCCTTTATGGTTTTCGAAATAATTTTTTTCATGGCATATGGGGGAGTTTCTCCCGCGCTTTTGTCGCGTCCACACCAGCTTTTTTTCATTGTTTTGCAAATTGTTTTACAGTAGTGCTTTTCAAGTAAGAATGGTGTTTTTAATTCGAAGAACGTCTACTAAATGTGATTAATGTGTGGGACAGTGAAGTAAACTCAAATAAGACGCTGCAGCCCGATCCGTACTTGGATGGATTTTGAAGAGCCATACTGCGTCCGGGACGCCTTCTTTTTTGGTTCGGATGGTGCAGAAGCGTGGAAGATTCTCCCAGATAGCATTGAAATGTGTCACATCAGCATTTTAATGAAGACTTGCAAGAGTTGTTTACATCAGACATGGCTGTATGGGCTCAGTTCCCTTTGCCTTAAAAAAAAACAATCATGGCATATGGCCAATGCTTAGTATAAAATTTAGAATGTACATTCAAATAAAATTGTAAAATAAAAATACTGGTCAGTAAATTACTTGAAAAAAGTTTTTATTGGCAATAAATAAAAATTAATAAAAATTAAACAGTTTTTTTTTCCTTTCTATTCTAATGGAAGTCTGAAAAGTTGACCAGTGCATTATAAAATACCCCGTACACTTCAATTTATTACTTTAGTTTTGATTCATTTTTCAAAGGTGGGAATCGAATAAAAAAACCGTTTACTGGATGTTATAATCTTGTGCAACTGTGATAATTAATGGTTATAACAAAATAAATTAGATCACGCGCGGGTTAGCCGGTTACACAGATGTGGTTGTTGGTGTTTGACAGACGGACGGACAGAGACAAAGCCGAGGTTAATCAGCTCAGCTGAGCTCGCCCGTAATAAATGATCAGCTGTTATTTGTAATGGTTATTACGCAAACACGTTGTTGTTCTAATGAAGTTGTACGAACCAATGCCCCGTAAGTAATATATTATGTAAGTACGTATAGAAAAACATAGTCCCGTGATTTTTAACGTTATAATACGACTGGATGGCTTTTTTTAATTTTAGCGATGGAAATTGAGATGTCCCGCCATAGCTTGGTATGGCTTTAAACTTTTACCCCCGACCGATCGAGGGAGGAAGTGCTATAAGTTTGACACGTTTGTCTATCTGTTTGTCGGTTTATCTGTGGCATCATAACGCGACAACCGATGATCCAATTTGGACCTGGGTTTTTTATTTAATAGAATTTTGTTGATAGTGTTCTTAGCCATCTCCACAATGGTTTCCTGAGTTTTTAATTTAGAGCTATTTAAAGTCAGTTTTTTATGACACCAAAGCTGAGCTGAATGTTACTGACAGCATCTAAGTGATTAATTGACTTAGGTTTTACATACATAAATTATCACATCCATAATCACCGAGGCAGTAGAACAGAGGAACCATCTTCAATCACAGGTAGTTCCCACTTTTCGTAGTAAGCTTTGGTGGACAAACGTTATAACCGCCGTCTACTAAGTGTAGAATAGTATCCACTAAGACCCTTAGTCGCCTCGTACGACACACACGGGAAGAGTTGGGGTGGTGCTATTCTTTATGGCCGGCACCACACAGCATTAGAATTTACAAATTTGGAATTATCGCTATGGCATTTGAACCAATTACCTAAGGCTTTTGGGTGTGATCGAGTGGTCCGGCGACGCCTGCGCCCGCGGCGATATTCAGGCATTCCACTCCGGGTGGCGTGCGCACGCATAGTTCGGGAGTTGGGCAACCGCTGAGCTAATACGTGGTTATTCCTACTTAATTATGGGAAAGTAATCAGGTGTAAGTATGCACTGGAGGCTCTCTAGATTTGAGATTTTTAAACGACTATTGCTCAATGGTTTGGGTTGTTGTTGTTATGAAAAGGGCCTCAACTCAGCTTATTGCTGCAGACAAGAATGCCTACAGCGTTGGTATTCTGTTGGACCATGGACCAGGGTTAGAGACCGCGACGCAATCGTCGCTGGATTGCTGTTATTTGGATCACTTAGGGTGAACCAACTCCTAGTAATACTTACTAGGTCTAGTTGGAATGGTCTATAGAATAAGGAGATCCTCGCATTGTACCGTATCGATACGTAAATATAACTTTTCATTTCCATAAATGTGGAAGACGTTAAAATAAATATCTTCTTCGATTCAAAATTAGTGATTCTGATAAATAGGTGGAAGTTTATAGGTAAACCACGTGGTTTTGAGTAAAAGTTTTAGTTCAATAACGCTTAAGACTTGCATAAGTGATATACTTAGGCGATATAATCAGGTGTTACTATGCGAAAATCCATTATTAATTATTATAATTAAATATTGGAGGAAGAAGGATCCGCCTCTCATCATCGGATTTACAATCCGCATTGATAACCGAATCCAGAAGAATTTACAATAACTAAGGATGTGACAAGGATTGAGGGAGTATGAAATAAATGGGACCTAAATTAATAGCAGTAAATTCTGCTAGAAAACGAGAACTTGAATTCAAAATTCGACACATTTCGAAGCATCATCAGGACAAATGGACAGCTCTGGTGTCAACAGCAAAAATACCATTTAATGTTATCGTTGAGGTTGACGAATCCGAGGTTGAGTGGCGGGTCCTTCGTCCCCCAATAATTATAATAATGAAAGTGATGTAATAATTCCGCATCCTATTAAACTTAAAAGTAAGTACATACTTGTGTCTGGTTAGGTGATGTCTCATACACCCAGTAGATAGCTAAGCGTACTCCACCCACCTGAAACAAGTAAAACATAATAATTAATAAACTCGCAGGCAACACCAAGCAGTAAATGATGGCAACCTTGCGGCCCTAATTGGAGAAACAATTTATTTTATAGTTGAGCAATATGCAGCGCGGGTGCATCATTAATGTATTGTTTTGTTCAAGCAGTTACAATATAATTAGTGGGTCTTTTATAACAATAATATACAAGTTGGAGCGTCGGTGGCGTTGTGGCTAGGACGTCGGACTCCCGTGCGGGAGGTCCGAGTTCGAAACCAGGCAATGTCATGTACCAATGAGTTTTTCGGTTTTATCGAAAGACTTACGTACATTTACCGACTGCTCTGACGGTGAAGAAAAACATCGTGAGGAAACCTGCACACTCAGATAACCAGTATGTGAAATGGGGAAGGCAAAGGCAAAACCACCCCATTAAATCTGCCACGAGAGTCGTTTTATGTGATTAATTCCTTAGAATGATCACGACCCTCATCAATGAGAAATACGACTTAGAAGAGACTATACAAGTACCTACGTAGTACGTAGGTATGATAGGCTATGTTAGGAATAACTAAGGATTTGTTATTAGGTAAGATAAGATAAGATTTATTGTGTAAAAGTTAGGTAAGAATTACAAATATTGCAGATATAGTTGCATAAACATGTCACACTAAGCTTTACCTTTACAGGCATATACACAGAATTCACAAATTAATAGAAACATATCGATGTGGCTGCCTTCTGGTCGGGAAAAATTTAATTCGGATCATCAACACGAAAGAAGAAGAATAGAAACATACTTGCAGCAGCCATATTTTTCTTTTTCTTTTGACAATGCCCTTTTACAGCAGCTAGTAGCATGTAAGTAATAATTTAAATGTTGTAATATAACGGATAATAATTGCCCCTAACGTCAGTAGTACCATTGATTTGTACCATTGATGGTACTAGCTACACTATTATGTATCGCTAGTACCATTGATGTTACTAGCGATACATAATAATGTCGCAACTATGTATCTCTAGTACCACTGGTGGTACTATTATCACACAAACTTTCAAATATATAATTGACCATGACGTATCTAAGCGTAACTTTGTTATCAAAAGATAAATTATAAAAAACCAAAAAAAACTAAAAAGATTTTGAAAAGACACAAAAAAGAGAATGTCATTAAAATTTATACAATGGTACTTTGAAGGATGGTTCTAATCAACCACCGATGCAGTATTATGAGATCTGAAAGACAACACTTCTAACTATTTTTATACTGGAATAGAAATGCTAATTAAACGATCCGAAAAGGGTGTTGAAGTAGATGGAGAATATATTGAAAAATAAAAATAGTTTCATGACCTTGAGTGTCCTTTTTAATTGTCAGGTCAGAAACTTTCGGACCTCATCTCCTACATATTTAACTTTGACGATTTTGTTTAAGAAAAAAAGAAAGAATTTAGAAAGAAAACAGGGAGAAAACTCGAAACGAGTTATACTATACCTTTTGTACATATTTTTTTCGATAATTAAGTTTTTTTTTGTATTTTGTATGTGTGTGTATAATACAGGTTAAGATTTATTTCCAAGAGCACACACATATTAACAATTAGGTACAGAATATAAAAATGATCATGATCAATGATGAAACAAATATAAGATGAAGGTGGTGTGCAGCACCAGAAAAAGGGGGCAGCCTGTTTATGTATTTATTTATCTATTTAGGTACGTAAGTATATAAGAAAAATGTATGTTGCATGGCAATATACATTTATAATAAGCTACCGTCTGAATTGAAAGCCATGCCGTTAAATGAATTTAAGAGGAAAATTTCTATTTGGTTGATGAATAATTGCTTCTACAGTGTTAAGGAATTTCTTGAACACAAAGTTAGTACTTAATAATATTTGATGGTAATAAATTGACATGTAATCATTATACTATTATTATTATGAATTGGTAATTTTTAAAATAATTGTGATCCTTATAGGAGTTCTTGTCTGGCATGTAATCTAAAGAGTGTAAGAGTGTTAGTTAATTAACTTCGTATCAAAAAAAATATCTTTTCTTGTTATATATATATATATATATATATATATATATATATATATATATATATATATATATATATATATATATATATATATATATATATATATATATATATATATATATATATATATATATATATATATATATATATATATATATATACAAATACAAATACAAATATACTTTATTGCACACCCAGGACATAAACAAAACATACAACATAAAGAGAGGTACAATACAATGTGCAGAAGGCGGCCTTATCGCTTTAAGCGATATCTTCCAGGCAACCTTCAGGTGATGGAAAAATCATAAAATATATAATATACGGGTGCAAAAGGCGTATGAAATAGATACTACCCTCAAATAAATAAATAAAAATAATTTTTAAAAAAATATATGCAAACCTATGCAAGCTGCCAAGCAGTAGTAATAATATTACATAAATACTATAATATATACAGAAATATAATACTTAATATATAATCAAAAATATAATAAATAAATAAATAACACACATCATATGCTAAAGTGAAACTGCATTACAACCATTAGGCAGTGTATCCACACTGCAATTCGTAATGTTGACGAAGGAGATTTTTAAATATTGGTAGTGATTTGGCCTGCCTGATAGACGACGGGAGGGAGTTCCACAGCCTAACGGCTTGGACTGTGAAAGAGCGACTATAGAATTCGGTGGAGTGTGATGGATATTGCAGCATTAGTCGTGTGCTCGGCCGGGGATGCCGACCACTGACGGAAGCGCGCACGCTAAACCTTTCCCTCAGGTACTCCGGAGCCACGGGACTGTGGAGCACGTTATACAGTGTTGACAGAATGTGCGCATTACGCCGGAGACGTATATATATATATATATATATATATATATATATATATATATATATATATATATATATATATATATATATATATATATATATATATATATATATATATATATATATATATATATATATATATATATATATATATATATATATATATATATATATATATAATACCTAATGTGGTAGGACATGCCGGAACTACCTATGTAATTTTAAGATCCTTCATACGTGACGTATATTCTTGCAAATAAAATTCTTTTCATTACGTTATTTTCAAGTCATATTCAAAAATAAATGCTCTTACTAATTTTACTTATAGGCACGCACGATAAGTGTGCCCGAAAATATTTTTCTTTTATTACTAAAGCTCAATATTAGGGCCAGGAAAGGGCGAAACCAGGTCGAACCCATTAGCCGCGCCCTAATGTCGCCAACTTGTCGCCAGTCACCCGGTCACAGCTTTTTAGAAGCATACTGGCATCTCGTTCTTCTAGTAAATGATAAATTATTGTGTGCGTACACAAAGAGTTCATTGGAATACTTTCGTATACTTACCTAAAATACGAGTACCTATATGTACTCTACCCTACCTAAGTGGTATACCGACTATAAATGGAAGTATTTTAGGTTATCATTATGGACCTAGCTGCCTGCCACATTACCTAAATTGATGTGACTGTGTTTCAATAAAGATTTGTCTTCAATGCATCTGCAACGGCAACAGTGACTCTACGGCAAATGTACACATATTTCTGCAAATAATTATTTACTTACTTACTTACTTTATATGACTGCAGATCCTCAGGTGTGAAGGGGCTTCACAAGAATAAGAAACAGTATCCTCGTTTCTCGGTAAATTATAAAATTAATAAAAATAAAGTTACACAAATCAAAACGCAGACAAATTATCTAATCCCAATCCAATAGAAGATTGAAAATCACAACAATCTCGGTCAACATCAGTAATCTTCCAATGCACCTGCCATCCACAAAGGACAGAACCAATTCCGCAAACAAATCCAGGCCACTGCAGCTATTACAATACAGATCAGCTACAGATACATCAGAATCTGCACGTCTTATCTCGGAGTGGGCGTGGAGGAATGGCGCTGCGCGCGCAAGGTCGCCCAACTCACGCGCACCGCACTTGTTCCGTGAGGTAGGCTGGAGGGAGAATTTTCCCACAGTTGGATGGTGTGGCCAACGTCGTGGTGGGTTGCCAGGGTTACTCAATTCTAGAATATGTTCTAATGACCCATTATTGAGAATCAACGTGAATAGAATGTAAGGCAAACGATCGCAGGCTACATACAGAATTGGCAGAGGAAACGGAGTGCTACGGCTCTCTGTTCTACTATCTACCTAACTATATACCTAAATCTACTTCGCCAAAATCACTTGTGTCTTGATGAACACACCAAATAAGTTTATTAACAATATTATTTATTTAACCATAATAATACATATGAGGAAAAGGAAACAATATTCAAGAATAAATCTATGGGAAAAATGGAAAGGAGGAGGGGAGGCCTTTGCCCAGCAGTGGGACAGCCTATAGGCTTTAAAAAAATATCTATGGAGTTAAGAACGTCCGGAGACTAAATTTTTTCTTTCATCCATGGTATTTATTTACTTACATTTGATTTACTTAGACAATTACATAGAAAGATATTTAATACTTGGTCGCAGGTCACGATCTATAAATCAGTAATCCTATTTTTATTCATAACTTGAATGAAAATTCTAATTTACAAACAAATTGAGCTTAAAATTAAGCTAAGACCCAGCGGAAACTGTAGCAACCCTAAATAAAAGCTGTTGATTGAATAGTGCCGCGCCCTCCGTAGGTTGGTTGGTGGTCACAAATCACCGGGTTCGACGCCGGCGCGGGCGCTCGTTGTGCAACTCCCGAACGGACATTATAATAGTGCTTTAGGACATTTAAATGGTAGACCTAACCTAATCGCGAGATAATAACTAGGCATTGGTGGACAAGTGGTGGTATTTGGGTTCATATTGAATATTGGTGGGCTTGCGCATAGTACCGTGTTCTTTAATTAATAATAGTAGCGCAGTAGCGTTGTAGCTGGATACATGTAGTGAAGACTAGAACAAACACATACAAATGTACACACCCTTTCACCCTTTCAATCTCTTCTACACAAACACGCTCACACACATTTCCAATAAACACATTAATATACACACACACCAAAACTTATTTCTCCCTATAAGCTTTATTTTAAAATAGGGAATCTGTAATTGGCAGTGTTTTTTTAATGGACTTTTTTGTTTTTAAATTTAAGTGCTGTGGATTTTGTAATAAATAAATTATTATTATTGTCAGAAAAATTGATTACTTAAATGATATTTACTTCAAATACTTTTTCCATTTATGGTGAGGTGCTCTCAGATTAAGCACTAACAATAATTGACGAAGCAAAGAAATGTGAGCCTAAAGTCAGTTGTCGCTGTCCATATCTGTACCGAGGTCTTACAACTCCCTGCAGTGCAAGGGATGTAATGAAAAGAGGAAAATACATGTATAGGATATTCCAAGGATTGAAGTCATAACGTAGCCAGGCAGTATCAGGTGATTTCACTACCAGGCATTTTTTTAAATCTCTTCGCACCCTCACAATATTTACATTATTAACTTCTAAGCTTCGAGTCATAACGTAATCAACCGAATCCACGGGAGTCCAGTCTTTCATGCTATCCCTGATCACGATCAGAGGCCTATGGGTAGCCTGAACAAATATGACAATATGTTGTCTAAATCAAGACAAGAAGAGGAAGATGATATGGCGTCGGCGGCCATGCGGGCGGTCCGGGTTCGAAACCATGCAATGCCATGCACCAATGAGTTTTTTGGATTTTTCGAAGACTCATACATTTATTGACTGCTCTAACGGTGAAAGAGAACTTCGTGAGGAAACCTGCATGCCTGAGGAAATGAAAAGTTTCCGAAGTGTGTGAAATCCACCGCACAGCACTGGGCCCGCTCGTTGGATCATGGCCCCTACCCCATTGTGTATAAGTGTGCAAGAGGAAGCCTGTGCCTCCAACAGTGGGGACAGTAGTAGGCTGATGATGATGAAGATGCCCAATAACAAGAAATGAAGAGGCTAAAATCCCTCATCGAAAACCACCTGTTCATATGAATATCCCGCACTCTCTAAGCGGCAATAAACCCAGTGAACTCAGTCAGTGAGCCACCTGCCGCAGCGCCTGTGCCGGGTTCGACAGGGTCGGGTCATGACGCGAACACGTGTAATTCCGACGAGGCCCGCCCACGACTCTGTGGCCCACTGGCTAGATTACTTTAAGACCTTTGTTCACTGCCTTTAAAGTGATCTGATCAGGTTCAGTCAGTTTCCAGTTAGGTATAATGTAAGGAAATAAAGTCAAAAAGTGGTCAGATACTTTATTGCAACACAGCTTTCCCGATAAGGATACCCCTTGTGCTTTTCTCAACTAAAATAATTAAGTAGATAACTTTCTTCATAGGTTGAGGAATTTAAAAGTTGAAATCGTCCATGAAACAACAAATTTTTCAAGGGTAAACTATATTTTGATATTTAGAATCGGATCGGATATTGTGGCAGATTTAAAATAGATAGAGTGATCATGAGATTGAGACATGGGGTAGAGGGATTTCATTGAAGCATTGGATAAAGGCTCTCAGTGGATAGACTCCCTTAGACACTGCAATGCAATGCAGATATGGGTGCCGGGTTTAACACTTTTTAACACCAATTATTTTCAAAGCTATCGTTTTGAAACAATATTTCCCAGCAACTGAATATTGGCTAATTCCGAGGAAGTCTTCAATCTCATCACCAGTCCCCGTCACGACGACGACAAGATCACGACGTGTCGACGCAGACGCAACACCTGGTGAGATCGACACGCCATCTGATCTAACTGCAGCCGATTAAGTCAAAGATCAGATTCAGCGACCCAAAAGGTCAGATCATGACTATAGTTTACAAATTAGCATCCGCCATTGAGCGAAAGACGAGATATCTCGAATACGCCTTCAGAGATTCCAATCTTATTTAATAAGCAATTGGCCAAATACCTACTTTAAGTGCTTAACAATGAAGTACGGGTGTCAAATGTAATGCGTAGAGTCAAAGTTTAAGGTCAATCACGGATAAGTTTCGCACCTGCCCTGTATTACAGTCACGGCACCTGCAGATAATGATCTTGTGAGATGTTGCGTGATGACGTTACAATATGCAAAGTTAATTCTAAATAGTCATATACATATAATGCTAAATAAGGCTTTGAAGGTGAATGGGAGCCATTACGAGACAACATCCATCATCAGTCTAATAGTTACCGCCCTGTGGGACATAGGTCACCGATTGTATAAAAGTGTACGGGCCTTGATCCACCGTGCGGACCTTTTGTTGGATTTCACATGTACGCGTATTCTAGGTTTTCTCAGTCTGGAATCGAAAGCGAATATTCCACATAGGTTCGAAGTTTTGGAACCCTTTGTGACGAGCTCTATAGACTACAGAAAGAATCCGATGGCTTTGAAACATTGGATCTTCAAAGAATCCGGTCTAAAGGGGCCGAAATAGTTTAGGTGAGAACTAATGAAAAGACCATCTTCATAATTAAGTCTTTCTTTGGCTACCATTTCTATTAACACCAGAGGAACAAAGCGACCAAGCTGCGTATAATCCACATTTAATGCGCAATAGCGCAGGCTGCGCTGCGCACCTCGATAATGGCGCTATGCGCGTGCGCTGCGCGGCGGATCAAAGGAAAGTCGCGCGCCGTACGCGTCGGGTGCCAAGCTGGGATGACGCATGAAATCGGGTTCGCAGTGTTTAACGATATAGGGTGTTAAGTTACTAATGTGATTTTCCCGAGAATTCTCCCTATAAGTCAGGATCCCGTAATTTTGCTGGAAACTAGGATTTCCAGCAAAATTACGGGATTATTAAAAATAATTGTATGAGCGATAAGTAAACATCTTGAAGAAAATAATATAGTAGAGGTTGCGAGTTTTGAAGGAAATGTCTATTTTTGACATGGGAACTCTGTCCATGGGAACGCCCCAGAACGGGCGGTACCGCAACGTCGGGTGTCATAACGTCGAAACAATTGCAATCGGCCAACTGTAAATCAGTACAAACGCGGTTCCCTGCCCAAAAGTGAAGGCACGATCAGAATCGTGTTTCGGTTTTTTTTTAAATACCTACATCAAAGTTTTCATAAAGATTATGAAGTAGCTAATTAAAAATAATAATGACGTATGTATTTAAAGGTTTACCCAGCAGTGGGATGATAAAAACGCTATGAAAAAATGAAGATAAATTGAACTAAAACCATCTTCAATCCAACTTTGCATCATTAGACATCCTCGTCATTACTATTGATCATCGATATGATAATAAGTCAGTGCTATTGATGGATTTCATTCCGTCCTGTATAAGGAAATGATGATGACAATCAGAAAGCCACATGTAATTTCGTGAGACAAAAGACGGATTGTATTCTGCAACCAGTTTTTGTGAGATGTGATCTGAATGTGAGATGGACGGACGGACAAGTGTGAAATGCAATGCTTGATTACGATGCGGCAACACTGCGTGTGAAATTTGAACATAAACAATAAATATTTTATCTGGCAATCTGTAGAACGCGATGACCTTTTCTTCTTCTTCTATTAAGGGGCAGGCCCCTGTCGCTGCTGCAGTCTCCATCCGATTCTGTATCCCGCCTTCTCCTTAAACTCCTGGTACGACGAACCACCGCCCCAATCCTTTAACTGCTCCATATATCCAATCCTGGGACAACCTTTCTGTCGTTTTCCTTCAATTTTAAAGACCTTTTCTTATTGAGAAAAATATTGTGTGTTTACCAGAACGGTTGAGTGGATTGCCTTTCTTCACAGATATACCAAAATTTTAAAAACTCTACAGATTATGAATATTCACAAGAAGATAACAAATCAGGATATAGAAGGACTAGTTAGACCTACCCTTTTCAAGACTTATAGTGATATACCTATATAGTCTTCAAAATGGGTGAAACTCTGTGCAGAGTTGTCTGGGGATGAACCATCATTTTACCTATTTTTCCCATGAAGCCAGCGTAATTAAAGGATTTCCATCTAAGTCCTCAAGCAGAGCAGTGCATAGAAAACATTCTATATCTATGGGCAACGGTGATAATTTAACACAGATGGCCCTTTGCTCGTAAGCTTTCCTTATAGGTACAATAAAAAAATTGTAGGTGTACCTCAAGGCTCAAGTCTAATAACTTAAGCCTTAAACTTTTTTCTCTCTCGACACAATTAGCGGTTCTTATCCCCAAGCTCAAAACATTAATTCCGTCCTGCCTTAAACTAAGCTGCGTTCTCTGATACGCGCGTTAATTTAACAGACCATTAAAATAATTAGCCCTTATCTTCATTTGTTAAAGGCCACCTTAAAAAAGATATAAAACGGCTGAAACTCCTCGGCACTATGTTAAAAGGTGTTTATGACGCTGTCGCAAATTCCTGCCAGAGCCGCGAAAAATAGAGCAAATACACATTAATGGTAGTTAAATGAGAGCAGATTTACTGTTTTATTGTCTCGGGATAAATATGGGAGGACGGTGGGAGGGAAAAAAATAATTACGGAGGTTTTGCAGCGAGAAATGTAGAGGGTAAAGGAGTTAAAAGTGTATTATTGTATCATTTTGAGCGGTAATTTGTGGGGATTTATGTTGATGGTCTCCGTGTCGGGTGAGCATTATCTGTGATTGCTATTAAGTAGACCGATATGAAATAGGTTCACTCTTCCTTCACGCTTTTGACCATGGAAGTTCAAAAAAGTTCTCTTTGAAACACGTATTTTGCAGTCATTCGCCTAAATTATTACTTATCATTTGCTCAGCCTTAACTCTGCTTCTTCTTCTAAGTCGTTTTTCCTCATTGCTGAGGGTCGTGATCATTCTAAGGAATTAATCACATAGAACAACTCTCGTGGCAGATTTAATGGTGTGGTGGTTTGTCATTGCCTTCCCCATTTCACACACTGGTTATCTCAGTGTGCAGGTTTCCTCGCGATGTTTTCCTTCACCGTCAGAGTAGTCGGTAAATGTAAGTAAAATTTTCGAAAAAAACGAAAAACTCATTGGAACATGGCATTGCCTGGATTCGAACTCGAACCTCCCGCATGGAAGTCCGACGTCCTAGCCACGACACCACCGACGCTCTCTCAACTCTGCTTATAGAAGCAAAAATGCGCGGTGTTGGAATTTCCGCAGAAAATATCTGTTAAAATAACTATTAAAATCTTCAAAACGAAAAAGCTTTGTCTAATTTAGATCGCCGAAATTCATACTATCAACCCTTTCAATCTCTCCTTCATCAGCCGCCTCTCCCAAATACTTGTTTCTCTTACCGCATCACGTGTCCACTCATGGCAAGAAATAAAGCTCTTTTATGATTGTGTCATTCGGTAAACACATCGTTGGGTAATGTTTGGTATTTTCGGTGCGGCGGTGTCTTTCTTGTGCAAGTAAGGGAGTGTCTCGTGCGTTATCCTCGTTTTAAAGGTAAGTTGCCAATCAACGTCGTTGGGTAAGAGGAAATCACCTGTCAACTTTTGTATAAGCAGATTACGTTTCACTTTTTACTCGCGTTTGACCTCAATCTCGTCTGGTGGTAAGTGACGATGAGGTCGAAGATGGAGCACACGGGCTTAGTAAGTACCTGCTAGTACTTCTATGAACACTGCCGAAACAACACCGAAGCAAAGATACCGACATACTTTCTGTTCCTATAATTGCGAATTGGACCATGCACCCCATCCCTTTCCAAAGGCAACTAAAGAGAAATTGGTCAAAGACGAACATCAACACTCTAAGGTAGAAACTGATGTGCAGGATCGTTTGGGGAGGTACCTCTTACCTAATTCTGCCGCAAAGCAGCGATGCTTAGATTCCTACGTTTCGGTCTGAAGGAAGAGAGCCAGCGTTATTACAGACGCGATACGAGGCACTCCGCCTAAGGCCTCAGGTTAGCAGTGCATCAAACCATCTCTAATAACAATCCAGTGAGGTGAGATGTCTATATGCGACGGTCACAATCTACAAGTCTGATCTCCTTATACAATAAAAAAAATCGTTGCTTCGCGGACCCAGATTAGCTTGGTGCATAAGATGCCAGAAGATGATGTGTTTAGAATAGCCATATATCGTCCCATCTGTGTGGGTGTCGTGAAAGGTGAGGGGTTATTCTTAGCAGTTGGTTAGCCTGATTCTCAACCAAATTTTTCCTTTCTAGGAAGATTACGTGAGCTGCAAGCTTTCTCACGCAGGTGTGGCATCTCGATGCGCAAGCGCAAAGCTCCGTCGGATCTGTCGTCAGGGGAAATTTATACACACAGAACATGTCACACTTGTTACTCGGTTTATTTTGTGGGCACGTACTTTCTTAATTTGATGGTTGTCCCCGAACTGCGGTTGAAGTAAAAGTTTGGTTCATTCATTTTTGTGGTAATTTTACGTTCGAAGAGGCCTACGGGTGACCTGAAAACTTTTACAAAAGGTTGCCACTATATGGCCTCAATAGGCTTCAAAATGGGAGGCTCAATATTTGAGTCAGCCCTCATCTGATAACATGAAAAACCTACTGTTATTTTTTTAAATTAGCTCTTAAAGCGAGGGCTGACTCTAATAATACAGGGTGGACCAAAAGTCCGTTAACATTTAAAATGGTTATAAAAAATACAAATGCTACTTTAGTGAAAAACTGTTTATTTAATAATAAAGTAGACAAATTAGGATTTCACTTTTTAAAAATAACATCATTCAAATGTGACCCTTGTTCATCCTGGCACACCTGTAACCGGGAACGGAAATTTTGCATGACCGCCCGACAAGTGGTTGGTGAAATGTTCTGCATTTCCTCGCGTATATTTTCTTTTAATTCCTCAATAGACACTGGGTTGCTGATGTAAACTTTACTTTTGAGATATCCCCAAAGGTAAAAGTCCATTGGAGTTAAATCCGGGCTGCGGGGTGGCCAGTGAATGTCACCTCTTTTGGATATGACTTTTTGGCCAAAAATTTCACGAAGTGCTACTATAGAGTCATTGGAGGTGTGACATGTTGCCCCATCTTGTTGGAACCAAGAGCTTCGATTAAAGCCTGAGAAGTCCTGTAATGCTGGAGCAAAAAAATTCTGTAGCATCACAATGTATCGCTCTGTATTAACGGTGACGGCGCGGTTTCTCTGATCTTTATAAAAATATGGACCAATGATTCCGCTGGCTGACAATGCGGCCCATACAGTAACCTTGGGCGAGTGTAAAGGTTTTTGGTGCTTCAAGTCCGGGTTAGTGTCACTCCAGTATCTGCAATTTTGTCGATTGACATGTCCATTTAGGTGGAAGTGTGCCTCGTCTGAGAAAAAGATGTTATTGAAGCTCGTAAACCTCTCAAGCACTTCGTTAGCAAACTGCAGTCTCTGAGCAGGGTCATTTGGCTTTAAAGCCTGTACAATTTGAATTTTGTAAGGATGTTAATGTAAATCTTTGTGTAGAATGCGATTTAGAGATGTTCTGGGCACATCTAAAGCACTAGACCGCTTTCGAGTAGAGAGACCAGGTTGTTCTCGAACAGACGCTCGTACACGCTCTATGTTTACTGGATCGCGCGATGTCCTAGGTCGGCCGGATCGTGGTTGACTTAAAGTTGAACCTGTTGTTTCGAACTTCTGTACCCATTTTTTAATCGTTTGAATTGTTGGTGCTTGATTTCTGTTCCGTATATTGTAATGATTACAAAATTTCCGTTTAGCTTCGGTCGTAGAATCGTTGTTTCGATAGTACTCGCGTACGCAAAATGCGCGTTGCGCTCCGCTGAATGACGCCATGGTACTAAATCCCTATTAGTAGCTCTCGCTTGTAGTAACACCCCCCGCGCCAATACCCCGCCCGCGCCGACGCAGCGACCTATTCAAATGTTAACGGACTTTTGGTCCACCCTGTACTTGAGCTTCCCATTCCTTCCCTTAGTGATCCTAACGAGGCTGATATGGTCACCTCGCCGTATATCAAAGCCTCTAAAAGACTGACAAAAAAGGGAGGTTTCTTTTTTTTTGAATGTATGAATGAATGAATACTCTTTATTGCACAAAAATAATGTGATACAAGTGTGATTTTGAGTTCGTTTTTGTTCTCATAGATGGCTCTCGCACGTAGGGGCGATCTGTCACTGTCAGTCTATAACACTTCACGCGTCACGCGTTCAAATTGTATCTAAAATGAAATAAATGCAAGATAAAAAGGGATAACACATAATTTGCTATAGCTCGGTCTCGCTATCACATCTAAAGGCTCTCGTGAAACTTCGATAAACAAACTGCAACACTAAACGTTGGCAATTCTATGGCTCTGGTTACCAGCCTTTGACATTAAAAAAATGGTCCTTTCATAGAGCGCCATCTAGCGAGCCTCTTGGAACTAGAAAACCTCTTAAACCTGTAAGTATGACTAGCAATCAATGCATTACGAATATTTACGATCCCACACCTGTTCATAGTACCCATGTCGCAATACCGCGTAATGAGAAACAATAGCAGACCGGTTATGCTTACTTATCGATTGTGTGTACAACATTTATATCGCATTAACATATCAAAGTGCGTTATCGGCATACCGGTGACTTCGTTATGAAGGTTTCTTTTAGTCAGAATTAAGTTGCCATTTGATTGTTATTAAATGGTCTACCGACAATTAGGTTTCTATAGATTAATTTTGGTTAAAAATAATATAGTTCTGGTGATCTATTTGTATTGGGAACCAAAAGTTTTGGCATGGCAATGTGCGCCTGTAGAGAAATGAAAAGTGGCGAAAGTTTTACACTATAATATATATGATTCTAAAGATGAAAAAAATCCAAAAAATTAGAAGCGACACTATAAGAGAAAAAATCAAAATTACAGACGCTCTACAACTTGCTCTGAAGCTCAAATGGCAATGGGCAGGACACATCACGCGATTCGTCAGATCAGATCAGAGATCAGAGATGTACTTTGGAGGTCACTAAGTGGCAAGGTCCTCAGGGTAAACTAAAAGTAGGCAGACCAAGAAAGACATGGACAGATGACATCGTAGAAATAGCAGGACATGACTGGATAAAAACAGCACAAGACGAGACATTTAGCGAAAACTGGAGGAGGCCTTCACCCAGACAGGATCCTTATCTACTTAAATTTAGATGTACCTATATGTATTTATAGATATTATTATGATTGAATGTTTAAAAATGTGACATATAATTTTAATTCTAATTCTAATTTAGATAATATACGTATTTACGACGTATTTTCAGACCCATGGAGCAGTATTTGTAAAAAAATATTACATTGTTTTTAAATGATTTTATTTGTTGATTTTTTTTGTTTTTAATTCGGGTGTTAATCTTTAAGTTAAGTTTAAGCCTTTATTGTTTTTTAAGATTACTTTGTATCTGTAGGTAATCGTAAAATTCACATATATAGTTACTGAATGCCTGGTGCTTTGGAACATTCTGTAAACCAGACATCACTATTGTTATAAAGAAATAAGGACAATAAAAGGCTTATTTTATTTATTATTATGTTTATTGTTTGATATACTGAATCAACCTCTGGAATAATATAGGCCCTATGTCATTCGCAAATCTGCGGTGTACTTTTATTGAATTTCAAAATATTTCTTAGCGACTTTTGTTTAATTTTGATAATGATTCAACGATTTTTATTTTCGTACACCTGTATTTAAAATACCCATAGCAATGATAAGATAAAAATTTTTGTTATTAACTACCGTTTTGTTTGTGACCTTAACGGAATGCGAGCTTAATCCTTTCGAATGAGATTGCGATCGGAATTGAACCAGTACCTAATGTCCAGTTCACAAAACAGTTCCCACTGAACTGGTAATAACTGGTTATAATTGTACAGATATCGAAAAATGTAGATGAGCTTTACACCGTCCAAAAACGTGCTGCTTAATTCCACAATATACATAAGCAGGATTTAAAATATAAGTGGTGATAGTTTTTTTTTTATTTAAATAAAACTAAATCGAGTCTTAAAATATAATACTGGCTTGTGCGCCAGTAAAGAATCGGTTGTATGTATAACCGGTTGAATGTGTAAACGGTTGTATTTTTTTATACCTATTTACTATTTCCAATAGTAAGTAGACAATACTTAAGGAATTAGCAGAGTTATTTGACAGGGTATTGGGGGTCGATACGTTTTTTCTTCTTCATTTATTTCTCTATTAAGGATTTAAGATGTGATAAAATAAAAAATAAATAAGGAATTGACGTACAATGCGTGAGTTTTGATAGTGCAGTGCCGATCAAAAAGTGCTTGTCCTTACGCTAATAATATAATAGGTCTATAATATAATGTCTATGGGCCAAGAAGGTATTACTCCACCAGAAGGTTGTCTGGAAGAGTTCGCTTTTAGCGACAAGACCGCCTAGATTGTATTAATCGTTTTGTACGCACTGTATCATACTAATTTTGTGCAATAAAGAGTACTGGTATTCATTCATTCATTCCAAGCCAACAACTGAACAACTTCATTCCATACATCGATGGTACACCTTGAGATCAGCTAGGGCTCTGACACAGTTTGAGTACCTATTTACGCGCACTACGTCGAATGCGGATCAAGTAGAGATCGAACAAATCGAACAATTTGGCCAAGGCGAGCCGGTCGGTGTGCGGCTGCGCCCGCGCACACATCTGCTGCGCGGAGCTTGGACCTTGTTTGTATTGAATGAGAATAATATGGTAGTCAGTATTGGCGTTAAGTACATGTTGATCGTCATTGAAAATTCAATTATGCTTAATAATAATAAGAATTTTATTTTTTTAACACACATTTTGAGTTATACAATGTAAGTTTTACAGGTTAGTGGAATGCTAGATTTTTTTAAATCATGAATGACTGATTGATGCCTACACTAGGCGAGCCTGTGTTGTAGGCTTAAATCTTTGGACTAACCACCTAAGAAAATTTTCTACTAAGTCTAGTACGATCTACATAGATCGAACTTCTTTTCTGGGAAAGGGCAAATCTATTATATTTTTTATGTGGCTTGGACACCTCAAAATTCCAGAAGCTATATACATATCTACACTTTTCTACTTTATAAAAAAATATTAATTTTAACCCAACATGTAAGGTAAGATACTCGTATATAAGCGTCGGTGGCCTAGTAGCCAGGACACCGGACTCCCAAGCGGGTGGTCCGGATTCGAAACTGTGCAGTGCCATGTACCAAAGAGTTTTTACGTACATTTACCGACTGCTCTAACGGCGAAGGAAAACACCGTGAGGAAACCTACACACTGAGATAAATGTGTAAAATGTGGTAGGCATAAAATATCCTTAAGGGTCGAAATGCCGCTGGGGTTATTCCAGGCATTATCATAAGTAAGATATAGCAGAGCATAAAGAAGCCTTGCATGCACCCATGGAACTTAACCTGTAGGTATAATGTACATCTACCTAAGTGCCTACAAACTACCTAGGTACACCATCATTCCTAATATCGGTGCATTTGATTTGGTTTGATGCAGCCGTGGGAAAACGCTGAGGCAAAGTTAAGGCGACGCCCGCCGCGTCCCTTCCGGGTAGCGATCATCTCTCAGCGTGTGATTCCATTACCGTCGGAATTCTGAATTGTGTATGGATGTGACTTCATGACTTGAAGGTGTGTGAAAAGTTCGACACCACTAAGTTGACTCATATCAGATATCATACTTACATCTTTCCTTACATGCACATTTCCTCTGCCCGAAGGTTGCCTGGAAGAGATCGCTCTTAACGATAAGGCCGCCTAAATTGTACTTCACTGTTTCCTTTTGTATCTCATGTTTGTTGTTTTATATTTGTGCAATAAAGTGTATTTTACTTATTACTTTTATCTTTTTTTCAGCCTATAAATTGTCCCACTGCTGGGCAAAGGCCTCCCATCGTTTTTTCCACTCCAACCTATCCTCGGCGTCCTTGTGCCATCCCTGCTCGAAGTGTCTAGCTCGTCTTTCCACCTTCCTCTGGGCCTGGCTCGATGTTGGTGTCCACCTTGTGGCACCAAGAGCATCAAGACGGATGCTTTTGTGGCTACATCTGCAATGTTTTGGAGTGCCAGGGTCGTGTTCCTGACGCGATCTGTCCTCTTCACGCTCAATATGCTGCGCTCCATAGCATGCTGACAAACGTTCAGTTTGGACATTTGGTGTTTTGTCAGCGACCATGACATACATATAATAATAATAAATAAAATCTTTATTGATCGCTATGTCCTTTGAGATGTAGGCTGAGAGAACGAAGCGACACGAATCTCTGTCTGGCACTCTTGCTTCATCTACAGTCATTCGTCGTTTTACGCGTGCTCGCCGTTGGGGTGGTCGTACATTAAAATCTAAGAGCACTCAACCTGATCTAGATCAAGATTAGGTACCAACACAATAGTGAAAACTGCTCGAAATGGAGTATGTACGAGTAAACGTTATCCGTTGTACGTACTTGGGTTAGCTGATGTATTTTTTTCTTATTTGGCGTATTATCGTACATAAATAAATGAGAAAAAGTATTGATAACTTTGTTATAGTAATGCCATGGAACAGCGAGGTCGCAGGTTCAAATCCTGCTCGCAGATTTTGTATCATTTATGTATGTTAAACGTATAATAAATAAATAAAAATCTATCGTTAAGCGCGGCGGCGTGTTAATTATGTAGGCACTTGTCTATTGTATTCTTAAAAAAAAACTCATAGTAAAAATTCAATAAAAATACCTACTTATTACAGTGTAGTAACGATTAATCGCCTTAATACTTGTTCGGCGGCGGCTCCTATAATCCGTGCACTATACAAGTGACTAAGTGTGAATTATGGTTATTATAAAACCACTTGTGGCCGCTGTGCGCTGACACTTCACTTTTCTCTTTACTTGCCCCTTACCACCTCATACGCAGCCACTCCGGTTACGTCAGTCCATCCATGGGAACCATGGCGCGGAAGATGAGATCTGTTTTTTTTTGTTTTATACGTAACGAATACAACGATGAAATTTTATGTAACAATTCATTCTTATAAGTTTGTACTCGTAAAAGATAACAAGTAGACACCTCATTTTAAGCTTTTTAAATTTCACATATTGATCACTTGGTATCTCACTAGTAAATATAAACTTTTTACGTTTAAAAATTTATTTTTAACTTGATAATTTCCCGCTGGACACACTTAGGTAACTCAGATTTACCGACACTTGCACAAACGTCTTTAAATTAAAGTTAAGTGTTCATTTAACTTTATGTATGGGATGTAAGGGGGGTCACCAACATCTAGACCTCCAAATGTCAAACTCACCTGCACGTGGTGCATCCTGCCGATTAACGAACGAGTCCCTGGCGACCGACTAGTGGCGGTATAACCACTCAAATTATGGCTGGGTCAAAATACCAGAAGCACGATGACGGGCAGCAGCGTCATCGGGGCAAGCGACCCGGCTACTGCGATCGCCAACCCGCAGGCCTAGCGTGGCGATTATGGCATCACCTCTTATGGACAGCGCAAAAAGAAAACGGCCTCCAGTTCCCGGCCGCCCCACTATTCCTGGTCACGGTGGCGGCCATGAGCGACGATCTGCGTAAGGTGGCTGGCAGCGACTGGATCGGGCTCTATGGCGCGCCCTGGGAGAGGCCTATGTCCAGCAGTGGACTAGAATAGGCTGCTGCTGATGATGATGATGTTCATTTAAGTACATGTCATCCCCTTCTACGCCATAGCTCTACATAGAGATGACACGTGAGTAGGTAATGGTGGGTACTTACTTATCTTTCTATTCAAAAAATCAGTTCTACATAATGTTGTCTAAACTAAGTAAAGTAAAATACTCTCTATTGCACACACATTGTACAGCAATGGGCGTATTTAAAAATATGATACAATATCTCTTCCAAATAACCTTTAGGTAGAGATTTTTTAAAGGAAGACTCAGAGGTAGATCGTGCTAAAATATAATTTATTTTTAAACTACATGCTTACCTACTTATTTACAAACTCTATAACAGAGAAGACTCAATCTCAGAAAATCGATTAGGCACCTACACAATGATAAACAAATATAAACAGATAAAAGAGAAAGATATTTTAAATCGTAGACCATAAAAATAAATCTGCCATGATTGGTCTGCGGCGCTTTCACACACCGCGAGATGCGTGGGCGCAGGTGGACAGCCCGCTTGATGTATTAGTCGCCAATATGATAATAAAGTCATCTCTTACTTCTGTTTCATTGTTTTTTTACTGTGGGTTTCATCAAATCTCATAATTTAGACAATAATTTTACACAACTTTATGAAAAATGTGTTGATTACGTAATGGTAGGTAGGTACTGTTACGAAAATAGATTAAAAATGAACCAATGATTAAAAAACCGGTATTAAATAAGTCAGCATATGATAATTTTCGAGCAGCCGTTCAGAAAACTTTTTATAATTGCGCAGGAGAGTGATTATAAGAGCATTTTTCTTCATTATAATGTGGGTAGTTACTGTGAAAAACAATGAGAATCTGCGTACAATACGGAGCAATTATTTTAAAATGTCACGTAAGTAGATGAACAGACGGACGGACAAAGAGAGCTTTTATAAGTGTACTTACGCAATGAGCTTTAATTCGTGAGAAACCGTATAAAAATTGTAAAATGTGTACGAATGTTTAACAAGAATTGAGGAAGTATTTGCCCAATCGTCATAGTATTGCCCACGGCAAGTTACAGCTGTTGCCTACTCAAATTTCTAAAAGAGTAAGACAGATTTTTTGTGTGGGTAATTTCTAACTGCGGACAAATAATACCACGGTTAGGTTATTATAAGCTTTTCTCTGAAAAGTTCTGATGTTCTCCAGTAATAATTTGTAATAATACATTAGTAGATTTGCGGCTACAGAAAGAATTAATTCTATTCCTCAGTTTTATTATAACAAATCCATTTAATGATGAATTGATGATCTTCAATACAGATTTCTTACCATTTCCTCTTATTCCTATATCATCATATAAAAGGCGCATCCGATAATTAAAATCAAGTATAATTTTCTCACACAAAAGACCTGAAAACCATTACTCATTGCAACAATCTTGGAATAAAACAACAACCAATGGAAGTAACGAAACTGAACTCTATTTCTATCACTTTAGGATATAACACTAAAAACGTAAGCAAAATAAGAGTTATTAAATAAATCCATGACTTTGCAATAGCTGTGATTAAAAATCACACACACAAAAGAGTTAAAGATCATCCTTACCATATTTTCTTGGCCCCTAAAGATTCACATTCAATCCCCTATTATTCCACTGGTGTTACTATAAAGGGGGAGGGAAGGGATCAAGTTAAAGAAGGCGGTCGCATCGGACAATAGGCAATGAGTGGACTGGGAAAGTATGAGCGTTACTAGCATGTAACACTATAGAAGTTGAATCTAGTGAAATATTAATGGAAGATTATGAATCGCGTTTCGTGCATGGTTTAATAGTATATTATTTAATTTGATTACCTCAATGTTACGTGATCGAAGCAAAGAGTTTTCTTTCTTTTAGAGATCCAGCGTAATCCCGAGCAAACTTGGCACCCTAGGGGAAATTTTAATGGCGCCCCCAGTAGGCAATGTTTTCCAAATTCTTATAAACTTTTCCTGGCCTTTTTGGCATTACAGAAGTGACTTAAGCCGCTAGCAACACTACAACCCTGGTGCATTGTATCTTATTATCTTATGGTAGGGGGCCGGGAATAACCCCAGCGGCACTTCGACCCTTGAGGATCTTTTGTGTACCCATTTTACACACTGGTCATGTCAGTGTGCAGGTTTCCTCACGATGTTTTCCTTCACCGTCAGAGCAGTCAGTAAATGTACGTAAGTCTTCGAAAAATACGAAAAACTCATTGGTACTGACACGGTTTCGAAGCCGGACCTCCCGCATAGGAGTCCGGTGTCCTAGCCACTGTGCCACCGACGCTCTGTGGTGCATTGTAACACTTCGCTGTTGATATCACAGCCGGGGGCATGCGTGACCCTGACTCCGTATCGTTGTGGCCCGTGTGGTCCACCAGAAGGCATTCGGGACCCGTGGGCCAAAGACAATGGCCGCAATCTGGCATCACGTGTATTGTCTAGCTAACGCTCTAACAGCTAGCCTCCTGAGCGGGATGTGGGAAGATAAAGGGTGCTTTAGATATGGTGCAGTGGACTCTAAAATGTAGTGAAGGGTTTCAGATGATGAAGGTAAGTAGAGTGTAGTTTTTATTTAAGATTTTTTTTAATACCCTACGTCTCTCCAGGTCATTGTAGTGTGCCACCTTCCTAGCCTCACTCCAGCTCAACCCTGCTGCTTTCAGTACACGGTCGACAGTTCGCCTCCACGTGTGTACAGGACGGCCAGGTTTTCTCTTCTCCGTTGGCTGCCACTAGAACGCGATCCTTGTAGAATTTGTCTCGTCCGTCCATACTTACTTAGTGGTACATAATGCCACAACTTGAGAAAATGAAAAACAAAAGGCTGATACTATAAACTTAATTGCCTAGCAGTAGTCGAAGCGAGCGGTCATTAGCCGACCTCAGCTCGGCGACTCGCAACGTGACGTCATCTATGGTCCACGAACTATGACGGTGATGACGTAACAGACTCGCCGACAGACGGCCGTGGTAGACATACTACAAGAGTTGGGTATTTTTAGATTGGATTATATTCCGTTGTATCTTGCTCCTAATCACAACACCTTTGAGACATGGGCTTATCCTTGGATGAAGTATGTAGATCCAGATTCCAGAGTAAGACATCGCGCTACCAGGATTTGTGGACACATCCGGGTGGTCCCTTTATCCCTACCAGGTATCCCCAGTCCCTATCGTCGACAGACACTGATAACATTTTAATTTACTTACTAATTTCTTTTCAAAGGCTCATAAGTTTTAAGACACATATTTTCCTTTACATAGATTTCATTATTAATGTACCCAGATCTCCAACACCCTAGCTCCAATCCAATTAATTCAATCATTTAATTTAATTCCACCAAAATCGAATAAATTTCGACATGAACAACCTCTAGATTGATAAATATTTTCCCACGTATTCTGCCAGTTGACTTCCCGATTCGACAGCGAACCAGCAATCTCTGGTGTTACTGGTATCTATGAGCGACGTGGACTGGTTGTTGTTCTATCAAACCCATTTAAAAAAAAAACTCCAAGGCTCAGGATCGAACCCTTACCACGTCCACCTCATCTTCCCACATCTGACCGTGCCACGCGGCCTCCTCCCGCCCGCGGCGGCGGCTGCGCTCGCGCATTGTTCGGCGCGTGCGCAACTATTGTTGTTACACTATATAAATAACTACAGTAAAGAATCTCTCAACCGCACGTTCTCCTGACGTAGTCAGTTGTGTTTTTTCTTGGCTTACTGTGTTAGGTTCCAGTCGGAGAGGTATACCTAACAAACCATGAATAAACGTATGTCCGTTCGTTCGTTCGTCCGTATTTATTTCATCCTATGTAACAAACAGACAAATATAAGCAATACATCATCATCAGCAGCCTATTCTAGTCCACTGCTGGACATAGGCCTCACCCAGGGCGCGCCATTGAGCCCGATCTTCGGCTCTTCTCATCCAGTCGCTGCCAGCCACCTTACGCAGATCGTCGCTCCATCTAGCAGGGGGGCGTCCCACACTACGTTTGCCCAAACGCGGTCTCCACTCCAGAACTCGTCTACCCCAGCGGTTGTCGGTTCTGCGACAGACGTGACCGGTCCACTGCCACTTCAGCTTGCTAATCTTATGAGCTATGTCGATAACTTTTGTTCTATGCCGGATCTCCTCATTTCGGATTCGATCCAGCAGAGATACTCCGAGCATAGCTCTTTCCATAGCACGCTGAGCGACTTTCAATTTGTGAACCAGTCGCACCGTCAGTGTCCACGTTTCGGCTCCGTAGGTCATCAAATATAAGCAATACTCCGATCTAGAAATAGTTCATACACTTTAAATTACCTAAAATGTATAAGTTATTTCATGAAATGCCAATCAGGGGAATCATACAGGGATGTATGGACCAATGTGTAAATTGTTATATTTCAGTGTTTTGTCCCATGTGTAATAATGATTTATAGAAATTATTGCATTGCGGTGAACACACAACAAGAAAAGCGTGGCGACGGCTACTGATGGACCGATAATAAATTCAAGGACCCTGAAACATTAATATCAGGGGAAAATTGGACAAAAATCGTTCTAATAAAATAAAAAAAAACGATGGCGTGGAGCGTGCGAGTATGTGCCAGTCAGTGCCAGAGCTTCGCTCGGCGAACGCCAGCACAGAGAGTGTTTTCTGTTCTTATTTATATTGCAGATCTCGCCACTCAGCACTAATGGCGCATTCAACTCGTGTTATGCAATTATTACTCGGTTCAAGGGTACGCCTGTAACACTAGATCTAAAGTGATAAGAATTGACTGGATGATTGTCAAGTCGTGAGGGTTGCAGAAGTTACAGATTTCAGTCGACAGTTTGAATCTGAAATAAACACGGATGAAAGAAAAAGTAGTCTAGGGGCGGGCGTTCCTTCACGGAAATAGATATATAGAGCTTCCTTAGTGTCTGTGTCGTTGCTGGCTTATAATTATATTGTTTTACTATGTAGAGCCTTGGTAGTCTGTTTTAGAGCATGTTTTATCTAGTTCCGATACAGTATGCTTTATCCCAGCCGGACCTACAGGTTCGACTGACACGGATCCGGGATCTAGGACCGCGGACTCAGATGTAAGTCCGGTTCAGACTCCGAAAATTCCGAAATCATCCCACCATCTGACGTCGTCAATCAACAGCAACAAGAAGCTGGTACAGTCGATGATATAATTGCGATGACGTGGCGGAAGCAGAATCGGTCACGCCTGGCGATCGGGCTGCAGGATTGTGCAAGTGCACTTTACTTGCAGTTAGTACAGTGGGCCAACTGTACCGTGAACCGCCACTAATGGAATTATATCACTGCGAAACTCATTAAGTCATTTGCATTACAGTGCGGTAATATTATGACAAATAGTGAGAGAATTAATGTTTTTGAAAACTAACAAAATGTGCCTTGATATAGAGTAACTGAAAATCTTGAACTGAGGATGCGTTTTGCAGAAACCTCTACGATAGACATCCCGCCAAGAATATCAAAGTGAATATGGGGTCAATTTCGGTTCAAGCAATAAAAATAAATTAATAACAAAATTGGATAAATGGGTCTGTTAATAAAATAATACTTAAGTTCTATGTGGGCACCAAGTTCAATTAGAGCTCCTTCATGCTTGAAGGAAGTAAGTGGTAAGTTTACCGTTGAAATACCAACAAATATGTAATTTAAATTGTTTATATAAATAAATAAATAATAAAAAATAAAAACTTTATTTATTGTTTACAAGGAAAAGTACAAGTACAGTATTCCTGGCCCCCAAACTAGGATAAATAATTATCCTGTGCTATGGGAAGCTAGGTCTTCCGTCCTACTTATCGTGTACATGAATTTATTTACTTAAAAAGATAAAAAGAAGAAACTAAATGACAAAGAAATTAAAATTAAAAATTAAAATTAAAATCAGAGCTAACATTGTTAAGATGTAGGTAGTTTTAAACATTAGTCGTCAGTGCAGTGTGAGGTGAGTAATGTAGTAGTAGCAAGGTTTGCAGATAATTCACTACCATTTTTTCTCAGAGATAGTAATGTAAATTATTGCCGTCGTTATATCCTTAGTTTTATTTTCTTTATTTATTTTTTATTCGAGTAAGTATCACATCATCTTAAATTAATAATACCATAAGATTATCTATAGTAGTATATTTGTTTATTTATCGAGATTAAATAGGTTCTCAGTTTGATTGTAGTCCATAGAATGAAGTACAGGGTGGACCAAAAGTCCGTTAACATTTAAAATGGTTATAAAAAATACAAATGCTACTTTAGTGAAAAACTGTTTATTTAATAATAAAGTAGACAAATTAGGATTTCACTTTTTAAAAATAACATCATTCAAATGTGACCCTTGTTCATCCTGGCACACGTGTAACCGGGAACGGAAATTTTGCATGACCGCCCGACAAGTGGTTGGTGAAATGTTCTGCATTTCCTCGCGTATATTTTCTTTTAATTCCTCAATAGACACTGGGTTGCTGATGTAAACTTTACTTTTGAGATATCCCCAAAGGTAAAAGTCCATTGGAGTTAAATCCGGGCTGCGGGGTGGCCAGTGAATGTCACCTCTTTTGGATATGACTTTTTGGCCAAAAATTTCACGAAGTGCTGCTATAGAGTCATTGGAGGTGTGACATGTTGCCCCATCTTGTTGGAACCAAGAGCTTCGATTAAAGCCTGAGAAGTCCTGTAATGCTGGAGCAAAAAAATTCTGTAGCATCACAATGTATCGCTCTGTATTAACGGTGACGGCGCGGTTTCTCCGATCTTCATAAAAATATGGACCAATGATTCCGCTGGCTGACAATGCGGCCCATACAGTAACCTTGGGCGAGTGTAAAGGTTTTTGGTGCTTCAAGTCCGGGTTAGTGTCACTCCAGTATCTGCAATTTTGTCGATTAACATGTCCATTTAGGTGGAAGTGTGCCTCGTCTGAGAAAAAGATGTTATTGAAGCTCGTAAACCTCTCAAGCACTTCGTTAGCAAACTGGAGTCTCTGAGCAGGGTCATTTGGCTTTAAAGCCTGTACAATTTGAATTTTGTAAGGATGTAAATGTAAATCTTTGTGTAGAATGCGATTTAGAGATGTTCTGGGCACATCTAAAGCACTAGACCGCTTTCGAGTAGAGAGACCAGGTTGTTCTCGAACAGACGCTCGTACACGCTCTATGTTTACTGGATCGCGCGATGTCCTAGGTCGGCCGGATCGTGGTTGACTTAAAGTTGAACCTGTTGTTTCGAACTTCTGTACCCATTTTTTAATCGTTTGAATTGTTGGTGCTTGATTTCTGTTCCGTATATTGTAATGATTACAAAATTTCCGTTTAGCTTCGGTCGTAGAATCGTTGTTTCGATAGTACTCGCGTACGCAAAATGCGCGTTGCGCTCCGCTGAATGACGCCATGGTACTAAATCCCTATTAGTAGCTCTCGCTTGTAGTAACACCCCCCGCGCCAATACCCCGCCCGCGCCGACGCAGCGACCTATTAAAATGTTAACGGACTTTTGGTCCACCCTGTAATTTGAACAGGGAATTTTTGCATTTCATTCGAGTCATACTAGATAACTGAAGGTGAAATAAATTATTAATGTGGGTATACATAGCCGGAGCTATAAAATAGTAAAATCTTTCTGCGAATTTAGTCTTAGTCCGTGGGATATTCCAAGGTCTATATCTGGCAGGGACATAGCGCTTAGTGGAAAATTTCAAATCATCCTTCATTGTAGCAAGGGATGTTTTGTGAAAAGATAGAACTAACCTTTGTATATATAGCTGCCGTATTGTGAGGAGATTGCAATCTTGGTATAGTTGGTAAGTACTGTTATAGTATAAAACGTTATTGTTTGCTTAAATCCACAACACGACAATTATCACATGTCATGCATGACATAAAAATGATTAATAATGCACAATAACTTTTATTTTAAATCTCAGTTTAGAGGCTTTGGTACACGACAAGGTGACTATGTCAGCCTCGTTAGGGTCACTAAGAAAAGGGAAGGAAAGCTCAAGTATTATTAGAGTCAGCCCTCACTTTGAGAGCCAACTTAGCAAACAACAGTAAGTGTTTCATGTTATCAGATAAGGGCTGACTCAAAATAATATTGAACCACCCATTTTGGAGCCTATTGAGGTCAAATTTCTTCCTCTCAATTTTCACCAGGTCACACTCACAATAACTTTGTGGCGACGCACGACGCGCCACTACGATTAGTACCTACTCATATCGGTGTAGAACGCGCTATCGAAATTTTCCTGGGACTTCGCATATATACGAGTTCCAAACATCCATAGTAGGACCAGGACATCTGGTCACCAGGCACAACACCCCGCCAGGTGGAAGATCTTCCCTTTTCCCTTTCATACTACTGACATTACGTCATCCCATGTCCTCACATAGCGCGTTCCTACAACTTTAAGGTAAATTTTGCACCTTGTATTGATGTAGGTAAAATATGTTTCCTAGACTTTTAGGTACAAAGAAATATTTCATACCTCGTTTAGTGGTATATGAGTTGCACCTCTTTACTATTCTTCGGTACGTGTCTATACCTACGTCCTAGCCAGGGTATGTCTATGGGTATGTATGTCTTCGAGGAGTCATCTTCAATGAGACACTGGACTTGTTAACCGATACTTATATTTCCAAACAGTATACCATACATGACGGCGGTAGAGACACGACCAGCCTGACGCGGGCGCAGTCGCGTGACATTCAAAACTGCTGACATAATAATTCACAATGTAGAACACAGTGTGCACTGTGTCTGTACACAGTGTCCCTACACTCGTATTAAAACCAATCCAATCTAAATCAGTCGCATAAAATTCCTAAGGCTAGCAAAATAGACGACACAAGTAAATATGAAGTAGTTAGCCGCGAGAGATAGGGTTGCAGAGAAATGCGCGCGCGCAGGGCAGGTGCGGTGATCAATTAGCGGGATCGATGGCGGAGATTACGGCAGGCGGACGGGCGGCCGGCGGACGGTGGGCCCAGACTTGAGCGGAAAGCGAAATTACTTTCAGAAGGAACCGAAAACTTTTTTTTTAATTTGAACTCATGCATGCTAAAACCAGAAGTTTTATTCGTGAATGTTGCCATTAAAAAAACATTTGTAATTCACGAAAATCGATCCTTACTACACAAAACGTGACCTCAAGAGATTTACGAGTATATATCTATACTTATGGGCAGAGTCTAAATTGATTTCGCGAATTAAAAAAATGTATGTGCAACCATTTCAAATGTCTGTATTTTAATAGGTAAGTAAGGAGCCATTACAATTGGTAAATTATCTATCAAATACATTCAAAATGTAGTACCTCTAAGTAGACTTATTACATAGCACAATCTTTTACAAATCTTTAGAAATATAGAGTATAGAGAAGCAGATTTTTGCAGAAATGATTTCAAACATTGTATGCATTAAAATATCTAAATTGTGGGGCCATAGGTTTGTAACTTAAGTAGTTTACTTAAACATTATAACATTATATGTACCTGTTTGTCTCCAAATAGAATAAAATAATTGTTGTAGCTCATGTTTGTTGTTTTATATTTGTGCAATAAAGTGTATTTTACTTTAACTTTTCTTGGAATTATTCTCTGAAAAATTCGTCGTCCGCTAACATCTTTTCAAACGCTAATAAGTCTTTACTTGTGCCGGATTACCTAAGATATTCGCGATTCCTCCAATCATTCGATGTTTGAGTGGTATAGATCGCTTTTATCGATAAGCCCCTGAATGCGCAGTGAGCAAAAACATTTAAAAAGAGATCAAAACCCACTGCCATCTCGGAGCAAGCCATCCATCAATGCAAACAATCTTACAAGTCAATACATAAGCCTTTGAAATCTTTTATTTGTAAGTATTTGCGGTTACATTGTATATCTCTGTTTGAGGTAAAATCGAATAAAAAATCTAATAAAAGGTAAATTGACAAGAAGATTATCTATGTACCCTCTGAGTGGGGCAAATAGATTTTTCTCAAGATGGAACGGAGAATGGTAAGAGGTTTTTTATTTATCATTTGTAAGATTCATTATCCAAGTCCCTTAGATCCATACTCCGTATTTATTGGCCGAACACCATCAGCAACGATGATTTGTGGACTCGATGTCGTCAAACACCTATAGGACAGGAGATTGCCCGACGCAAATGGTGCTGGAAGAGGGGGTATACGCTACGAAGAGGGGAGACAAATTCCACAAGGATCGCGTTCGAGTGGCAGCCACGCGGGAAGAGAAAACCTGACCGTCCTGTACAAACGTGAAGGCGAACTGTCGACTGAACTAAAGGCAGCAGGGCTGAGCTGGAGTGAGGCTAGGAAGGTGGCACAGGACAGAGCGGCGTGGAGAGATCTCGTGGAGGCCCCCAGAACCTCCGGACTACCATAGGACGACAACAACAACAAGAATCATTAATGATAAATGAAACTTAAAAATTTAAGAAAACCCCGACTTAACATTTTGGAGATACCCTTTCTTTTTCCTGGTCATCATCAGTTCCTCAAAGCCTCCATCAACACAGAACGCTTCCAAGTACGGTTTAAGTGGCCTGGGTCTTCTCGTGCCATTCTCAGGTTTCCATTCCAGAACATACCTAGTTATAAAATAAATATTTCGTAATGACATAGTAAAACGCATGATCTGTTGCGCATGCGCATATATTTGTTTTGTATTGAATTTGTTCACGACACTGGTACACTGCTATTTCGTATTGTTTCTATATTCCCAATGTTTATAATTACAATTACAAATCACGTATATATTTAGATTAATTATTTTTTAAACTTACTTAATCAAAAGTCATAATAAAAGTTATTAATTTCCAAGCATACTCGTTTTAATCTAACAGTTAATCTACGACTTTAATGAAAGGCATTTAAAAGCCAATAAAAATCACGTCACTTTTAAACGAACAGTTAAAAATAAAACTAGCAGTTGCGACGACAGCGTTATTTATCTTAAATTTAATTACTTTACAGCATCCAAGCAAAAAAACTCGTAATTAAAAACCGTGAGAGAGTTTAGGCGAAAGTTTTATTTGTCCGAACTCACCGAGTGGTGCTTCTTGTGTGTGAATGTGTGTTTTAGAACATTAATCACACACATTACTTATAAATGTATAAGTGAAATACAATTCCAAGCGCGATTTGGGATGTTAATTATCACGCGTGATAAAGTCAAAAGTGAAATGCTATAATCTGAACTTCAACACAAACTTCAAACTTCGCAATCTTAAAACATTTGTGTTAAATGTTTTTAAGTACAACACATCATTCTATAACCCTATTGTGCGAATGTGTAGATTGTTTAACGAAATCTCTTCGAACAGCAACAATAAGCCATCGTTAGACTTATTTGATCCTGGGACATTAGTTTTTAAAAGACGGGTTGAGGATGTCCTCAAGTGAGCTATCCACGCATATACTTTATAATCTGTACTTTATTATTTTTATTTTTCAATAGGTATTTTTTTAATCATTACTTTCAATAGTATTTTTTGCTTTCCCAACTCAGTGTTGTACAACAACCAATTTCCCACTTCCTAACCATGCTGTGTTTACACGTTAAGGGTTACGACCTAGCTTATAACTTTATATTGATTCTAAAAATACCCAGCCTCCCGTGGAAGAGACTGGATTATGTGAGATTTTTACCCACTAAAACCCTCAGGATAGCCGGCCTCGTGCATATCGGAGGGCTCCGGGATCTCCAGAGGAACGCACCTTTAACCTTCTCATCATCAATGGGGGTAATTAGCATTCCGTAGACGGATAAAAAAGAGAAATCCAATAAAACACAATACAGGTGAAGATAAAGACAAATATGTGGGTTACGCAATTAGTCCAATTACCCGGGCAATTGACAGTGACACGCGACCCGCCAGACGTTTCGCGTTCGCGCCGAGTTGACAGATCACCCGTGACATACGAGTAGTGTAACTATTCCAGTATGGTAACAATGGCACAATGGGTCCCATGGCGCGGTTCGCGGGGACTCTCCCACGCGGCGAGGTCGCTATTTGGGTTGAGACATCTAGGTTCTAGTGTAGACCGTCTAGATTGTGATTGTTTTACGAAAAATGTTGATTGTATGACTATGTTTTGGTTTGCGCATTTGTGTCTGACTGATGAACAAGCAAACATTGATTATGATATATGTCAGATCTGAGGGTAAGGGCATAGATCACCCTGTGGTTCCATTTTTGCTTTAAAAAACAGCGAAATATAATTTAATAACTATATTGACTCAATCAACTTATTTTAGAGTTATTTAACAGCAATAGGCTACTGTCCTATCCCTCAACGGTAACCGGTCACGGATTAATTATTTTAACCGCAACCAATAGCTTCCGGAGTAACCTTAACTTTAACCATTTACTGCTCAGCCAGCTGACAGCAACTAGTCGCAGTCCAGTCACCTCAATAGCAACCACTAGTCACCGGTTAGACATTCAATAGTAACCTGCCATACGAGGGTCCCCTGATAGCAACCAGTTACCAGGGGACCCTCGTATGGCCGGTTACTATTGAAATATACTACAAAAATATCAAGTCAGGCTGCCTCGTCGACGAGTCGCAAGTGAATGATGCCACCTTGGGTCGGGCGCCCGCTTTTATAGAGGCCAGGTAGTGGGGGGCGGCATCACGTGGTATCGGCTGTTGCTGCGTGTTTGATTCGTCGCAAGCGCAGGTGGGCATTGCACGTGCACTATGACGTCACTTGTTGCTTGCGGTGACATATACGAGCATTTTAATACACATAATACACACACACTAATATCCTCATTCATACAAACAAACACATTCATACATCACAACACGCACACACTGTTGCTTTCTTCGTCCGTGCAGTCTCTGAGGGTCAGCTGAAAATCAGCGCTGTGGCTTGCCTCAGCATTATGCTGAGCTGGTGTACCCTTTTTGGCACTGTACCACACCGGATGTTATGTGCTGCATGTATTAAACTTTATGAACTTCTGTATTGTGTTCTATATTCTGGTGTTTACAGCGCTAAATAAACGTTTTCAATTTCAAATAAAAAGAATTAAAAAAATTATTGATGCAAGTAGAAGATAACAGTTTTCTTTAAGAGTTGTTTTTATTGTATAACGAGAGTAGACCAGAAAACGGGCCTCATTATAATGTTATTAAGGGGAATTCAATCCGCTGCTCACCTTGGGCACTTACATGGTGTTCCTCAGATGGTTGCTGGTAATTATACTGGCTATCTTAATACCCTTCAAAATGAAACACAGCAGCAGTGCAAGGATTAAAGGGTGGTAACACCCCAGATTCTGCACAGAGTTATACCACCTCGATCGATATGCAACATTAACAAATTTAAAAAAAAGAAAATCCACGAATTCATATTTTAATTTTCAAAATGGGAGACTCAATGTTATTTTGAGTCAACGTTGGCCACTAACCATACGAAAAGCAAGCAAGGAAGTCAGCCCTTATCTGATAATATGAAACACTTACTGTTGTTTGCTAAGTTGGCTCTCAGAGTGAGGGCTGACTCTAATAATACTTGAGATTTCCTTCCATTTTCTTAGTGACCCTGAAGAGGCTGACATGGTCACCTTGTCGTGTACTAAAGCCTCTAAACAAAGATTTATAAAAAAAATTATTGTAAAACCAACATCACTTAAGACAATACATGAACCAAACTAACAATAAAAAGCCAATTATAGGCCTTCACTAATAGAAATACCTAAAGTAAATAATTAAGCAAATAGGAAACACTCAGGAACACACACAGGAAATACAGGATTATGAATCAGTAGACGTCTCACCGCCACACTACCGGTATTGAACAGGTTCAGATCTAGGGCCTTACTTAATTTATTAAAGTTACTACATTCTAGGACAGTGTGCGGATGAAGTAATAGAGGAAAATTGGTAATAATAGATATTGTATTTATCAGGAATAGAACAACACAATAGTAGAAAATAGGTAGTAGTAGGAGACAATTTTATAAAACGGAGAAACGTCCGTACAGGACAAAATACAGAGAGAAAGTAAAAACAATGAAATTAATGGAATAATGGAATTTAGAAATGGAATGGGAATAACACTTGAATTTTGAAAATATAGATGAAGAAATGAAGATGCCAACACGAAATGAGGTGAGATAAACGCTAACGATGAGGTTGAAATTGATGGCAAGAAGGTTGATATGGACGATGAAGTCGATATCGTTACAAAGTTGTCATCAAAATAACAGTTTACGTAACATCTTGAAACACAAGACCTACGAATAACTGTCAAAATCGGCCACACTGGTTGCATAATTGTATCACTTATCGTATATTGTTACCTTATTACATTATTTCACATAAGCGGTTTCAAGTTACCGCAAAAACGCGGTGTCGGTCGGTAAGTCATGAAGGTAAAGAGTTTCTGCCGGCGGCGGCGCCGCGTCTCGGTAACCGTATAAACTCATTTTGAGGCGAGACACATTAGATTTTTACCAGCGCACAACTCTTTTCTCTCATTTTTCTTGAGAAGAAATGCCTTTTCTATATTTAAACCATAGCTATTAGAAAGATTTTAAAGTGATTGAATTTTCAAATCTGTTATTAATGGCGAATGGCGATCACTGTAACAAGATGATATCTAACAAAAAGTTATGTACGGTGGTGTGAACGATAAAAAAGGAAATTATAAGTACTAGTATCCCAGTAGGTATACTACCTTCATGATAAATAGAATTGCCCGTCAATTCTTTAGGTGCCCTACAACTACTGACTTTCACAATCTAGATGTGCTCGGTAATCTTATGCGTCTACTGTTAACAACCATCCACATACATAATACCATGTAAATACACACGCACCATGCCATCACCCTCCCACACACTCAGTACCTCACATACACACTAATATCCTCATTCATACAAACGAACACATTCATACAACACAACACGCACACACTGTTGCTTTCTTCGTCCGTGCAGTCACTGAGGGGCCAGCTGAAAATCAGCGTTGTGGCTTGCCTCAGCATTAAGCTGAGCTGGTGTACCCTTTTCGGTACTGTACCACACCGGATGTTTTGTACTGCATGTATTAATCTTTGTATACTTCTGTATTGTGTACTTGCTATATTCTGGTGTTTACAGCGCTAAATAAACGTTTTCAATTTCAATCACATGCAAAAAATCGGATTCGGTTTCGCTGTAAAAACGTTTGATAAGATAATCGATCCACCCGGGGCGTACGGGGCATATATCCTCCAAGGTTAGTATTAACAATGTCGAAAAGCCATGTTGGCAAATGATATCGATATTACCGGCTCATTGTACGTAGTACAGGAATATTACTGTAATGTCTGATTGTTTTGGTTCGGTTCTTATTTTTTATTGAGATTGGAAATGAGTATAGTGTTTACACATCGGTAGTAATAACAGTTTTATTGCATTTACGAGAACAATGTAATATTTGATTACAAAATACGAGTACAACAACAAAGTACCAAATACTTTGTTGTCCCGTCGGTGGTATTTTCTTTGTATCGCACACTTCGGATATTACGAACATCTTTCTTATCTTATGATAGGGGGCCGGGAATAATAAGTCTTCGAAAAATACGAAAAACTCATTTGGTACATGGCATTGCCTGGTTTCGAACTCGGACCCGGAGTCCGGTGTCCTATCCACTGTGCCACCGACGCTCTTAACGTTTTTAGAATTTAAGTAAATTCCGAGGGTATAAAAATAAAAAAATATACTTTAGATTATTTATTTATTTATTTTTATTTTCAATTATTTCAGGAAATCTTAGAGACAATAAGACAATTAGATTCAAAATAAAGACAACAGCTAAACTTCTTTAACTTCGACTAATATTTTTGGTGTCCATTGTTGGCTGAAGCCTGAAGGCAAGTTAATTTATTAAAAGCTTACCTTCAGTAAAGGGTCCCGGAGCAGCCCGTCGTGACGTCACGTGCGCGTGCGCTGCGTTGCACCAGCCGCCTTTGGACAAACAAAGTAAACATTTAATAGAGTTTAAAAAAAGATCAGTAACATTTTTTTTACTCGGGTTCAATTGCCAAGGTAAGTCATATATCAATGACGTTTATTCCGTTACGTAGAAGACTTTCAGAGGTGCTTTTTCTTATAGACTTGGTACTCGAACCGTGAAGAAAGGTTTCTGTTGCAAATTTCAAAGACAAACCTCTCACATCACACACACACACACACACACACACACAAACCCCACCTCACTCAACCTCATACACCCTCTCCCCTGTACATACACACAGTATCATATCCCGCTGGCTATCTTTGTGAGGACTGGCATTGTATTATTATGTATTGTAGTAGTATGTATTATATAAACTTTTAAAATTAAAAAAAAATTGAATTTGAATGTGAATGTGAAGCCTGTATGTTACACAGGGACGTCCCCTTCATGTAACTTTTGAAATACAGTTTCAAAAATCTAAATGATACCTGAACGAAGTACTTTCAGTGAAAATTATAACGGATCCAGGACCAAAGTTACATTGTGAAATAGAACTATCCAGAATTATCGTACGTACTAGTACCTACATAGTTAGTAGTACATAGTTGTATGAAATCGGCCTTTTATGATAGAAAGGCTACGGAACCCTGTCACATGCGTGACCGACACACTCTTGACCGGTTTTATTAACATCTCCACCTCAAGTAACTTTCAACACCTTTTTTTTTCTTTAATGAATGGCCACTGTTAGTGATTAGTGTCAGTGATGTTAGAATCTTGAAAATAAATCGAACGTTTTGGCGTCTGTTTTGAAAAAAATAATTATAAAGATCTTATTAATTATTAAGTATTAAAAAGATATCCACCTGAAGTAACTTTCAACGATGACATAATATTATACCTGTTCGCAGGCTCCATGTCACCCCATGACATCTGACGTCACACATAGCTGTGACGTCACTACGGGACCGGTCTCCCACCAAATGGTCACCGAAACAGACTCGCTTTCGGTTGGGAACCGGCGCAGTGCCACGCTCGCCAGACCACGTTTTTTATGCAAAAAGATTTGTAGTGTTCAAAAGTGGTCTGGCTTCAGAAGTTCAGACGATGTTGGTTTTTGTTTTGTTTTCTGTAGAGTGTAATAAGCCCTTAGCCACGCTTAGAAGCTTAGTAAGTAAATATTTATTTGCAGAATTATGTGTACATTTGTTCTTATATCAACATATTTTACCTTTCTAGGTGTGCCAAATATTTATATAATATATGAGAAAGACATTTTTTTAAATTAAGCGTGAATTGAATTCAGTCTGGCTAAATCACTAAATGAGTCAGTCGACTGATTCAGTCAAGTGTGCCTAATAGCATTCAGTACGGTTAGTATGCGATTTACATCATATAAAAAGTAGTCGGTCTAAATCGTCGACTAAATCGTGTACTGAAGTCAGTGAAGTTAGCCTATTTCAGACCTGTAGAAAACTTTTTGAGGTTTTTTTAAAGATTTGCATCGGGAAATTCAGCCGCCCTGTTATCGATCAATGCTTCATCACATAAACGTATCTATTAGTTTAATAAATCACACCTCATCCATCATCACCACCACATCAATCATTGGTTTATAAATAAATTCTCACTTTTTGGAAAGTAGTCATTTTGGGAAAGTCGACATTTTGGACCTGAAAGTTCATATTACCACTACAATTTTACTCAAACGTTAAACGTAAATTGGCCGAAACCGACTTTCAGGCTGACTCTAAACGGTCACTACACTGTGGCCGAACTGTGAAATGTACACATACCCATTCAAATCTCACTTGGAGCTGTCCATCCCCTCTCTCCTAAAGGCGTGATAGACCCTCGCGGGGGAAGAGCATTCATCGTCACAGGTCTCGTATCCTGGTTGAGTTTACAGCTGTTCTTTTCAAGCTACTTTAAGTTCTTTATTGATCGTAAGTGTCACAGTTTTACGATCACCTGTCATACCAAAGAATGAAAGATGAAGTGTCGTAAAAGTGACGAAAGTTTTGAAGGTTTCATGATGTAATGAAAGTTAGAAGCAAAGTTCGTTTGTCGTTTGTTTTATAAATAGTTTAAGCATTTCATAAATTATGGGCATTACATAAATAGTTTGGATATTATTGGCTACCGTCACTCGTTGGCTAGAAAGCGCATGAGTCTTCAGAGCGACGGTGGCCTATTGGCTAGGACACCGGACTCCCATGCGGGAGGTCCGGGTTAGAAACCGTGCAGTGCCATGTATCGTATTTTTCGAAGACTTACGTACATTTACCGACTGCTCTGACGGTGAAGGAAAACATCGTAAAGAAACCTGCACACTGCGATGACCAGTGTGTAAAATGGGGTTGGCACAAAAGATCCTCAAGGGTCGAAGTGCCGCTGGGTTATACCCGGCCCCCTATCATAAGATAAGATAAGATAAGCATGAGTCTTCTGGGGGTGGTCTACCCGAAACCTGAAGACTACAGGCTCCTTCATATAAGCTGTATAGCATCCTTGATGCAAAGCATCTTTAAGGAACAGGCAGGAGTTTAAGGAAAGAGGTGAGCACAATAGATCCCCATGGGTCGAAGTGCCGCTGGGGTTATCCCCGGCCCTCTGTCAGAAGATAAGATATTGGCCACCATCGCTCATAAAATAAACACCATCGTATGTACATTTGAACTATAAATTACAATACGCTGCTTACATACTTTGATATATTGGCTAAATCGTAAAAACGGATAATATTCTGCGTCTCGGAACCCAGAATTTAAAAGGAACTAGAAGAACACCAGAGATAGTAGTAATCGTACGTAACGTAATCTCATTAAGAACATTACATCTACTTGACGTGACACGAACCGTTCGATTAACGTTACGATTCGGGCAAGCTGATCGATTCGTTAACTTGGCAGGTTTTTTACCACGGTTATCAGTTTCACGAATATGAATAATTCAAGCATTCGACGAAAGCTTTCATTGACTTTCCAAATCCCAAATATGAATCCCACTACTAAACTCCTAATTAATCGCTAACAGACAGATAGATGTTTGAGATTGCCATGAGTTAAGTGCGGAAATCGGACAAGATATGTCGATTATCTCTCATAATAATCCCATAATAATATAACACTAGAAAGAATTCTGTACTTACCTTCACATCTAGGGAGAATTTTATAGAAATTAAGGTCATAAAATTATAAACTTTTCAGTAGATCTTTTTTGCAACAAATTAGCAGTCCCACGCTTTAGTCTTAGTAAAGTATACACACCATTTATGGGTCACTGTGTACAGTTTTATAATAAGATACCTGATACTGTAATAAATATGACAGAGAAAAAATTTAAGACCCATATAAGGACCTTATGTAAAAAGGGTTATTATAAAATAAATGACTATTTAAGTGATAAAGAGGCTTGGTCCTAAACTCAGCTCCAGCTCTGCACATTGTGTACATTTATGATTGTATTCACAATTATTTTATTTTATTTATTTATTTTATTGTAAGATATATTTATTTCAAAAGATCTGCCGCTAAAAGTTTCTTGCGCCGCTTCTTTCCTTTCAGCTACAGCACCTTACGAAGAGGTGGTAGAGTGAAAAAAAAATTACGTTGAAAAAATTTACTCGTACTAACAATAAAAACATTTTGATTTGATTTGATTTAAGGGAATTCCTGTTTCGAAAGGTTTTTCTAATAAACAAATATCATTATCAATCTTTTACAAAGTCCCAAAATCCGATCTCTCCTCACTGACTCCCAAAGCCTGGTGACCCCACGTATCAGGCCGATGAGTCTGCGCGCGCGCCGATGAAAGTGAAATTACACACGTGACGTAACAGATCGGTCACTGACCCCGGGGCCTAGTATCTCACCTGTATTAAGGCCACATTACGGTTTATTCCTATGTTTGTTATTATTATCTAATAACCCTGTTTATCCACTGCAACCCGATTCTATTAATACAACGTAATCTACGTATATTAACTAAATTGCAGCGACATCACGTTTTTCTTATGTCATATTAATATTAGTCACGAACCGTTCGATTAACTTTATGTTTCGCTCAAGCAATAGATCGATCGGTCCGTTCATACTTGTATGTGTTAGCATGGTGTTAACAGAGTACAGTTTGTAGTTTAATGTTGGTTCGATACGAAAACGTAATCGCTACTTAACTACTAACTAAACTATGTAAAACAATTAATTTAAAAATATATTTTTTATTGATTACTTAAAAAAATACAGGTACAATGGTCCTGGCCCCCAAACAAGGATAGTATTATAACTAGAGCTAGAAGTTGTCATGACACGATCTAAAATGTGTTAGGGATTGAATGCTGTTTTTATCGACTTTTCTAGATATCGATGTTGTAGCACTGCTATTTAATGGGTAGGTACATATCACAATATTCAAAATCAAAATGTCGTAATTTAAAATGTCTTAGCCCAAAATATTCGTATTTCAAATAATAAAAAATGCCGACTATTCAAAATACCTAAAATATTTAAAACCGAACAGTTGAATTACTCAACCCCAAAATTCCGTATTACAAAATACTTATCCCCAAATAATGTTAATTTAAAACATTTCAGTGAGATAATAAAAAACACTCAGGTAATTGTATTTTTAACTATGGTACATTGTAATTATCGATAAGTATGCATTTATCGATAATGCTTACTTACTTACTTACTCCGCCGTGGACCCGAAGTGGATCTTGACCTCCGATACCAAAGAGCGCCATCGTTCTCTCTCCTGCGCAGTCTCGAGCCAGTCAGGCGCCCGGAGCTCCCGCAGATCCTTCTCCACTTCATCGCGCCAGCGGTATCTGGGACGTCCGACCGGACGTCGTCCGTTAGGGTTTCCCACATACGCTCGTTTAACTGCCCGATACTCCCCCATCCTAGTGATGTGTCCGAGCCATCGGAGTCGAGCCGCTTTCGTCTCTCCTATGATGTTCGGCTCGTTCACCATCCGTCATCAATTCATCTCGTCCGCATCGATAATGCTAGTGATAGCAAATATGACAATTCTGCCCCGACAACTTCTAGCTCTAATTATAACATTCTCGAAATCCCGCAATCCCGCGCTTGACGTCGTTAACCCTAAATTGCACTACCTAATCCGATCACTGCTTATGTACCATTAGGTGAGACTGATATGCTGGTTCTAGCATAAAAATATTATTTATGCCAGAACCAGCATAACCGCTGGTTCTGGCATAAATAATATTTTTTTAACAGAAAATTCAGATGGGTTCCGGAGTTTATACGATAGATAAAAGAAACTAAATATAACTATAATCATTGTCTCGTATCAACTTTTGGGATGTGGAGTAGCTGTTCATAAGATATTAATTAAATACAGCAGAGAAATTATGAACATTAGACGAATATTTACGAAAACAAAAAACTGTGCGCGTTGATGTCTAATGTATGGAAACTACTACTTTCGATTTAACCAATTCGATTCGCCGGTCTCGTTAAGAGTCGATACATGTTTCTTGGCATGTGACACTGTAGCTGTATGAACACTGTACGTACATCTCTCAATAAATAACTACCTTTCATTTCTTCTTTTCAAAATAACAATATGTAATAATATTTTGTAAATTGTAACTATTGATTTGATTTGAAAAGATACTTATTATGCAAATTACTGAAAGTTATATTCACAATTCAGTATTCATGACCCTAAATTGGAACTATCTAGATTAAACGTTGTTTGTCAGACTAAATAAGCGTCTATATCAAACTTTAAACAATGTCTCTTCTTCTAAGTAGTATTCCTCATTGCTGAGGGTCGTGTGACCATTCTAAGGAATTAAACCACATAGAACGACTCTCGTGGCAGATTTCATGGGATGGTTTGCCATTGCCTTCCCCATTTCACACACTGGTTATCTCAGTGTCCAGGTTTCCTCACGATGTTTTCCTTCACCGTCAGAGCAGTCGGTAAATGTACGTAAGTCTTTTGAAAAAACCCAAAAACTCATTGGTACATGGCACATGCCTGGTTTCGAACTCGGACCTCCCGCATGGGAGTCCGACGTACTAGCCACGACGCCACCGACGCTCTAATGTAATGTGCTCTAACGCTTAAACAATGTAGGTACTTATTAATTAATAAAATGTAAGTTTGTATTAAAATACGGATTGATCTACATTATGTAATCTTTTAAGTAGACAACATTTCATTTCAATATTAGCGAATTTGTAACTATTAGGTAGTTATTTATTGCGAAGTATATGTTCTTTATGAGATAGATACTACCCTTTACTGAATACCTTCTTTTGGGGAAAGCACTGGCTCCCAATACAGGTTCGCCTAGTCTGGGAGTCAGAGTATTGTTCGATTTACAAGTATTGTGATGTTTTGAATATAGATTATTTTATTTTTAAATAATCTCTGTAATGACAACATTATGGTGAAGAAACCAAATAATGTCGGAATTTATTGAGGGCATGACTGTCGTTAAATTGTCATTTGACGCAACAACGTCTTTATCACTGCGTAATAAAGTTGCAAATATTACGAAATTCTCCGAACGTATTAATTGTTAGTAACACCTAGATTCAGATATAGATTAGTAAGATTAGTACGCTTGTCGTAGCGAATATTCGTCAAAGTAAAGTATACCGTTCGCCTATTCTAAGTATAGTACGGCTTCTAGTTATCTTCTTCTTGTAGGCCTGTGACATGACCTTTTAATTTTATTTTTATTTTTAACAGGAACGCTAAGCGTAGTTTAATTTCATAAAACAAATTCCATAGCTCTCACAGCTGCCAAGCGAACTGAATAGGGAAATAGGTTAAATAAATCGCATCGCATCGCAAACGCAAAAGTCTCGGACCCAATGCGGTGTTACGACAGATCTAGAAAAAGAAGATTCATGATAACGTGATAATTTGGATAAAATTACAAACAATTGGTCACAGGAGTCAATAAAGACACGTGGAGAGAGCAGAGGGCCTCTGCCCAATAGTGGGATAACACAGCTAACAAAGACGCACGCATGACATTTTACAAGGCAATAGGCCCCGTGGACAATGGGCAATAACTCCAACGCCGAGAAACGTCATGACATGACATAACGTGGTCGGAGAAAGTGACCCCATCCCCGACAGTAAAGCAAATACGTGTGAAACCCGGTTTATAATTGAAACTAACAACAACTATGTTAATGAGGAACTTTGTCATACGATACATTGAAAAAAAGCGACAACTGTCAACACTGTAAATTAACTGGTATATATTACCTACCTATGTTACTTCAGACCTGGATGCGACTAGCACAGGATCGTATAGAGTGGCACAAAAGAGAGGAGGCTTATACCCTGCAGTGGGACGACATGGGCTGATGATGATGATGATGATGTTGTTACTTCAGTCATTCATGTTGTAAGAATGAATTCAACCAAGTTGGAAAGCGTTGTGGCCTAGTGGCTAAGACTCCAATGCGGAAGGTCCGGGTTCGAAACTATGCCATGTACCAATGAGCTTTTCGGATTTTTGCGATGACTTACGTACATTTACCGACTGCTCTAACGGTGAAGGAGAACTTCGTGAGGAAACCTGCATGTCTGTGGAAATGAAAAGTTTCCAAAGGTGTGTGAAATCCACCAATCACCACCACCAAGGGGAGGACTGCGCCTCAACAGTGGGGACATTAATAGGCTGATGATAATTTGGAAAGAACTGTATGACTCGAAAATGTTGAGATATCGAAATGGTCGTAGTTAAGTCAGATAGAGTCTCAAGGTGTCTCAAGGGAAACAAGGGTTTCCTCTTAGCCAAATTTGATTAATTTATCTAAGGTGGCATTCTATGCAAAGTGAGCCTGAGGTGGTACCACTTTCCTCGCTTTTACCGTTTGGGTACAAAAGGTCAATTTCCCAAAATGACTATCCCTACTTCTGCCGCAAAGCAGCAATGCTTGAATTGCTGTTTCGGTTTGAATTTTTGTGAATTTTCAGAACAAGTCTTAGAAACTCACATACTTCTGAAATGCAGGTGCAGACCTCAAAAAATTTCATCCAAAAAACTCACTTTCTCCTAGAACTCATTATCATTCCTACTTTTTTTATCACTTTCTCAGAACCTTAGAGTCCCAATCGATAGAGGCCGATTCTGTATCACAAAGCACGTTTACCGGCTGTTACCTGGTCACTATCGTAGCCTTTTTGAGTCAATTTTTGACCCTCACGTAGAATGGCCAATGGCGGCACGTGTCTGTTGATAAATAGACGAGGTTTGGGAGAGTGTGATAAAAAATATCTCGTGAGTTTACTTAACATTCGGTGATAAAAAGTCGTCTTGACAGGCTGAGGCAGTCTCCTTTTTCCGGTGCTGCACACCACCTTCATCAAACTTAATTACTTTTGCTTATTTATTTTATAATATTTTTATCTTCTGTACCTAATTGTTTGTATGTGTGCGCTATTGGAAATAAATTCTTCCTTTCTAGGAACAAAAAGTCAAAATGAGACAAGAATTTTGAAACTAGGATACGAGAGTGCAGTGCAAGCATTGCCGGACCGAATCCGCCTTTGGATCATTGTGGTGGCCGTCAGATACTCCTCAGAGGCACCTATACTGTTTTGTATTCTGTGCTCATACGATAACAGATTATACACTGTACATAATGTATTTTCTCATATTATGTAGAAATCTAAGTAAAGATTTCGCTTTAATCGATTGCTACTTATTTCTCTTGTTACGTGTTTGTTTGTTTGTAGTCTCTTTATTGCACACATAGAAAAAAAAATACATAATAATTAAAAACATTAAAATATGTACAAAGGCGGGCTTATCCCATAGGGATCTCTTCCAGCCAACCTTTGATTAAGGAGAGTTTAGACTACTACGTGTTCTTTCGAATACGAAGAAAATTGCAAATACCTTTCGGGTACGCAATACCTACCTACTTATTGTAAAACTGTTCATAACACACAATTTATGGCTCAATAAAGAAATAAAACGAGATGAAAAGTACGGTATGCCAAGAAAGTGGTTTACCTATTTTACCTAAATCATTATGGTTCATACCTACTTGGTATTTGGTAAGAATCTTGAAAGAGATGCAATCGAATCTTCTAAGTCGTTTTCGTCATTGCTGAGGGTCGTGATCATTCTAAGCAATTAATCACATAGAACGACTCTCGTGGCAGATTTAATGGGGTGGTTTGGTTTGGTTTGGCCTTCCCCAGTATGCAGGTTTCCTTCACCGTCAAAGCAGTCGGTAAATTTACGTAAGTCTTTTGAAAAAACTGAAAAACTCATCGGTACATGGCATTGCCTGGTTTCGAACTCGGACCTCCCGCACGGGAGTCCGGTGTCCTAGCCACTGTGCCACCGATGCTCTTCGCAGTCTTTAGTATTTCCGATTTGAGGCCAGCGTACAATCAGCAACCATCTGAGGAACTCCATGTAAGTACTTAAGGTTAGCACCGGATTGAAAACCCTTTAATAACATTATAATGAGGCCCGTTTTCGAAAAAACCGAAAAACTCATCGGTACATGACATTGCCTGGTTTCGAACTCGGACCTCGCGCACGGGAGTCCGACGTCCTAGCCACGACGCCACCGGCGCTCTTAATGCAATCGAATAGAGACCTTATTATTCTTTGAAGTGCAAATGACATTAGACCTTACGGTGGTAAACCAATTATTTGCATCCGGTATCCGTGGTCAGATCGCTTAGTTAGATCAATCACGGCTACTATTTTGTGTCCCTGGTCAGATTATAAATTCAATGTATCCGTAGTCAGATGACAATAGGTATCCATATTCAGATTGCTACTTCCTCCCGATCTCACTAAGGAGATTTATTTATATGATTGCATACTGCTTTATTTGGCTGAGTATTCATTAAAAATCTTCGACGTCACAAATCAATCACCAAATTCGAGCACAGCCTCCGGCGGAGACTTAACAAGCGCTCCTCATTGTCCGCGGCCAGCGTGCTACTCATTAGAGAATGGCCGCGGGCGCAGGCCCGACCACCTAGCATTTTACTATAATATAGGCACCAGCTACATATAATAGAAAGCAACACGTGTGGCCCCTCGGGTGATTACACTTGTATATTGTGTATCGGAATTTATGTTCTTTAGAACAGTCACGTATTGGACCGACATGGACAAGGAAGCAAGCAGTTTTTCCCATTTGACCAGTAAGTTATTCTCGTAGGAGCGTCGGTGGCGAGAGGTCCGGATTCGAAACCATTTGTATTGTAGTAACGGGCTGGTATCCGCAACTCGACGTCTAGCGCCTTTTTGCGGGTGATGGAAAAACAAGCCCCCAACCTCGCCAACAAGTCCAACAGTCCTTTAATGAGGACATTATTGTCCTACAGGAGTAGGACTCGGGAAGTAACATAAGGGTTGCCGAGGCTTTCCGACGGTAGGGCGGTGACCTCGCTGCATTCTACTAGCACGAGGGCGACCGTCTCCTCTGCCACCAGGCATGTTCTTCCGCAGTTGGGCTCTACTGAGCTGCAGGAACTCGGTACCATGCCATCCAGTGCCATCGAAACCATGCAGTGTCTCCAACCAAACCACCAACCGTCCAATAAGTTTTTCAGGGTTTTCGACGTACATTTATCGATTACAGTTAGAACTGCGAAGGAAAACATCCCGAAGATACCTGCTCACGGAGATACTCGTAACAGTGTGTGAAATGGGGAAGGCAATGGAAAGCACCCATTTTTTATTATTTATAAGGGAAATCTACAGCTATTAACAATTATGATATTGGAATATGTATGTATGTACATATGTATTAAACTTAAAGAAGGCCAAGTACAGATTTCCTCGTTTATAATTGACTTGTATACCTATAGAACGCGGTTAACTTTAGAATAAAAATATAGAATTAACATGAATAAGTCGGCCAAGAGAGTGGTGTAATTCCATAGAATGATCACGATCCTCGTCAATGAGGAATCGGTACGATTTAGAAGAAAGGTGGTGGTGGTGTCAAATATATTTTGACATGGAATCTATTTTATGTCTTACACACTCGGTTTGAATGTGAGTCAATTTGTGTCGAATCACCGTCACGAAAATGTGTACTTTCAGCATACCACTAGCTCTTGAAATATTAAACCTATCAAAATGGAAGTTATACCATTGGATAGAATCATTCGGCGTCGTTCTAATGATACCTAACAATAACTGAAACATTATTTTCCCGCTTCTCTACAGCTTTCCAAAGAGGGACCCTTTTTTGGCCAAAAATTTTTACCGACTTAATATTAATCTCTTTATAACTTTGAAACTATTATAGATATCGAAACACTTGAAACTGCATTGTGATGATCTCAAACTACGCTACTTAAAACTAGGTCTCACTTCGCATCTGGTTTCAACAGTTGAAAATAATTGTCAAGTTTCATCAGTTGTGACCTCATGCCTCGCATAACATGCCGTGATATAAAAAGGAAACGCTGCCGAGTTCGACAACACCCATGTGTAACGTAGAGCGACAGAGCTCTATCGTTTGCGACAAAAATCGCAAAAATCGGACAACTACGAGCAAACTGGAGGCTCTTCGCGTGTTGGTCCAACCAATGTTCTTACTATTATCTAATAAACAAAGCAATCCATTCACATGGAAGGATGTCGATAACACTTATCATTTCCAAACAGGGTACTTTCGGATGTGTAATCCAATTACGATCGCATGCAATAAACAATTATCCGTAAATACATCAGACATAGAAAACTAACTTCCTATTTCCTCTTCCGATTTGGGCGAAATCACCACCACCGTCCACAAATTTCAAGCACTGTAGAATTCTCTTGAAGGTCTTACAATGAAGAGTATTTGAATCATCATCGGGTGCCATCTTCAAAATGAAGTTTGGAGGTTAGTGAAATCGCTTGCGATCACATGATGCGTCTTCAAATCATGGTAGCTCAGGCCGGGTCCTTGACATCGTCAGCCATTTGAACCTAGGGCTTCCTAGGCCTGTCGTAATTAATCCCTGATACCAAAAAGGAATAATATTATCTAATATAAGTTTGAAGGATATGTTTGTTTCGTAGATTTAGGTGATTTTAGGTGATCCATTTCCGCAAGGTTGGAAAAATAAAGAATATCAAGTCACAGATTTACAGGACGTTTTACATTATTACCGCGATCATAGAGAAATTCATCTAGAAAAATAGAGTGTCCGAACCAAATTCACGTTCAAGAACATGGTTTTGTAACGAACAAGAACCGAAGAATTTTATACCTGTTAACATTTTTCAAGAATGTGCAAAGAAACGTTAATAATTTTGCAAGCTGCACGGGCTCAGCTGAGCAAAATTGATTATTGCGCATGCAATCACCAAAGTGATTAGCAATTAACACCTGCAAGTCTGTCTGACCGGGGCCGATTCACGTGTGAACGATAGTTAGCCATTACGCAACGCCGCGATTGGCTGGATTCGCCGAATGCTAATCACAGATTAACTTTAAAAACTTTCTTCACGAATTTCCTGTTAATTCGATAATTAAATACGATTTGTAATTGCATGGTAAATAATAGCTGTGGCAATAACATGTGAGAAATTGTATGCAATTGTGAAATCTGGTGGGGGTTATCTCGTATTGCGCCTCTGTGTTTTACGCAGAGCCTATTTTGGATCCGTAGGTTTTATCCATCTCTCGCTCTTCTATAACAGATCTTCAGGTACGAAGCTCTACTCTCTCTCTCTCTCTCTCTCTCTCTCTCTCTCGTCATCATTATGATTCATGATTAGGTATTTAGATTAGGCTTTCAGCTTTTCAGCTAGGACTTTAGGCAAGAGATCTGTGATTTGTCCCTCCTAATATACCAACGAAATCCCAGAAGCCCATCGAATAATGTTTAATATTGTGCTTAGGTACTGCATTAGTATCTGCATTATCTTCCCTCATGTTTTACATAATTTGTACACGTATGCATGTCTACTTAACGTACTAAATTTCTGTATGTTAAAGGTCTAGCTGGAAGAAATCTCTATTTGTATACGTCAAATTTCTTGTTATTGTTTCTTTTGTAATTTATGTCTGTGCACACACTTAAATTACATAAAGTATAAAGTAAAGTAAGTGCCTACTCAACATTTCTGAGGTCCTCTTCTTCAGAAATATTTGGTCGCCTGACATTATTTTTAGGGCCAGACACGGGTCGATGGGCAAAACCTACTTGGCATCAAAATTACCCTCAAATATTGTCGTAATTTCAATCACCGTCGAGGTTGCAACGGCAATGTTGGTCGCTGGTCAGGTCAGCGTACATTCAGACCGCAAACCATCTGACGTTACCTTTCACTGCCGCCGATAATAACTGGCTCCTTAGCCTGCATATCCAATTCATACACGTGGACACAAGACGTGGGAGATGGGCGATAACTTATAGTAGTTGAAAAACAAGAGAAAGAAGGAGAAGTAATCTCGTAATTACATAAAGAAACCCATTGAAAGTGAACTTGAAATTTTTCTGTAGCGTCAGTGGCGTGCTGGATGAGGGAGGTCCGGGTTAGAAACGGTCCGGGTTTTCAGTTTTTTCGAATATCTATCGACAGATCTAACGATAAAGGAAAATATAGTAAGGAAACGTGCGCACTGAGATAACTAGTGTGAAATGGGAATAGCAAACCACTTCAATAAATCTGCCAAGAAAGACATTCTATGTGGTTAATTCCATAGAATTATCACTTCATCAAGGAGGAATATATAACTTAGAAGGTTTGAACGCCTATTCAAAGGTTGCTATTTAATATCCCAATCATTTGTTTAGACTAAGTGCCAAACTCAAATGTGTCTATTTTTTAGGTGGCAATAAACTCCCGCTTCATAACTAGAGAAGGAGGGAGGAGGTAGTAGCGAATTAGGGGGGAATTTTGTTTCAGAGGGGAGGGGTCTAACCCGCTCTACATATGGTCAATATCTTTTTCGGCACTACATTTATTGCCCCGCTCATCGCTTGCCCTCAAGAGTTCCATTACGCAATCGCCGTGTATTAGTCGTTCCTCTTGGCGGTTTGATTGTTTTCCATGCATCACAGCTCTTCAGTCAGAGTAGTGGTTACACGTTAATTGCAAGCTGAGTCCATCATCCATCACAACTCATTTGGTCGAATAAGTCATTGCTGAGTGACTATCAATGCTATTAAATAACAAGTTAAAAATAAGCACTTTTTCTATGTTACTTTGTTAACTAAGTAATTAATACGTCTTGGAACCAGTAAGACGAAGATTTTTTATCTTATCTTATCTTATGACAGGGGGCCGGGAATAACCCAGCGGCACTTCGACCCTTGAGGATATTTTGTGCCTACCCCATTTTACACGGTGAAGGAAAACATCGCGAGGAAACCTGAACGGAAACACTGAGATCTGGTCATCTCAGTGTGCAGGTTTCCTCACGATGTTTTCCTTCACCGTTAGAGCAGTCGGTAAAAGTACGTAAGTCTTCGAAAAATACGAAAAACTCATTGGTACATTGCACTGCGTGGTTTCGAACGCGGACCTCCCGCATAGGAGTCCGGTGTCCTAGCCACTGTGCCACCGACGTTCTATGCCAGCAGAATACTCGAATATACGATTTACTAGGAAGTGAAACTGAGATGAAAGGTGAAGTGTGGTTCCCAATAAAACTCCAAACATTGAATTAGTTGAGGATTTCGGAGTAAATGAGAAGTTTCGGAGTTTTCGGAGGTTTCATATACCCAGAAATCTTAGATATGATACATTCTAGAGATACAAAAAACCATCGATAAGAGTATGCCCAAAGGATCTATTTTAGCAACACTAAATCTTTTAGCAAAGCACAGCTGAATTATGCAAGAAGTTGAGGATTTCGGAGTAAATGGTAAGTTTAGGGAGCATCCTACACCCAGAAATCTTAGATATGATAAATTCTAGGATCTATTTTAGCAACACTAAATCTTTTAGCAAAGCACAGCTGAATTATGCAAGAAGTTGAGGATTTCGGAGTAAATGGTAAGTTTAGGGAGCATCCTATACCCAGAAATCTTAGATATGATAAATTCTAGGATCTATTTTAGCAACACTAAATCTTTTAGCAAAGCACAGCTGAATTATGCAAGAAGTTGAGGATTTCGGAGTAAATGGTAACTTTAGGGAGCATCCTATACCCAGAAATCTTAGATATGATAAATTCTAGGATCTATTTTAGCAACACTAAATCTTTTAGCAAAGCACAGCTGAATTATGCAAGAAGTTGAGGATTTCGGAGTAAATGGTAAGTTTCGGGAGCATCCTATACCCAGAAATCTTAGATATGATAAATTCTAGGATCTATTTTAGCAACACTAAATCTTTTAGCAAAGCACAGCTGAATTATGCAAGAAGTTGAGGATTTCGGAGTAAATGGTAAGTTTCGGGAGCATCCTATACCCAGAAATCTTAGATATGATAAATTCTAGGATCTATTTTAGCAACACTAAATCTTTTAGCATAGCAGAACTGAATTATGCAAGAATTTGTAAAAGCGCGTTTCGCACGGCTCTCGTGAATGAACGAGTCAACAATGTACTATTTATTATTCCGTATAACTGCGCTGTGTGTAAATTATAACTGCCCTCTTTTGAACTCTATTCCATGGTAATATGGTCGCAAAGTGACCAGATACTTTAAGGGGGATAGCACATATAGTGGTGTTACAAAACGGAATATGCAAAATGCTTTAGCCTAAATTATAAACGCATACCTGCCAGTTGCCTATTTCACGTCGAAACTCGGAAATAGTACCTACATAGCCTTTTGAATTACCTGCTGTAAATTCTAAAGCATTACTAATTTCAAACAATCACATACTTTCGTGTTTTTATAAGATTCAAAACAGGTTATTTTGCTTGAAACTTAACAACACGGGTCCGTCCCCATATTTAAAGTTATCTGTACTCTAAGTAGTGTTGTATTACATTTTTAAGAACTGTTCCATTTAACGCTTGTCTACATAGACAAGCGTCCCAAGGCAGAGCTGTGGCGCTTTATTCTATCTGCCTATCTCCTAAATAAATCAAAATAAACATAGACTACATACTCTTCAGAGGTTGCCTGGAAGAGATCGCTTTAAGCGATAAGGCCGCCTTTGTACATATCGTGCTATAATTCCTGTAGTTTTTACTTTTCCTGATTTTATGTACAATAAAGTTTCTATCTATCTATCTATTTGTGACGGCTCTATTTTATATTTCTTCTTTTTACTCAGACTCGCCTTTTAAATAACGTCATGAAATAATTTTTTTTATAAAAACTCCGTTTTAAAAAACCAATTTGAATCTCAGAGATGTAAAAAACTTGGAAACACCTAATATTCCTCTTCTAACATTTTAAAATTGAAAAAAATTGTACCACATATTAATTAACAATTTCATATTAAACTATAACCTGTTTAATTTTTTAGACTAGGCGTTGCCTGTGTCGTGGAGATCACATGGGTACACACGTTGTACAACAATATGTTACAAAAACTTGTCCAATTGAGAAATTGCATCAATTGCAAACAATTCAATTCAAATATATCTAAAAAAAACTATTAGACATCAATCCAAGCGTAACATTGATCTCTTACATAACCTCTAGAGTCATCGGACGTGAGGTCACCGCTTGCATCCTTGGTTCCGCAGTCCGGGCATCACTGAACCCTACTCTAAAACCAATGAAACTACTTTTAGGTAGTCATCTGGCATTGAATGAAGGTTATAGACGTAGCTGGATATAGCGAGCTGAAGAGATACCGTACTGACACTGTTGTTACTTTTTTATGGTGCTGGTCGATAAATTTTACAGAACCGATAGTCACATGGCAATAGTCACATATTGAAGGTGGTTTGAGACAGCCTGGGGAGGTACCACCCTTTCACCTACAATATTTGAATATTCCTCAAGGTTAGCAACAAGCGCATCGATAACCCTCTAATAACATTATAATGAGATGCAATGATGACTGACGGTGGACTATTGGTTAGGCCGTCGGACTCCCGCGGGAGGTCCTGGTTCGAAACCGTGCAATGCAATGTACCAATAAGTACATTTACCGACTGTTCTAACGGTGAAGGAAAACATGGTTTCCGAAAGCGTGTGAAATCCACCAATCAGCACTGGGCCCGCTCGGTTGATCATGGCCCGTACTTCCTTGTGCAAGGGGAGGCCTGTGCCCCAACAGTGGGGACATTAAAAGGCTGATGATGATGATGAAGTGCAATAAGACAGTGACCACTTACCATCAGGTGACCGACGAGTGAACCCTACACGACACGCATAGTTATCTAAAATTGACAATTTAGTAAAAAAAAACACTAAAAAACTATTACTAATGGAGTATAACAAATCACCGAACGACAGCCGTCACAGTATTTACCCATAGTTTGTGTGGTCCATCCCAATTTGAACTTTGTGGCTGTTTAGAATCGTCCTAGTTTCGAAACTTGTAAGTGCTCCAACTCTGTAATGGTTTACTGGTCCGGTAGTCACTTGATTACTAATATCCTTTGAGTTAAAGATAAACAGTCAAATTAAAAAATGTTGACTTCCATCAATACGGTATTTGACAAGTATCAAATATTAAAAACATTTCATAAAAATAAGAAAATAGACATAAATTGATGGTCAAATGTGAAAACAGAATTAAAATCCGTTGAAAAATAAAATAGCTACAGGCAATAAAAAATCAGACGGTAGAAAGAGACGGCAATACATAATTGTGACGTCACTGTTATGTAGCGCCATACAAGCAGGTCCTTGGTTACATAATAAGGACTGTTTTGCTATAAAGGGACAGTGCACCCCCCACTACTAACTTTAACCATTAATGTAGCTGATGTTAGTTGAGATATCGATAAACGGAATTCAGATCCATCTTCAGGATGTCCATGTAAGTTGATAGATGCAATAATATTTTTTTTGTCAAATACCCTATTCCACGATTGAACGTCCTTAAAATTAAGTATTCATTAAAATACATATCCCTTTCCAAGTCTTAGCTCTAGATAGAGTTGACACGAGATTTAAGAAACCCTTAATGTACAGACACTCACTATGTATTTCTATCCCTTTTCTTTCCAGTTTTAATTGTTATCTATTTCATCTTTAGGTATTTATTTATTTGTAGTTTTATTATTAATACTTTTAATATATTTTTATTTTAGTCCCTGACTGCCGTTTCGCCCGCGATGCCTTCGTCCGGGCACAGCTGAAAACTAGCGCTGCGGTTCTGCCGTACCGGTCGGACCGCAGCACATGCTGAGCATGTGCCCTTTTAATATTGCATTGTTTTTATTTTATTTTTACTCATATACAATCATTTATAAATTAAGATAAAATTAACATGTCATTATTCATTATTTCATTAATATGCCATCTCTGGCATAAGCCTCCCCAATTTCCTCCATCAGTGTTCCCTGTCCCTCACCATTCTCGTCCAGTGCGCTCCCATTTTCTTTGCAAAGGTATCGTCCCATCGTTTATAGGGTTTTCCTCTTTTCCTTTTCCCTTCTTTTGGGTACCACTCCGTGACTTTTTTCGTTCATCTATTATCCTCTATTCTTAGTATATTTTAGGTTTCCAACTCTTTTAATTATGCAGGTAATTTTTGTTTTCTTCCTATTAACTTTGTTTCTCGGATTTTAAAGTTTAAAGAGTCATAAATGGTTTATGAGCCATCAGAACACCAACTTATAAAAAATCCAGGGGTCTGTTCAGAGTCAGTAGCAGCTATCGGCAATTTTCATCCCAAAGATCACTAGATACTTCGCGATCGGTACGAGAGGTGGGCATGAATAACCGAGAGTCGCGGTACTTCAAACTCCTCTGACCAACTCTAAACTAGCTTGAAGATATTCCTACAAGCATATAAAGAGATTAACAAAGTAAGTAAATAAACGTTAGATATAGAACCTATTAACCGATTCATTCTTTATAGAAGACTATTTAAATAATAAACTTTTCAAAAGCTTCCAAGTGGTACCTTACAAAGTTACGCCAGTGGCACAAAAGCTCAGGTTGTTAGCGGATTTACATAATCGCTGGACAACACGACGGACCGGCTTCCAATGATTTAATATAGACAAAGTTGCGGAGCTTTCTCGAACTTTCTCAGGCTTGTAAACATTGTTGGGGTGATGTCCTTTTGACTTTGTTAGCTTGTGAAGGTCGTCTAGTTTAGTCCAGTATACTTAGAAGATTGATTTATTCGTAACCAGTTTATTGCAGCGTTCATGTTTACCAGCTTAATAGACGTTATTGCCTGGGAATCCATCTTGTATTCAATACTTATAGTTGATGTAATCGGGTGTTACTTTCAAATCCATTAATGTGAATATTAAGCGAATCCGAGGAGGTAAGTATATCTGTGTGTCTCTTCTTTGAAATGTGTTTTTTTAGTTAGATTTTGGTCTACATCTTATCTTATGATATAACCCCAGCGGCACTTCGACCCTTGAGGATCTTTTGTGCCTACCCCATTTTACACATTGGTTATCTCAGTGTGCAGGTCCTCACGATGTTTTCCTTCACCATTAGAGCAGTCGGTAATTTTTATTTTATTGACTACTAAACCCGCATTTGACCTCGATCTCGCCTGATGGTAAGCGACAATGAGTTCGACGATGGAGCATGCGCGTCCAGTAAATGCCTATTCACTCTGACCTTGAAGATCACAAGGTTGTAGGTTTCGGGAAATACAGACGCCGGCAGGCTGTTCCATTCCTTAGCCGTTCGCATAATGAACGAAGAAGCAAATCGCTTAAATGTACGTAAGTCTTTGAAAAAGACGAAAAACTCATTGGTACATGGCTTGGTCTACATAATATTGTTTAAGCCGTTTTACCGCTTCAACAATAAACTCTTACCTGTTATTGAAATACACAAACGGGATTATTATCAACGTTTGTGGTCAATATTTAGTATTTATAGCTGATAAAGCCCATGACGATAACAGCCCTTTCCTCGACCAACAAGTATTATAAGCAGTACATATGACCTGGGCGCGGCAAGTCGTGAAATGTTGAACAAACCTTCGCATTTAGGAAACCACTCTATATTACCATTTGGGTAATACCTACTACTGTATCGACACAGATTTATTTACTCAGATATTATAATCTAGCTTTATTATATCGCATCGGTAGCGTAGTGGCTAGGACGCCGAACACGCATGTGCCGCTCCGGGTTCTAAACCAGGCAATGTCGTGTACCAATTAGTTATATTAACGTTATAGATACCATAATGAGAGGTGTCCGATAGGTTCCAAGAGGGTCGCAAGATGGCGCTCTATGAAAGGGCCATTTTTTTAATGTCAAAAAGGCTGGTAGCCACAGCCGTAAAGGTTTACGGCGTTTTTTTTGTTGCAGTTTGTTTATCGAAGTTCCACGTGAGCCTTTAGATGTGGAAGCGAGACCGCGAGCAAATTATGTTTTATCCCTTTTTATCTATGCATTTATTTCATTTTAGATACAATATGAACGCGTGACAGATCGCCCCTACGTGCGAGAGCCATCTATGACAACAAAAACGAACTAAAAAAACAACTTTTCAGTTATTCTTTTTACATTTAAATTTTATTTAGAGTAAGGTGTAATGTTATCTCATCAAATGGCCATGCTCCTACGGGGTTGTCACAAGATCCATGGGTTATATGAGCAACGTTTTACTTTGTTTGTAACTTAGTTATGATTTGAAATTTAAATCTACCGAGAAAGTCGTAGAAGAATTACTTTGCACTGTTGCCACCTCGTATGTTTTCATGCTTAGTCGGTAGACTACGAAGAGTCTGTCATTTCTTTCTTCTGACTGGAAGGATAGTGTTTGTGCCCAAATTAAAACAATTTTTATCAAACTGTCATTATAATTTAGAACTTTTTGATTTTTTCTGTTGATATTTCATCAGCATCATCATCAGCAGCCTACTCTAGTCTACTGCTGGACACAAGCCTCTCCCAGGGCGCGCCATTGAGCCCGATCTTCGGCTCTTCTTATCCAGTCGCTGCCAGCCACCTTGCGCAGATCGTCGCTCCATCTAGCAGGGACGCCCGTCCCACACTACGTTTGCCCAAACGCGGTCTCCACTCCAGAACTCGTCTCCCCCAGCGGTTGTCGGTTCTGCGACAGACGTGACCGGCCCACTGCCACTGTTGATATTTATTAAAGCATATTTTTCAATTTTTTGGTCTATAATTCTTAATTCCCATTAAGGCATAGTGTCAGATTCTTCGTAACGACAGACACCTCGTAAGTTCACAATCAAAACAAAAGCTTTTCGAAACCTTTCGCTACAGACTGTAATAATAAACAAAGTCGTTTCATCGTAGACATTAATACAACTATAACTCTGAACGAATCGGTACAATTTGAAGCGAAAGTCCACTCCACATTGAAATATTGTTTGTGTTCTGGGGACGGAATATTAGCATAATGGAATTTCACTTTCTATTACAAAAGTGAAGTTTTGTTTCCATTCCATTTATATAAAACAGAGTTGTCGCTAACCACTTTTGATGATGCACCAGTTTTTTTAATGGCAGGTAGAACTTGTTCATCGTCTATTGGTCAGGTTTACTATTATGAAAACGACTTAATATTATAAGATAAGAATAAGATTATTTGTGCGGTAAGATGACAAAGTATTCATAGTCCATACACCAGTAGGAACTTGAGCATAGGTTATATTAAACTAAATAAAATAAGTGAGCAACAAGTTAGTTTACAATAAACGCTGACCTCCGAACTAGGAAGTTCCTGTATCTCGGAGGACAGGTCTCTTCTGTGACCAGTGGAAATGAACATGTAACAGAACATGGGAAAATTAATTATTGGATGTGTTTAGTTTTCTTTATCAAAAAAGCTTTGGGTTTAGCTTTAGAAACTTTCGTGGTTCTTTGCTTAGGTTTTCTTTCTGTGTCGTGTACTCGTGTTAGAAAAAAAATCACATATGTATCTACTGAACCTTTTTTACACCAACCAACCCCTTTCGTTTTTCATGAAGTTTCATGGACATGGGGGAGGGGTCCCCCAACTCCAACCTCCAAAAGCTATAATCCTGACCATCTTTAAAAGATCCAGTTTACATTAAAATGTTAAAGCATGGATACAGAATTAGCAATTCCTAAGCATTAATAAGCACAAGTGTGATTACAAATGTAACTTTTACAAATCTGTCGCCACTCCACTCCTGCCAGGGTGAGTAGGCGATTTCTATAGCATACCATTACACTACGTTTAGTGTAACTGCAGAGAAACTGTTATTACTTTCATCGGCTCTACGGTGCGCGTGCGCAAGGCTGTCACGCCGTCTGTGACTGTGATACACTTGACTCTTTATTATGGAGTGCTTTTATTATTACGATATAAAGTAACTAACTAGCCGGAATAGAAAATGGCGGTGGCTACGTATCTAATGGAGTATTTGGGTAGGTATGAATCTATGGTTTCTGGGGCTACCTACAGACCGGATGTACGAGTAGATCAGAGTGTCGTTAAGGGTGCGCAAAGAGAAGTCGAAGGAGACCTGCTTCGCGGGGCTTTTTCCTGGTTGTCATAAATCATAATGCAACCTAATGTAACCACATGCACCCACAGGTTTTTGTGTTTATTTTTTAACTAATCATACACATTGTCCTCAGTGCCCTTAGATAATTAGTAACTGCCCCCTCAGCGACACCCCAACCAGTAAGTATGAAATCAAGCTCGCCGAAGATTTTACTTTATCCTTTTAGGGAAACAGAGTTCATTACAATTGATAAAGAGAGTTTCCTGATGTTCGTCACAAAAATAATTTACAATAGTAATTATACAAACTGTGATCCATATCAATATGGATCACAGAAATTTGTATGGAAGATTTTGTATTGCTTTTTGTTATGTAATATACAATTTTTGGTTACCATTAAAACCAAAAATTTTATATTACATAATGAAAAGCAATACAAAATCTTCTATATATTGGTTTTAATGGTAACCAAAAATTGTATATTACATAATGAAAAGCAATACAAAATCTTCTATATATTGGTTTTAATGGTAACCAAAAATTGTATATTACATAATGAAAAGCAATACAAAATCTTCTATATATTGGTTTTAATGGTAACCAAAAATTGTATATTACATAAAGAAAAGCAATACAAAATCTTCTATATATTGGTTTTAATGGTAACCAAAAATTGTATATTACATAATGAACATCAATACAAAATCTTCTATATATTGGTTTTAATGGTAACCAAAAATTGTATATTACATAATGAAAAACAATACAAAATCTTCTATCCAATATTCTACGAGCGTACTTACCTACCCTCGTTGAATTGTGAGCATTTGTACAAACCGAGAAATTGTACCAATTGCTCACAATTCTTCTTGTACTTATAATTCTCGATCGATGAAATAATATCGATTATTAGAAAATTATAATTATAACCGTATCGATACACAACTATTTGATCACAGTGGCATAACAAAGAAATGGTTAAGTATTACATTATCTAAGAACTTGCCCCGTCCAGACCACTATCGCTAACTCAGTAATAATAACTAATAATAACGACCAACTTGCTGCTTACCGTTCGACAAATCTAAGCCTTAAGCTATGCGCTAAGGAATAAGGTCGAAGATTGCTAGTAAATGTGTTCACAACTTGCAAGATTACAGTGGTTCACATACTCCCATTTTGATAAGACACCTGACCACTTTCAAATCTTTCCATTAACTTTCTATGGTGAAAAATTTGCTATTATACACATGGTATTTTAAGTACCGACGTGATGTATCTGGGACGGTAACGTTTTTTGCAGTCTTCATTCATTCATTCAAATCGGAAGTACTAAAGACTGCGTAGACCGTCGGTGGCACAGTGGCTAGGACACCTGACTCCCATGCGGGAGGTCCGGGTTCGAAACCGTGCAGTGCCATGTACCAATGAGTTTTTCGTATTTTTCGAAGACTTACGTACATCGATAGAAACACTTTATTGTACACAAAATCAGGAAAAGTAAAAACTACAGGAATAATAGCACGATATGTACAAAGACGGCCTTATCGCTTAAAGCGACATACAGCACATTTACCGACAGCTCTAACGGTGAAGGAAAACATCGTGAGGAAACCTGCACACTGAGATGACCAGTGTGTAAAATGGGGTAGGCACAAAAGATCCTCAAGGGGTCGAAGTGCCGCTGGGTTATTCCCGGCCCTCTATCATAAGATACATAAGGTCCGTCTTATGTGGGTCTTAAGTTTTTAGAGTAGATAATTTTTTTATTTTAAAAATACTCCGAAATTAAAGAAAATTCACCAGCACCGAGAGGGATCTTGGAGCATAACCAACAGATAGATCCAACATCCAGTTTGGTCAGGCGCAGACGCATGGGCAAGACTAGCGCCCAGTTCGGCTCGAAAGTGAAAAGCTGCAGATACCTGTAGTGCGCTTTCTACGCCAAAGCCTGGTCACCTTGGCCCGCGATGACGAGCTGACTAATCGCATGTTCGAGGAATTTGAGGAAATCTAACCGCTTTTACAGGTTACTGTATAAGCGTACTTATATGGGTGAAGTAATGAACGGATTGACGTAAGGGTCGATTAGTTTGACACTGGTCGCAGGTTCAAATCTTGTTCGCGGAAAATTATTCAAACCCACTTTTTTTCTAATTTTATAAGTACGCCATACATGGCTAAAAAAGTGGCGCATTTGTCTGAAGTCCAGAAAAGTGATATGATAACGCTAGGAGGGGTGGTCAGATGATGACTCCGCTGTCTCCGCTGACAGGACTCTATAGGCAGGGTAGAATCTGAGAAGTTTATTTGCCCGAAGGGGGCTAATCTAAGAATGCGATTCGATGATATCTGCACTTTTTCCTCGGACAGTAAGGTAAGATGGCTTATTAATATTGACAAACCACAACCGGGGTTAGCGTTGAGAACGATTTGGAGATCTTAGCCTCGGACGATCAATCAGAAAACGAATTAGGACAGGGTAGAGTCTGAGATGTTTATTTGCCCGAGGGGGGCAAACCTAGACGCGGCCCTCTGTCCTCGTACAGTAGGGCCCCATTTTCCAGCCTCTGACAGTCACACAGATTAATATACCAAAGGGGGCAAGGGCCAATTCGTAACCAAACCTCAACACAGAAAGATCCACTCCACTTGGTGACAACGAGGAATGTGTTGTCTAATTACCCGGTTCAGTTTCCAGAGACACGATAACCTGGCGAAGCTCTCGACGAATGCAAGTGCAATGTGATTTCTATCCGCTGTTCGCGGCAGATGCGCTCGCGCAGCGCAGGAAGCTATAAATATAGTTAGCGCAGATTGCGCGGCGTCGTCGTCGCGTCTAACGGACGCTGATGGTTCGATCATTGATAGAAATTACTGATAGACTAGCCAAAAGATAAGGTCTTTTAAAACGTCTACATAATAGACAATCTATATAAGTCTGCAATCTTTCGTGGATTACCTACAGGGTCATTGAGTGTGCATCATGGATTATAAAAGTTCAGAAACAACCAGATCAGAATTACCACATACACTTGGTAAAGTGACTGCTATTTGGATTACAATCGTCGGCGGAAAAAAGTATAGTACTTACTTACGGGGGTAACATGTAGGTATGTTTGTTCTCATAACCTACTGGACCTATTTATTCTAAAAAATTCACGACCAGTAATCGAAGCCTAAACTCTTTGTAAAGAAGGAAATTCACTGCCGACTAAGCCAGGATATCGTTTATTCTACCATGAGATTCCAAACAATACCACCCAGTGGCTCGCCAGCACCAGTATCAGATACACACTCAGTGGTACAGTTTTCGCGCTACTTGCCGGCTCCCGCCATTGTTCTACATTGCACCACTCGCGTCGCCGGCCGACTGCGCACGCGCTGGAAATGGAGCGCGACGCAGCATCTGTACCGTCGCGCCTGGCTGCACCACTGCTGGTGCTCTACTGTGGTGCGTCACCACATACTCGTAATGTAGGAAACATACAGCAAGCCGAGCTTTTGACATAATAATACACTCAAATGCCCTACTTCAGCCCAGACACGATAATTTTTTTTAAAAAAGTAACCTTTTGACCAAGAACTTGTTCGTTTCTTCGTACTTCGTACCCTTTTATACCTAGAATACCATACCACTTCTTCTTTCGTCTTTTGATGTTGGCGGCGAATCATTCGCTATTGGAAAAGATCGATTCCAATAGGTTGTAGAAAGAGAAAGAAACCCACGTATTAGCCGCACTCTTTATCTCCAATAATTGACGACGAACTCGTGTTTACATACAGCACCTTACCGTCAGTTGCAAGAAACGCCCTGAGAATTCTACCTCGATTAAAATGCACTATGTCCCTTCTTACAACATATCGCTAGAAAGAGATGTCGCTATATTATAAGTGGAATTCCATGTGTGCTGCTGTTAACAAAATAAACGTTTTTCTACTTCTATTTCTATTCATCACAAGTTAACGACTCGCATCATGATAATTCATTCTGCTTTGATCGAGTTGAATAGAAGCTCGTTGAACGACTGCAAAGAAATAGGCAAGTGTTTAGGCTGTGGTGATGCACTGGAGACGGTTGGCTGGACTTCGGAGAGACCATGCGTTTAACACACGCTTTGTAGTCTTAAATATTGTAGAGCTAGCTTCTTTTACCAAACAAATGACTTCGCTATATGGATCGTTTATTTCGAAGATTTTTTAATCCACGCGAATCTTTAATGCCAAATAAAAAATATCCCATTTTTTCATTACAAATTATTTATTCGCCGTTATGGTGGTCTTGTCACATTCTACGTACCTATAATAAAATATATGTAGCATTCTCCTGAGACTCGTCAAATAACATTTATCAAAATTACAATACAATTTTGTAAATTGGTACATTCACATTTTAGACTGTTGTTTTTATCTTGTTTTTAATATTAATTTTGTCAGTTTTATATTTTGTTGGCTTGGCCAACGTCTGTTACATGTTCATTTGCACTGGTCTGAAGAGATCTGTCCTCCGAGATACAGGAACTTCCTAGTTCGGAGTTCTGTTGCCCACTAATTTTATTTAGTTTAATATAACCTATGCTTAAGTTCTTACTTGTGTATGGACTATGAATACTTTGTCATCTTACCGCACAAATAAACTTATTCTCATTCATTTCTAATATTTCATATATTTAGTCCCAGAGAGCAATCAAATAGAAACGAAATGACAAACTGTGTCTATTACCTCTCTCGTGGGAATACCGAGCGATCGGGGGCGGAATGCGTACGCGCCGCTATCCGATCGCTTAGACTTGAGTCTAGATCTAGATCCGGTAATCCGGGATATGACAATAAACTTGATCCATATGATATCTCTAATTGTTGGCAAAGCTAACTCATATTGTCAAAATTGGACACTCCGCCGGTGGCCTCTACATATATGGCTTTACTTACTTATTTAGCTATAATAATGTCAGTTACGAGGGTCAAAAAGAAATGATCGAGAATAAAAAAACAACATGCAGGATATAAGTAAATTATTTTTCATTGTTTTTCGAAATATTCTCCGTTGCAATGTATGCACTTTTGCATTCGTATTCACGTAACAAAAAAGGTTTTATTCTCACTGACGAAAGAGTATTCAATTCCCGATCATTTCGGTTTGCCCCTCGTAGACTAGTAAAGACTATTTTTTCTTTCATCCAAGCAAGAAACAATAACCATTACCGCTTATTAGGTACATTATTAAATAAAAAATCACGCATCCCACAAGAAAACCATAACCTATAAAATTAACGCGTCTACAAACACTTTCAGAATGACTCGAGTGTTACCATCTGCGTGTATTTTCTCTACAATTTCTCCTCTAGGTGTTGCCAGCTGACAGTGGAACAAACATACGTATCTGTGTCAATAGCTATATGGATCATCGGATCATTACCAACGCATTATACTCAGTAGTAAGGTGAAAATGTAGTTTTTACTCCCGGATGGACCTGACATACTCTTTCTCGAAGAATTTCTATTATTAAGTAAGTAATAGATACGTTTATTTCACACACAGCAATGACCGAAACAGTTATAATTATGATAAAATAATTATGTAGTCAAAGGTGAACATATCTAAATCATGTCTGATGGTCTGCTGTTGTTGTGAAAAGGGGTCTCAACTCAGCTTATTGCTGCAGACAAGAATGTCTACAGCGCTGGTATTATGTATGTATACAATATTTTTACACAAATGAACCTCATATACAAATATACTATGTAAGTGTCCTTGATGCAAAGCATCTTTAAGGAACAGGAAGGAGACTAAGGTAAGGGGTGAGCACAAAAGATCCCTGAGGGTCGAAGTGCCGCTGGGGTTGTCCCTGTCCCCCTGTCATAAGATAAGATAAGATGTATCGTATTGTGAATAGAAAAATACCAGTACATTTAGCAATAATATTAAAAACAAAATCAACAAACTTTGGTCCTCGGAGTGTGGCTGGACGCTGGCTGCGTTACCTCGCTGTATGGCAACACTGAGCTTCTGAGTGAAGTAAGCGCGGGCCCTCAGGTCACCGGAGGCCAGGACCAGCCGGGTGGACAAATCTTTTATTAAATGTTTATCTAAATTACGATTTATTCCAAAAATTTCGAAGTAATATGATAAATTACTTACGATTAAAATCCCCAACAATGGCGTCGGCACACACCTGAAAAAAAGGAAAACAAATTATTACTGAACACCTGTCTCTACCTACCCACATATCTTCTATCATCTAACTAACACTTTTACTATCCTACAGTGTTGCTTGTAAGAAATAAACAGCTCGCAGGTGAGAACATTTGATTTAATTTACGATAACAACTGGACTCGAACCCGCTCTACGGCTCATACTTTGCCGCTGCCTACTGATAATCGCTGTGCCGCTGCCATTAAATAGGTAAATAACAGAAACGCAGCTTCCTACACCTACAGGTTTCTGAACTGCTGACGCGAGGCAATCGCGCGCCGCCGCCGCCGCGCCGCCCTTGTCTTTTACATGGTTCAAAACTTCCTAATCGGTCCACCCAAATGATATCGCCGCGCTGTTATAAGATGCAGGAGTTACAATGATGACGATTTTGGCACGTCCCCGTACAGTATTGGAAAGATTAAATTTGACTTGTTACTAGACATGTAATATCATTTATTTGTAAATGTGGGTAATGCAGATGTTACATTGTGTTTCAGTATAACCATACTCTGCGCGAAAGCGTTTTGTTCAATTAATAAATTATCAATCATAATAAATTAGCAAAATAATAATAAAGGTAACAAAATAAAACATCAAAATGTTTACTGAAATGTCATTTTCAAAAGAAGAATAAGTCGAGCGTAGCAAGCAAGGCAATCGTCTATATTATTGTTTGTGAACGAACCACACGAATTAGGAATGTATCGAATTCCACATTTTCATGTCCATCGAACTTTGTAAGAATCGCCTTCCAGGGCATGCAGAGTGCGATCGTGTGAGTTGACTGCCTGTAAGAATGCTAGCAGGGAGGGAGCTTCTTTTCTATCCTTATCTACTTTGTGCCACAGCCGCCGCCCATAAAAATGTGTTAAAACAACCTCCATTATCCACGGAGCTGCGTCGGCAGTAATCACGAATGGGTCCGCATTCCTGCTAATCCTGGATGATGCGACATTTCTGGGTCATAAACTCATAATAGTTTTGTTACCGAGTAGTAAGACCACCCCACAGCTTCTGGGACGAAATAAAAGACGTTCGGAGAAATATACGAGAATTCTGGTGTTGTAAAGATGGTGTCGATTAAAGTTTTGTTTCTTTAAATTATGTTTAGAATACGTAGAGTGTGGAGTCCTCCAAAGCTAAGTCTGCAGAACCATAGACAAAGAGAGGCAAAGATAGAGAGAGCAAAAGAGAGCAGAGAGAGAATGGAATTGAAGCGAATTTTCGCAACGTAATTGTACATAGCATAATGAACTTTATGTCAATTGTGTAACATACAAACTAAATACGAGCCAAAAAAGAGGTCGCGCATCTTCCGGGGCATCCTCGCGCATTCTCGAGAATTCCCCTAGCGGTAAAGCGTATTTAGTTTGTATGTTACACAATTGACATAAAGTTCATTATGCTATGTACAATTACGTTGCGAAAATTCGCTTCCATTCCATTCCGCTGCAATGTAAATTGAGCCTTAGCGTGGGAGGAGTCTGAGGCACAGGTTGTTTGTATTCGGTATGATAGGTAGTGACTGGATTGTTGAGTTCTTCCGATCGTGAGTAATTATTCCCGCGCTCAGTGTAAGAATTTGGCACTTCCCTCCCACACAGTTTTCAGTCAATAAATAGGTCTATTTTTGAGCGTGTAACAAAAAAATTGTTGTAGGCACGAAGGTTTTCTTGTTTCTAACAAAAAAGGGTCATACCTAGATACAATACATTACCTAAAAGTATTTACTTTGCATCATCAACATCTCTTTTATGACTTAACAAAAATCACTGTCCAGAAACGGAACTAATGGACAACCGAATAAATAATATCGCGGTAACATCTCGGTATTGAATAACTTCGAAATGCCACAGGTGTCTCGTTAACTTGAAGCTGTCATACAAATGTCGGGGGTTCCGATTGTATGGGCTCCGATTATACATGTACGGCTGGATATGGACGACCCGATACATCGCGAAATGTCAACATCGTAAAAAGACAAGGCTCCAAATTACGTCCATGTCGCGAAATGTCCAAGTCGGAAAATGTCTAAAAGATCTGAAAATGTCTGGATCGCAAAACGTCCAGTCACAATGAGTGCAATAATGAGTCTAATGTCACGGGCGACACAGGGACGACACGGGGACGTAACAGGGCCGATACTGGGACGACACGGAGACGACAAATGGGAACTCATTGCACATTGAACACACTGACACCATTTCGTCACCGTGTTGTCCCCGTGTCGCCCGTGACATTGGATAGATTACACACATTTTGACTGAACATTTTCCGATCTTGACATTTTCCGACTTGAACATTTTGCGATCTGTACATTTTCCGATCTTGACATTCTCCGAGTTGGACGTCTTGATATTTTACGACTTTGACATTTCGCGATGTATCGGGACGACCCATACCGAATTACTTTCACTGCCCGTCAAGTGTACTGTGGAAGACACATCAAACCATACTTACTCTGTGGAACTGTGTCGCAATAAGTTTATGTTATGATAAGTTTATGTTATGATAAGTTTATGTTATGATAAGTTTATGTTATGATAAGTTTATGTTATGATTGCTTGACATTTGTATGAATGTATCAAATAAGTTACTACGACAAAGTACTAGAGAGTATAAGCCTGATCACAGCAGCCATTCACGGGACACATTTTGAAGTAGAATTACCGACGTAATGACATGTAAATGTCATAGCATACAACCACAAATTCTTGATTACTCTGATATTAAAGTCTATCTAAGTGAATGACATCTCATTCTTGTAAACGAAAATAAAAATCGACAGTAAGCAACTCTTTATTAGACTTTGACAGAAGTTGGAACCCAGAGCCGTAAAACTAAATATTAAAAAAAAGACTGACAGATGACTTTTCGATTTACAGGCAGCAAGATCGACTTGATAGACTATACGAATGACCACTTCCCAATAGATCAAGAAGAAAACGTGAGTAAAACGTATCTTGAGCGTTACGTCCAATGGGAAGTTTTCTTTTTGTTTTGTTTTTTAGTAAGTTTTTGTACTCATAGATGGCTCTCGCACGTAGGGGAGATCTGTCACTGTCAGTCAATGACAATTCACGCGTCACGCGTTCAAATTGTTTCTAAAATGAAAATGCGTAGATAAAAAGGGATAAAACATAATTTGCTATAAAGCGATCTCGTTCCCACATCTAAAGGTTCTCGTGGAACTTCGATAAACAAACTGCAACACGTTGGCAGTTTTAGGGCTAGGGCTACTAGCCTTTTTGACATAAAAAATGGCCCCTTCATTAAGCGATGCCGCTCTATGAAGGGGCCATTTTTTTAGCGAGCCTCTTGGAACCAATCGGAAACCTCTCATTCCCCGAAGGGTCGGTGAAATTTATTCCCTAAATGTCCATGTAAATATTTTGAACATAGACACTTGAACTATGGCCTCAACTCTATATTTTATGAAGAAATTTTAACCATAAATTAATATAAAGTACATTCGAGACCAGTTTCGGCGGACGTTACGCATCGCTGCGAAAGGTACAGAAACTAAATTAATGACATACGAAATAGAAAGTTATATTATTGAAATGTACCTACTGCTTGAAACTCGCTATCAATTATGTAACTCTACTTCTCATGTTGAAAAAGCCCTACCGGCGAAACACGTGTGAATCGACCCACATTCCCTTTGTAGATCTTAACTTAGAAGTTACTAAAAAGTGGGTCCTAATAATACGTAGAGTTTACTAACTTTAACTGTAATATTTTTTATTAAAATTAATAAATTATTTCAAAGGTTGTCTGGAAGAGATCGCTTTTAGCGATAAGACCACCTAGATTGTATTAATCGTTTCATACGCATTGTATCACACTATTTTTGTGCAATAAAGTGTATTCATTCATTCATTCACAATTTTTCTTGTCTGGTGTCGGTGGAGGGGAAGGAGGCCTTCAGAAAGGTTCACAATTGTATAATTACAAGTGACTTGCAGTTATGTACCTGAGGACTTCCGCTGTCCATCTCCAAGTGCATCATCAGATCTTAACCAAATTTTTATGGGACCACCCTGGAGGAATAGCCTTGTCACTAAAAAAAGAACAATCAAAAACGGTTCACAAATGCCAAAGATATGCGGTAACAAACATTTAAAAAAAACATACAGTCGAATTACATAAACATACATTATATAAAATGGTTCTAATGCTGCGTGAAACATGTTCATAACTTAAACTTATTACTTTTGTCTGTATTACGGTTTCTGTTAATTTTAGTGACTGGAAAATGGATATAAGTGACTCCCAAAAAGCCACGATGGCGACAGATCTCAACAAAGACGTGAATCAAAATCGCGGTACACATGTTACACTAAAGTGGTTCTCGCCCTACGTGGAACATTTTCATGACTTCAACTTATATTAATTTTGACTGTAGTAGCTTTAGGCCAAATTTGGTGACTGGAAAATGGATATGGCCAGGCCTAAAAAGACCGTTCCCTTTGAAAAGTTCAATTACTTGTATGTCTTGATATCTTCGGAAGAACGCCGCTAATTTCAAAACGTAATTTTAGAGAAAATGGCAAAAAAGCTTTTCGTTATGTCCATTGCGGAGTAGGTAGAGAAAACGGAGCGCTACGAATCTCAATCTTGGCACACTTCTCTTGCTTCCTCTAATCATTCGTCATTTGTAAAAAAAACACGTAAAAATGGATTTTGGTTTTGTAATAATCTTCTTCTAAGTCGTTTTCCTCATTGCTGAGGGTCGTGATCATTCTAAGGAATTAATCACATAGAACGACTCTCGTGGCAGATTTAATGGGGTGGTTTTTAATAATACATGCCTTTTTATATTTAGTTATGTAGACCAACATAATAATACATACATTTGGACAAACCTACTCGTAAACCGGAAATTAAAATTATCTAATGAATCTTTAGAAATCCTTGAACGCCAACATTCAAATGAATACTCAAATTCATTGCCACTTCTTGGACGTGAAGAATGGCTAGATTAACCTCGAATGTCGCCAACTACCTACATAATATGTTTCACACCTTAATGTCAAAAAACCTCGATGTATGGATGAATGCAGTCCTTTATTGAATACCTTCTTTTTTGGGAAAGCACTAGCTCCCAAGATACAGGTTCGCCTAGTTTGGGAGTCAGGGAGATGTTTTCAATGCAAAAAAAATTTTTTATCCAATCTCAGGGGTCCTATTATATAGGGTCCTATATTATTAGCGGCAAATATATCTAGGGTGTCACCTGTACGTTATTATAACAATAACGACAAAATTGTTTGTTTGAAAATTCTACAAATGAATGAAGTATTGCTATTATAATACTGAGATATGAATGAAACTCGTTTCATAATGATGTAAATTAAAAAAAAAATTTTAAAAATCCAAAATTATTTATATATTTCTAATTAAAATCTTTTTTTTTTTCATAAAATCCACAATTAAACAAACATTTTAGAAAATTTACAAAACATCAAATCAAATCGATACAAGATTTAATCAACTTGTGTCTATGGACTTTGAACCCATTCCTTTATATAATTTATGACTTGTTCTTTTTGATTTACGCATGTGACGTCAAGAAGCTTACGGCTGCAGCCCGGAACGTTAGGTTATGTCACAGGCCTACGGGTGGCCTGAACAACTCTTATAATAGATTGGCCTCTAACCACACAACAAGAAGACAAGGTGAAATCTTGCTCGCGGATTTATTTTAACCATACAATAGTATTATTATTCCCCCTTGCTTGCTTATCGTATGGTTAGTGGCCAACCTATTTATCAGAGTTGTTCTGGCCGCCCGTAGGCATCTCACATGGCTTAACGACACCAACCGGGACCGACTGCTTAACATGCTTTCCGAGGCACGGAGGAGCTCAGATGAAATACGAGTACGTCACTAGCGGTCACCCATCCAGGTACCGACCGCGCCAATGTCGCTTAACCTGCACGATCACTTTCGGACCGTGCTCGCAACTAGGCTACGAGCTTTCCCCTAGATCTTTATGTATAGGAAACGTTTACATACCAAGATTACTTTAAATGGTAAGATGATCAATACGCAGGTGAAAGTTATTATATTTCGTTGCAAAGGAAACGTCCATAGTAATTACAAATGCTGTAATATGAAGATGGTTCCTTATTGCATGGAAGATTTAACGACCAAACGACTACTTAATTGTTTTGACGTGATTACGACTTCAAAGCCGTAATCACGTCAGTACTGAAAAGATGTGATGAGAGGTGTCGTTTCAGAAACACGTTACGACACAGTACGTAACGTTAGGAAGTACCTAACCTACTTGTCCAAGCAAAACGATTTTCAAGCATTTTTTAATTATCTTTATTACATTTTGTTTTAATTTAATTGATAAGTTTATTCATGAAATTTTAATGAGAAATATTTTAGTATATCAAATTTTACTTTTAATGATATGCTAAATTTCGTTAATAAAAAAATAAAATAAAAGACTTATGAAAAGCCTTAGTCAAACATTCCGTCCCGTGTCGACCCTGGCAAAGGTCCCCATGACGCTCGCGGCATTGCCACGCTGAATCGCCACGGCCAACCTCTGCACCAAGAACGACCCGGAGCGGGGGTCACATCCCCTTTCTCTCAGGCGACGGCCGACCTCCCTGACAAAATCCTTTGCCTCCGCCCCCCAACAAAAAAATAATAATTGATTCATCAAACTTTTGGATATTATGGAAAATATTAGCGAGAAAGGTAGTAAGATAGAAAAACTTTATTCACCACTATGATAGGTACCTACATTACTTTTTTTTTAATCTTCCTATATTCTTATGTTAGTATATAAGATAGATCTCCATCTTTAATTCTTCTAACTCACTTCAAACTCAAAAAAAATTCTTCAAATTATACAAAGCAAAAAAATAAGGTTATTCAAATACAGGTAAAGTTCATAAAAATATTAAGACTCGTCAACGTTTTTCAAGGGCTAACAGCTAGTATAAGTCATTATCAATATTACTACTAACGTTTCTAACAAATATCAAACTAACTTATTTATCTAACTTCAGATCTACGATTAGTTAGAGATAGCTAGACACAGTCAGCATAGTCAGGCATCTAGCGCAGGCGCATCGGACTCTACACTCGAGTGACAACATTCATCATAATCAGCAGCCCACTCTAGTCCACTGCTGGACATAGGCCTCTCCCAGGGCGCGCGCCATTGAGCCCGATCTTCGGCTCTTCTCATCCAGTCGCTGCCAGCTACCTAGCGCAGATCGTCACTCCATTTACCAGGCGGGCGTCCCACACTACGCGGTCTCCACTCCAGAACTCGTCTACCCCAGCGGTTGTCGGTTCTGCGACAGATGCGACCGGCCCACTGCCACTTCAGCTTGCTAATCTTATGAGCTATGTCGATAACTTTTATTCTATACAGAGTGACAACATAAAGGAGTAATTGGACAAAACGCACACTTGATTGGCAATGCAAAACAGCCAATCAACTCCTGATGGTACATCATCATACATTCCAAAGGATATTGGCAATTATAAGCAAATCTAGCATTGAGAATGGCTTAGAATAAAACCTGTTTTATCACTAGATATTATTTTTACGACAACATCCTGGTGTAGACGTTAGGTACCTGCTTTTTGTTCAAGGGGTTCTAATGACGTTAATTTTTAAATCCACTAAATTTGCTGGATCGAATAATGGAACAGCTCCTTAGACGACATTTGGGGTGAAAGGGAACGTTGTAATTAAAAGAAACGAAGGAAACGGTACATTTCAGAGCCAGGGGTCCAAATACAACACACATGAAATGACCCATATTCTAAAAATAGGAACTGTAAAAACAAATCAGCTTATCCTCAGGTCGCAGTCGAACTCCTAGATAGAAAGCAAGGTGCACTATCGACCATGCTAGTGAAGGTTACGACTCGTGATCCTACTAATTTGACCCACTAGTGGTACAGTAGATATAATGGGCTGGTGGTCCCACTGTCTGGTGGGCTCATCAGTCAGTCGTAATGCAGTTGTTCGTGGTCCCACTAATTTGGCCATAAACAATATCACAATATTTTAGGAACTCAACATTAATTGGGGAATAGAAAAGCCAACATAATTAACGGGTAGTTTACAACTGAAGTAAAATAATTATAAATTTCTTATTTCTCAATAAAGTCAAACTAATTTTTACCTTTATTTTCCTTGACTTGACTTCATTACACTTGGAAATAAAAATAGAGTGGGACCACGAGCCGTAATCTACCACTATTACTGGTAGTCACACTATGAAGTGGAACCACGAACTAACATTTTCAGGCTAGTGGGACCACGAGTAATGATGGGACAATGTAGGTGGGACCACGAGTCACACGCCGACAAACAAACCAATTCATTTTTCTTACCTACAATAATTATTTTATCAGGTTTAAATACTAATACTTCACTCAATGCAGACTACTTGCTATTGTTAGGTACCGAACAGCTTCATTCAGTAGGTAACTCCACTCCACACGTCATATAAAACAAATGACAGTCATTACGAAAACTCAATAACGTTCTCACAAATTAAACTCAATGATATGAAATAAACAAACAAACGGACAGCCTTACGAAAATTAGCTAATTGGCAGACCGATTGGATTTAGTTTCCAGCGCCAAGGTAGCTGTGGTCGCCATTTCTACAGCGTGGGAGACTTTTGTGGCTGCGGTCCAAGGTGTGAGAGAAACGAGGATAAGCATCACTTCACACTTCATTCTCCGATCATTAAAGAGTATGCAGACTCATGCCAGTCGAGAAAAATGCGCTGTCGACTACACGTACCGAGTGGGCGGGGCTAGAGCGCAACGCATGAATGCAATTGAATGCAGTCTACTACACGGGCGGTAGCAGTTCCTGAACCGAACCCAGCCTTATGCGAGTACAATACAGTAAAAATAAAATACAAGCCTTGCTATTTATCGGTTGACTCGACTCTGCATGGAATCATACCACATTCAAAGTTCACCATCACATAACGTGTGTTCACGGTGGCGGTCGGCTTGATCGACAACTTGGACCAAAACTCAAAAAGCTGCACCTTACGCAATGCGCGGGCGCAGCGCACGCGATATCGTTGCGCCGGACCTCGCCGTGCCTCAACAAAGGACGGTCTCCGCCATTCAACCGCAAACTCTATATCGGGTATATTCAGTAGAGGGCAATGGATTATAGCAATGCCTATTTTTGTGTAAAATTACTTAAAAATATCAAAAGTAGGGATTTCACATTAATTATCTAAGAAACTGAAGAGTGCTTTCTTTTCCTGGGAGGCCAGATAGAAATTATGTGTAAATCTACGTAAGAAAATTAGTAATCTAGTAATTTTGTGTAAGAATTACGAGGACCAAACCGAAACGATCGGGAATTGTGTACTCTTTCTTTAGTTAGAATAAAACCTTTTTTGTTACGCGAATACGAATGCAAAAGTGCATAAATTGCAATGGATTCTTCGTTGGAAAAACAATAAAAAATTATTTACTTATATTCTGCATGTTATTTTTTTATTACCCCTCGTATAAGTTGAAAGCCAGAGAGCAATAGACATTTAAAAAAATTAAAAACTCGTTCATATATTCGCGCGCCCACCCTCCAGAAACATTTATAAGATGTGCTTTTGGTCATAGGATTTCAAGGGTTTTTCATCAATTTTTCCATGGGAAAAATCACAAATAATTGCATGCATTACTATCAAATTACATCACATGCATGAGAGTCTCAGAGCAACACAGGCATGAGAGTGGTTATCTTGAAGTAATTTAAAAAGGCCAAAAGGAAAAAGACAAGAATCTCCCACTGAATCGCTTGTTTCTCCTATTGTTTTAACGCTGATATTACGTAAGTAGAAAGCTAATAGAAATATAACGAGATTCTTAATAACCTTCGGCTAAAGCGACGCTGGTGGTAGTGGGATTTTAATTGTGTCGTGGGGAATGCAAATGGCGGTTTACATTTTACTGTTATCATCAGTGAAATCTTATGACTACCGAAGTAAATAAACATACTTAGTAGTTTAAATTGATTATAGTCAATTGGCGCTTCCGGACCACTTGTACCATCGGCCAGTACCATTGATGGTACAACTGGCACCAATTTGTCCCACTAGTACCATTAGGGACCACTTGTACCAGGAGCCAGTACCATTGATGGTACAACTGGCACCGATTTGTCCCACTAGTACCATTAGTCATTCATAGATTGAAGGTTGTTTAAGCTCGGGGCACCTGATCACCGTCGCTCATGGGACATCTTACCTCTATAATGTTGTGGGTTTTTGATGCGCTGCTAATCTTGAGGACTAAGATGACGTGCCTGAGCGTCGGCGGCACAGTGGCTAGGACACCGGACTCACGTGCGGGAGGTCCGTGTTCGAAACCGTGCAGTGCCATGTACCAATGAGGTTTTCGGTTTTTTCGAAAGACTTACGTACATTTACCGACTGCTCTGACGGTGAAGGAAAACATTGTGAGGAAACCTGCACACTGAGATGACCAGTGTGTAAAATGGGGTAGGCACAAAAGATCCTCAAGGGTCGAATTGCCGCTGGGGTTATTCCCGGCCCCCTATCATAAGATAAGATAGATGACGTGCCTCATATGCCGGTACGGTACTTACGCTGGTTCTTTAACCCTTCAAACCGAAATACAAAACAGGTAAAAGGGTGGTTCCACTCCAGGCTGACATGAAATCGTTGGAATCAAACGAAGATTCAATAGAAGTTAAGGAATCATCCGGTAAGCATTTCTCTTCTTCTTCTAAGTCGTATTCCTCATTGCTGAGGGTCGTGATCATTCTAAGGAATTAATCACATAGAACGACTTTCGTGGCTTGCCGTTGCCTTCCCCATTTCACACACTGGTTATTTCAGTATGCAGGTTTCCTCACGATATTTTCGTTCACCGTCAGAGCAGTCGGTAAATGTACGTAAGTCTTTCGAAAAAACCGAAAACTCATTGGTACATGGCAGTGCCTGGTTTCGAACTCGGACCTCCCACATGAGAGTCCGACGTCCTAGCCACGACGCCACCGACGCTCTTAACCACAGACAAGACACCGGTAAGCATTTACTTACTTCGAAATTAGAAATTTTCTGCTATAGGCTACAATATTTAGTGAAATTCGATTTGAACCAGTTAAATTCGATTAAACTATTACATAGGTCAGTCGAGCCGCCCAATGACACCTCGCGTGCTAGAGCACCGCAATTTTGGATGAAAGAAATACTAGTCTCGTTCCTTCATGACCGCAAAAAATCAGATCAATTACAAATACATACAATTTTGAAAATTTTGACATAAAATATGACGGTAGCTTAACAGAATGTTGCGCAGTAACCATAAATGTGCAGCGTATTGGAATTTTTAGCATACATCTTGATGTTGTTGAACTGTTTCCTTTGAAATTGTTGTTCCGATTTAGATGCGGTTTTTACTTATTGTTGAACCATGTTTTAGGAAAGATTTAATGTACTAAATGTGGCGTTAGAACATCAGGATGTTGAGGAAAAGCCATTTCCTAATGTACCTACATTTTGAATATTTTTCATTTTTTTCCTTACTTACTTACTTACTTACTCCGCTGGCGCAGCGACCCGAAGTGGATCTTGGCCTCCGATACCAAAGAGCGCCATCGCTCTCTCTCCTGCGCAGTCTCGAGCCAGTCTGATTTTTTTCCTTGATTATATTAAATTTATATATGAAATTTATATATAGTTAAATTACATAAATAGCCCCGAATGTCCGTCAATTTAATGTATTTTTACAAACAAAGTACCTAATTAGACGTAGATACTAGGGTAGGACTTTATCACCATAACTCGGAAACTATTACACCTATGAAAATAAATAAGAGCTTCATTTAAGAGTCAAGATATGGCAATTTATTGCCTCTTTGACAACTTTCTCGGTTCTTGCTTGGTTTTTGCACAATTTAGGATTAAAAAGCAAAATTCTGCTTGTTGCCGAATTGGAAAATCAATTGACCAGTTGTAACTTTTAAACTATTCATAGCATCAAAAAACAATGTATAACCATTTTGTAGAGATTTTATTAAGGATCATATCCGCCATAGACCATTTTATTGCATCTATAACAATTTTCGTACAATTTGGAAAAAAACGAAAAAATGACATATTTTTCAAAATGGCGGCCGAGCGCAAGTGGTGCCATCGTGGCAACACTTCTTGAAAGTAAGCTATGGATGTGTGTAACTATCGTACCAAATTGCAACCCAGCACGCGAAAGAAAAATAGGATAATGAATGATAGATAATAATATGAAACAAATATTTTTTAATGTATTTTTTATTCGGACTAGATCCGCGTTTGACCACAATCACACCTGATGGTAAGTGATGGTGTGGCAGATAGGTTGGTAAAAATGAAGAATTTATTTGTATAAGACTTTAAAACTGGATTGAACTGAACCGGTAATATATCTTCAATAGCCCGTAACTTAGTTCTTCAATAACATATCCCATACACTCTCTAATCTAATTATACCTAAGGAAGAACTTTCTATATTATCGAAGTAAGTCAAGCTAGTGAATGTTAATTGCAAAACGATAGTTATCAGCGAGGAAAGGCGATAATAGTAGAGCCGTACTAATATAATAAGTATAATAACACGAGTGAGTGTGTGTTTACAGGCAAAACGTGACGTTACGAGGAATACAGACTTCGGTGTTTACACTCCGTGTATATTTGGAATGTGACAGTCGCAATAGTTTGTCATGCGTGGCATGTAGGGATGTTACGGAGGTGGTTTTACCGGAACCGGAGTCAAACCAAAGGGTTTTAAATTTGATTTATCGGAGATGGAACCGGATTCGGAACCGGAGTCGGAGGCGGAGGTAGACGAGAGGTGTTCAGAAGTTCAAATTTTAAACCGTTTATTATTTTTTATAGCTGAACTGGCCAATATTTTTTTATGATAACGTTTGCGGAATAAAACATGTTCCTTTAGAGCAGGGGTTCCCAAACTTATTTTGTCTACCGCCCACTTTGAGAATAAATTATTTTTTAGCGCCCCCATTTTTTCCTCTACTTAAAAACGACTATAACTTCAAATTAAATTAATTAATTATTGTGAGCTATATTAGCGGAGATTAAACATTAATTCTAAACGAGACTTTACTATAATTCGCAAGAGTTAACTTGAAACCTGAGCGCAGTCGGTAATACACAACGGCGCTCAGGTCTCAAGTTAACTCTTACGGGCTACTTCTGCCAATGAGAATGATTATTGAAACGCAACTTTATAGTATTCAGAGTATCTTTTATCTCTTAACTAATATTAGTTGATGTTCACAAGTTGTAGTTGAGAGTCGAGCGAGAGCTCATGCAGTCGGTGTCTAAGAGGCCTCTTAGCTAAATGAAATTACAAATCACCCCCCAAGCCTCTACACAACGCCCCCATTTTTTTTCTGGGTCTCTTACCGCCCCCCTTTAGGCCTGCAGCGCCCACAAGGGGGCGTTATCGCCCACTTTGGGAAAGGCTGCTTTAGAGAGTAGTATAGGAATACATAAATAATAATACATAAATGTATTCCTACACTATTTAATAAAATATTGATATTTGAATATGTTTGCTCACAAATCTTCGGTATAACCTCCGATTCCAAATTTTCGGAGCCGAAGTCGGAGTCGGAGGTGCAAAATCAATCGGAAGTTCCGAACTTTCGGAGTCGGAGTCGAAGTTCCGTAACATCCCTAATGACATGACATGATTTTTGTTAGAGGAAATGGTTGAAAATATTTCACAGAGCAGGATTCCCGAGCAACCAACCCAACCAACAAAAAATAAGTCATGTAAAAGTCGAGACGATGTTTTTCTCGCTTGATTCTGGAATCTTATCTTCTTATCTTATGATGGGGGCCGGGAATAACCCAGCGGCACTTCGACCTTTGAAGATTTCCTCACGATGTTTTCCTTCACCGTTAGAGCAGTCGGCAAATGTACGTAAGTCTTCGAAAAATACGAAAAACTCATTGGTACCTGGTTGATACCAATAAGTTTTTTTAAATTCTGGGACACCTCATTCAGTTTAAATGATAAGTATAAAATAAACGTTCATTCTGTGTATGCGACGGATTAGAATACCTACCGCCACCGGGCAAGCGTGTCGTACGAGGCGACTGACCCGAGTAACTTGTTGGTGGTAGGACCCCTTCTATTCAGGGACCGCCTGGGTAGCGACCTATGTAATCTTCTCATTGACTTTGATGTCTTTCGGCAGTGTTTATAGAAGAGTCAGTACGTGTGCTCCACCCTCGACCTTATCGTCACTTACTACCAGGTGAGATTAAGGTCAAACGCATGTTCAGTCGTAAAAAAACAGATGCCCTGAGTATGAATATCTTGGTAATCCAATCGATTGTACCGAATTTAATTTGTCTAACCTGGGACACTGACTGTATAAACAGCTAACAGCAGATGGCAGCGGGTCGGCGGTGAATCGCGAGCACCGACGGTGACCTTAATCGAGCGGTGGTGAGACAAACGGTAACGGAATGAGTGAGGCGGCCGCTCATCGCGCACCGGCCAATTTTGAAGAGTCGACGACCGGGCTGGATCTTAGTGAATTTAATCCAGTGCAAGAGATGCTATGGCTGCTACTAGAGCACAATGTTTTCTGGCGAGTATGAAACAATCGGCAAGCAGGGGGCGTTCCAGAAAAAGAATTTGGGGAGCCATCGGTTATAGAATCGGAAAATACGTTGGATTAAAATGTGATAGTAATCTCGCGCCCTATAAGAGATCTTGTTTTGGAGGAGGTTAGAATGGGTCCTGTAGCCTCCCACCTGGATCCCTTACTGTTGGTAAGCAACCTTATGTTACTCTGGCACGAGAGTTTTAGTTTATTTAGTTTTTTATTATTTATCTTTTGATAACAAAGTTACGCTATTTCTTACATGCTACTAGCTGCTGCATAAGGCATTGTCAAATAGGAATGTACATTATGTTATAATATGTATGTACACAATTTCAAATTTAAATTTACTTAACGCTACTAGCTGCTGTAAAGGGGCATTGTCAATACATACTACCTATCTAATTCAGTCAGAAGAGAAGCACTGGTTTTTCAAGATATAAAGAATCACAGAGAGTTAGAACAAAAATTGTACTTAAATTAGGGCAAAGATGAAACATAATCAGTGGATGATGATTAATACAAGCACTAGAATTAAGGCCACATTCTTCCGCAGATAGAGAAAGAAGAAGAAAGAGGAAGGAAAAAAGGAATAGTCTTACAAAGGTCTTCACAAATTCACTAGCTATCGCTCCTCACCCTGACCACTGGACGACCACCTGCTTCTAGCGTGACAGTCGGGATGCAAGAATGCATTTCTTCCAATAACATGTCAGGGCGAACGTAAGAAACCGATTGAGCAACGTTTTTATGCGCTTGAGATCACGTAATTATTTTTTATTGTTTGTAATTATTGCTTCATTTCGTTCTCCATTTGTGGTGTGAAACAATTATTTCGAATGATTCTCTTTATTTTCTTTCGTAGTTTAGCCGTTTACGAGATACGTACAAAAACTTGGTTTGGTGTTTTTTGTAAATTTTCTAAGATTTGTGAGCAATTGGTGCAATTTTTCAACTGCTACAGTTCCCGGATCATTCACATTCGCTGTTCGTACAATTCTCGATTCGAGAGTTGTTCTATTTTTCACCAATACTATGGGACACTACTTGTAATACCCACCTACGTACATTATCAAATTGTCAAGAAAAACTACGAGTACTTAGACATTATTTATAACTTTATAACTAAGTCGACAAAACACGTGTGAGCGCGAGGTGAGGCAACCCGCGGCGTCTGCGCATCGCATTATGCAATTTGATTATAACCGTTCGCGACAGCAATTACAACTTCATCTTGAAGTATACATTATAAACGACAAGAGTATAGCGGTTTTACAACTAGACTAGCATCATGGACCCTAGCTCAACCGTGCTCGACCAAGGTAAATGAGGAATATGATAGGTAGACCAAGTAGAGAGGGCTCTGACAAAATAACCGATACAAAAACAAAATAAAATGTAACTATACGCACTCTGATTGGCGCAGAGTTCTATGGTCGTGCATATGTGCCACTATCAGAGGTGGAACGTTGGCCACAAAACGCTTAAACCGCCTCCTGACGAAAATGCATAGCATAGGTTCTATAAATATGGTCACAGTGACCCGCTGTCCGCCCACCACTTGCACCGGACCGCCGAAATTATCCGCTTAGCGTACTCACGACAGAGCCTGCGCTTGCGCATCGCACCGCTCGTGAGAAATCGCTTAACGACTAGTTGTACAAAACTACTGTCAGTGCTTATTAGTAGCTGTACACTAAATTGGATAGAAGTAAGTACGAGTATTTAGTTAATTCGCCATTTCTACGCTCGGGGGAGAATGGGTAAGGATGTCAGCCATTTTTCTGTTAACGGGGGGAATTTACGAAAGATACCCAGCCTCTCGGGGGAAGAAACTGGGTTATGTGAGATTTTAACTCACTAAAACCCCCTCGATGGCCGGCCTCGTGCATATCGGAGGGCTCCGGGATCTCCAGAGGAACACACCGGTGCCCTCCTAGCATTAGTCTTGGGCTCTTCCTGGGAGGTGTATATTCCACCTCCCGGTTCACAGCACAGCAGCGTGCGGCCATAGCACGTTGCTGCTTTGGATGTCAGCCTATATCAACTTCAACCTGGGTTATCAATTTATCAGACCTTGTGCATTATTAATACCGTAACGAAAGTTCCAGAGATATCTGCAGGTTTGTTAGTATGGCCACCAACCCTAATTTGCTGTTTTATTTTGTATCAGGGGCACAATTCGGCTAAATTACAACGTTTGTAGTTCTATTTCTATCCAATTTCAATTAAATTTTCGTTCCAATTCTATTTGGACACCAAATCGCATTCTGCTGACGCATAACTCTACCACTGCCACCTTTCGATTTACTATCGATCGGGCAAAAGTACCTCGGGAGGAACTTATGTTCGATCGTAATATTTGTAAACTGAACATTTTATTAGAATGCACGTTTACTGTTCGATCGATCGTTGACTCGATCGGAATTTAACTGAAATTGGATCGTTAGTGGAGAGTACAATACGAAACACGTCACAACGATGCAGTTAAGATTCTATTTAGTTACGTTGTATTTAGTGGAATCGATCTCCTGGTTTGGGTCAGACTACGGCTGATGGTGATGACTGGTCATCATTATGAACCCAATAACTGATGTATTGGGCACAAAATTCTTTATAAGGAGGTCTCTGCTGTTACGCAAAATGTGACTTAGACGTAAAATTGATTTAATTTTTTTTATTATAACTAGCATACGAAACACGTCATAACGATGCAGTTTAGATTCTTGCAGTTGTATTTAGTGGAATCGATCTCCTGGTCTCAGAGCGGGCATAACAAAACCTTTCACCACTGGTTGCCAAATGGCGTTCAGTCATGGCACTAAGAAGTCAGATCTAAATCACACAGGTAGGTACTCATGGCAAACCATATCGTTGCCTCACGCTCCCACGTGACGCCACAGCCACTATATTCCTCTTCCCGTTTTTCTGTCCGTCTGTCGCACGCTCCGATTCCAGTGCGTTGCTTGCGCGGTAATTAAACGCATTGTTATAGTTCGCATGCGTTTGTGCAACGTTTTGACGTGAGTGCAGGGTCGGACTTAGGGCTTAGCCACCGGGGGCGCAAAAACCGGAGGCGCAAACGCTAAAACTGTTTTTAAACCTAAGTATAGCTTAGAGCGTCCGTGGCGTCGCGGCTAGGACGTCGGACTCCCATGCGGGAGGTTCGAGTTCGAAACCAGGCACTGCCACGTACCAATGAGTTTAACTGTTTTTTGAAAGACTTACGTACATTTACCGACTGCTCAGACGGTGAAGGACAACCTGCACACTAAGATAACCATTGTGTGAAATGGGGCAAAAGAATGGCAAACCACCCCATTAAATCTGCCACAAGAGTCGTTCTATGCGATTAATTCCATTGAATGATCACGACCCTCAGCAGTGAGGAAAATGACTTAGAAATATAGCTACAGGTTTTACAAAATCTGACTCAGTACAGGGTTTTGTAGAAAAGCATTTTTCTAGAACCCAACTTCTCGGCAGAATAATGTGACTCAAAAGAGAGAGATAGATCGTAGTTTTAATTTGCCATTAACACTAAAGAGAACAATAAATGATCGCGAAAAAATACACAGTTTGACGTTCGACGCCACCTCTCGGTGAACTTCTCTCAGACTTTCGAGGCGCTATATCGGAATCTAGCACGGGGCGCCAGTGGCCCTATCTCCGACGCTGAATGTTTCCACTAAATGAGCGTGTCATAATAAATTTGATCGCGTGTCGTCAGTAACTTCGCAGTGATATAATGTGAGAAGTGATGAATTTGAAATGTGAATGTAGAAATCATTTTGTTTTGTCGTTGATGCAGTTATTTGATTCAGTATTTTTTCGATGCTCTTACAAAGTATCGACCGATATCGAAATATGATCATGGACGTACTCGTACCCTGGGAAAGGAAGGTAAACTGTACCCCTTTAGATCAGAGGTATCTCCACTGTTATGGCATAGTCAATATGATCCACACAGGGCCTGATTTACCATACACGCGGAGCCTAGGTGATCTCAGGGGGCGCGGGAGACCTAGGGCACTAAATCAGGCCCTGGATCCACCGTGTGGAATCTAACTCGCGGATTTTACATATGCCTTGGAAAATCGTTTTATTTACTCAGATATGAGTATAGAAGTTTCCTCACGACAAAATAACCACATCACCAATCATGGATGAAGCAACAAATACTAGGTAAGTAACAGGTAACAGCTCTGAAGTAAGTTCCCTTTAAGCACCGGTGACAGGTACGTACCTAGTATCTACATGTAACCATAGTGCGGTACTGTGAAGTAACGTTACCCAATAACGCCGTTTTTATCGATATTTCCCGGCTCCCTTCTACGGTGATGCAATTTTAGCTGCACCGGGCGTGTGTGCAATGCCCCCCCATACATAATCAAGTCTCTAGGGAACTAACACGATTTTGTTGTGAAAAACTTATTTTGTAGAGTACAAAGTAAACCTTTTTTTTGTGGAGCTCGTAACCTTAGTTGCGAGTACCTGGATGGGTGACCGCTAGTGGCATATTTTCACCTGAGCTCCTCCGTGCCTCGGAAAGCACGTTAAGCAGTTGGTCCCGGTTGTTGTCGTTCGACAGCAGTGGTTAAGCCATGTCAGAGGCCTACGGGCGGCTTGAACAACTCTGACAAATAGGTTGGCCACTAACCATACGATAAGCAAGCAAGCTACCTTTTTTTTACAAAACTAAATCTAGGTTGGTTGGATAACTTGGTTGTTATTACTTATTGTTAGATTCACGATAACGCACAAAGATTTGAAAGAGAAACTTTACTACATAATGGAGTTTTTACGACTAAGTATCTAGTTAAATTATCACAGCACAAAATTAATTGAAGTTATTTCCAATTCGATAATAGACCCTTACGACCTTCGCACGATCGTTATCGACTTTGGTAATTAAAACAATTTAAGTTAAAACTTAATTCCGATTCTAACATTGAAACATGTGAAAGCAACCACCCTGCAAGACAAAGCCCCAATTGACCTTTGAAAAGAACAGCCAATAACTATGGTTGTAATATAACTTGTATGCAGTCTATATTGTTTCAGTGTAATCGTAGCAAAAGTAGAATAGTAAGTAATCTCCAGCCTGTCGTAGAGCTAGCAGAATTTTATTTAGGCATCAAAAAACAAGACACTACAGAACAGAAATTAACATTCAACGGATTCCCTTTGTAAGAAAGAACTAATAAATAAATGAACCAAAACTCAGAAAAACTGCTAAGATTTTGGATACTATTCCAACAGAGGATATAACACGAAATTCGTAGGATATATTATATATAAAGCGGTAAACTGTCGACTATGTCAGGAAAAATTTGGTCTAAAGGAATTTTGTTCGTAGAGAATGAACCTGCGGTGGTATGAGGTACTGTGTTGTTACGAAGTAAGTAGGTAAAATAAGCTGTAATTCATGCGTTAGACTGGAGATATCCTACTGTAGACAAGGACAAGATCGCCCACCTATGAGATGGGTGGACATTCGGGGAATAGCGGGCCAAAACTGGATGCGCACCGCCTGCGACCGGCGGAAGTGGAGGAAGTTGGAGGAGGCCTACGTCCGAAGGCGGACTATTAACGGCTGGGATGGATGGATAGAAATAGAATTACATTTATTGCCAAAGAAAATACATTTATTTATTGTACAAAGCACTATATTATATTTGGCAAAAGGGGGGAACAGCAAATGCCGACATACTCGGGTACCAAATATGCAGCGCTGTTTTTCATTTCACCCCTTATCCCAAGATGTTAGTGGGAGCGATAGTGATAGTGGGTAAAAAAAAATAATTAAAAACTAAACATCCAAAAGATTAAATAGTTATGTGAAGAATTTAGGTAAGAACTTGCCAAAAAAAATGGCACAAATGACTTGTGATACATATTGTGTGTGTGTGTGCGTGTGTGTGAATGATCACATGATGATGATGTGATCTTACTGTAGAACTTCTACTATGTTGTAATCAGCGAGCTGCGCCCGCGCCGGCCACAATACGCGGTATTGTTAGAGCGTCGAGAAAAACGATCCGCGAAAATGTTTCTTTGTTTCATAAATAGAATACTATTGTGTTGTATTGTTCGAATAACATGTTCGAGAGATATCACAACATCGATACAGATTATCATGACTTATGAGCCGATAGAAGGCTGTTTTCTAAAACAACTGATAATTCATCTTCAATTAACACTGTTGTGACTGTCGGATGCATACTTATCTATCGAGTAGAGCTTCTAACAGTCAAAATTCGCACTTAAGTGATACAATTCTAGTCGGAATTGTAGTTTTAGAATTATCGACATGCAAAGTTGCAAACGGTTGTCTGCAAGAGATCGCTCTTAGCGATAAGACCGCCTAGATTGTATTAATCGTTTCGTAAGCACTGTATCACACTATTTTTGTGCATTATTCATTGTATATAAGTGTAAGTAAGTAATATGTTTATTTCACACCCAGCAATGACCGAAACACACATACACCCTCACACACACCCTCTCACACACACCCTCACACACACACACACACACACACACACACACACACACACACACACACACACACACACACACACACACAATCTTCTTATTTTTTTATTTTTTTATCCTACTTATCAACTTAGAAAAGTTGGCTACTATAAATAGTATCGGAACTATATTACCTCATAAATGTGACTTTAGTAGTCACACATCACAAACCCGTCCCAATGTAAAAGTTGGCTACTATAAATAGTATCGGAACTATATAACCTCATAAATATGACTTTAGTAGTCACACATCACAAACCCGTCCCAATGTAAAAGTTGGCTACTATAAATAGTATCGGAACTATATAACCTCATAAATATGACTTTAGTAGTCACACATCACAAACCCGTCCCAATGTAAAAGTTGGCTACTATAAATAGTATCGGAACTATATAACCTCATAAATATGACTTTAGTAGTCACACATCACAAACCCGTCCCAATGTAAAAGTTGGCTACTATAAATAGTATCGGAACTATATTACCTCATAAATGTGACTTTAGTAGTCACACATCACAAACCCGTCCCAATGTAAAAGTTGGCTACTATAAATAGTATCGGAACTATATTACCTCATAAATGTGACTTTAGTAGTCACACATCACAAACCCGTCCCAATGTAAAAGTTGGCTACTATAAATAGTATCGGAACTATATTACCTCATAAATGTGACTTTAGTAGTCACACATCACAAACCCGTCCCAATGTAAAAGTTGGCTACTATAAATAGTATCGGAACTATATTACCTCATAAATGTGACTTTAGTAGTCACACATCACAAACCCGTCCCAATGTAAAAGTTGGCTACTATAAATAGTATCGGAACTATATTACCTCATAAATGTGACTTTAGTAGTCACACATCACAAACCCGTCCCAATGTAAAAGGCGGAAGCTCTATAATAAATCGATATTGTTGCCAAAATTAAAGTCGGAAGCTTCTATTAATATCTACACAATTACGTATTCAAAGCACATCTTAAGTAACACTTCTTTAAAATCCACTTTATAAAAACCAGCAACGTACAGTGGAAGACACAAGCAAACTATAGGCGATGGAACCCTGTCGCAAGAAGGAAGTTATCAAATCAAATCAAATCAATTTATTATCGGAACAACTTAATACTATGTTAGTAATTATTTACAAAAAAAAACTTAAAGGCAGACATGTGGGATGTGGGACAGAGAGTTCGTGCGTTCATCGGGTACCTATCCGAACCCGGTCAACACACGAACCAAGTGTCTGATTATAGGACAGTCAAACTAGCCCGCTATCGTCTTCAGAATGCCATTGGTGCCGCCCTCCACTCTGTGCAGCAAGGAGGCGGTCTTCTTGCGCACGAGCGCATGGAAGCCGTCGGTGCGCGCCTCCGCAAACATTCCGGAGGCGCTGCAGAAGCGAGGCAGCCTCAATAGCATTCTGAAGGCATTGTTGTACTGGATTCGCAGGACGTTTAGCGATATCTGAGTGTAGTGCGTCCAAAGGCTGCTCGTGTAAAATGTTTGACAATATGCTTTAAAAAGCGTGATTTTAACGGCATTAGTACAACGAGCAAACCTGCGGAGTAGCATATTACTTCTCACCGCCAAAGCCCTGCGCTCCCTCTTAATGTCCATATAGTTATGATTCCTTGACATTCGTATTGCAGGTGTCATATAAGTTAAAGCGACAAAATACTAACGTGATGTTTTGTCCACTGTACAGTTGACTGTAAGTTGGCAATAAGCGCCGGAAGTGCAGTACGTGCTAAGTGAGCTAAGCAGAGGTACAGTAACTTAGCCAAGCTGCGTGCTTAGCTTCCTGGGCTAGTGAGGCTAGGTACTTAGTTGCGGGTTGAGAGGGTTTGCTTGTTGCTTCGATGAGGATTGGGTTTCAGAGGTCGAGAGGCTAATACGAGGTCTCTAAGAGTTTTAATTTGTGAAAATTATTTACAGAAACAATTTGTTCAAATGTTCAAATTTGTTATTGCTGATTAAAGGGTCACCATTTATTATATTTACTATAAGGGGATTAATATATTCAGTAAAATATACCTCAGTACATCTTGATCTTGATCTAATGTGTGTTTTTATGTTTAGCAGACTGACAACACCAATTTAAACTTAGAAATACTTTACGGAGTACCTACTTGTTGTATGGTATGGCACTAGAAAACTAGAAAAATGCTATAACAAATTGACTGGCTTCCTTAGTGATAAGCTGTGACATCATCAAAATTTTAATTGAAAATTGAAAAAAATATCCTTAATCACATATTAATGAACATTTGACATTAAACTATAACCTCCACACGAGGCGTTGCCTGTCCTGGAGATTACATACACACACTGACCACTTTACAATGTTATGTGTCAATCTAACATTCAGATTCCAGAATTACAATCACGGTTAAATAAAGCTTATGATGTTTATTTTATACTATTAAACATGCAACATTAAAGGAAATTAAAGTTGACAATTATGGTATAATTAATTAAAAACCTATCTTTAATGTTAATTCTTATGTAATTATTTACATTGAGACATATCAGTAAAAATTTTGATGTTCTTGTTTTGTTACCTTTATTATTATTTTGCTAATTTATTATGATTGATTAGTTTATTGATGATAATTTATGATTGATTGATTTATTAATTGAACAAAAATGTGTACGTTTTCTGGCAGAATATGGTGATACTGAAACACAATGTAACATCTGCATTACCCATATTTACAAATAAATTGTATTTCTATTTATTTTTCTTTCGGTAACAGTCTCTGGTAGAGTAATGACTCCACCAGAAACTCCAGTCACTAACCGTAGTTAGCGTGGTAATTGACTACAAACGGGGTTCAGTTAAATTAGCCGTAGTTTGTGGGTGTTGCGGCTACGGTGCAGAATCAGTTATTTGACTAAACGTTTATAAAAATACTTTCTTCACAAAACATTACAATAGACAAAGCTCGTTTTTATCTTATCTTATCTTATGATAAGGGGACGGAAATAACCCCAGAGGCACTTCGACCTTAGAGGATCTTTTGTGCCTACCCCATTTTACACACTGGTCATCTCAGTGTGCAGGTTTCCTCACGATGTTTTCCTTCACCGTTAGAGCTGTCGGTAAATGTACGTAAGTCTTTGTAAAAATGCGAAAAACTCATTGGTACATGGCACTGCATGGTTTTAAACCCGGACCTCGCGTAAGACTCCCTTAGCCAGTGTCCTATCCAGTGTGCCACAGACACTCAGAGCTCGGATACTTTATATTCTTTACGAGACGTAAGTACCTAAATATACGAGAGTGGGAACAGATTTTTCCGCACTTTTGCAATTTAGCTAGTAACTTCCATTACCTGACACAGAACACAAGAGTTTACTTTTGGAACTGAGATGAAAATTACATACAAAATGGATAAATTTAAAAACTGATAGAACCTTGTCGCGCCCCAAAACGATGTAGATGACGATATACAACTCAGTCACATACGTACCTACTCGTACGTACCTATTCCAACAGTTAGCCACTTCACCTAAAAGCCAATTTCCGATTGCACTTGCAACATATACTGGCCCCCTGAGGAGGCAACTTGTGTGAACAGGTGTTCAACTACGGTACACCCAACCAGAACAACCAGACCTCCCTGCCCTCCCTGGCTTCAAGGTCCGAAGGAACTACGAGGGCCAAGTCAATCTCACACTACAGGTCACCAAATTCTGGAGGATATGCTGCGATTGTTTTTGTCTAACAAGAATTTGGTAGTAATTGTAAAAGCGATTACAGATCTTGTTAATTTTCAATAATCTTTCGTCATTATTGGAACAGACCAGTAATAATTAGGCATCGGTAGACAGGTTATGTAAATAGTTAGTTAAATAAACACTATGTAATTGTAACTATGTAATTGTAACTATGTAATTTCCATCGGTCTGTTTGCTGCATTTGCTCAAAGTGGAAGCTAATAGGTAGTTTGATTGTAATCTAATTATTTTCTACAGCTGTTACACTGGGATTGTTTTGAAGTTTTGTATGGTCAATGGTCTATTTTGTATGGCAATGGTCTATTTTGTATGGCAATGGTCTATTTTGTATAGCAATGGTCTATTTTGTATGGCAATGGTCTATTTTGTATGGCAATGGTCTATTTTGTATGGCAATGGTCTATTTTGTATGGTAATGGTCTATTTTGTATGGCAATGGTCTATTTTGTATGGTCAAGAATGTCGGTGGCACAGTGGACACCAGACTCCCATGCGGGGATGTCCTGGTTCGAAAAAGTGCAGTGCCATGTACCAATGACTTTTTCGTATTTATGGAAGACTTACGTACATTTATCGACTGTTCAACGGTGAAGGAAAACATCGTGATGAAACCTGCACACTGAGATGACCAGTGTGTAAAATGGGGTAGGCACAAAAGATCCTCAAGGGGTCGAAGTTCCGCTGGGTTATTCCCGGCCCCCTATCATAAGATAAGATGGTCAATGGTCTATTTTGTATAGTCAATAGTCTATTTTGTATAGTCAATGGTCTATTTTTTATGGTCAATGGTCTATTTTGTATATATTATAGTATTTTATTAATTCAGATAAATGACAAAGCCCCTTTACAGCTGCTACAATCTTAATTTTTTAGCTACATTTGTATATGTAAATCGGCTGGTCTGTTCGCTCCTGTCCAATTATGTTTATAGTTAACATGAATTGTGTTTGAATTTTAAATTTATTGTAAAAGCATGACGTAACCGATTGTTCCTGGTGTCCCGATGGTTTTAATAAATGAGTATGAGTATGGTCAATGGTCTATTTTGTATGGTCAATGGTCTTTTTTTGTATGGTCAAGTCTATTTTTCACACTTTTTCACCGATTTGACTGAAATATGAACTTGACCAGTATTTGACTCTAAGTAAAACTTTGCATTTGAAGAATTTCTATTGATCTTGAAGGGATTTAGGATAGGAGAGACAGAAGATCTCAGAAGATGTAGGAAGCGAAAAAAGCAAGGTAAAAAGAGACAACCAACCAAAGATTGGAGTATAGATTATAACTTCTAATAACATTTGCTATCGAAGGGCACTGACACGATGACAAATGAGAAAATCATTAGAATTAAGGAACTTGGATGAAAATATATAGTGGGCGGACTTCGTTCCTTCATGACATGGAAGGTTACGATAGCGATGACGTTCCCTTATATTATACTTCTGTTTATTAATATTTCCGTTATTTATATGTTCCGGTAGTGTATCATTAGGGAGTGATCCCTGGCACACAGGGGATGCCTGACAATCAGCGCCGCAGTGCTAAAAGCGCTCCGGCAACAGGCTGAGGCAGTCCCCTTTTTCCGGTGCTGCACGCCACCTTCATCAAACTTAATTACTTTTGCTTATTTATTTTTGTAATATATTTGTTTAATATTATTTTTATCTTCTGTACATAACTGTTTGTATGTGTGTATAGGAAATAGATAATCTTTCTTTCTTCTTTGGACGCGGTTAATATTTTACCCACACGAACAATAATTTTTCTTACATAATTTTTTTTTAGTTATACCCACTTAAAAGGTAAAAACGAAAGCAAAGAAATATAAAACTTGTGAACATTAAAACTTAGAATCAATAAAACGCACATAAAAAACTTTCTACCCACATCGACGCTACGGCCGCAGACAGACGAGAGGCTGCAAGACGTAAGCAATGTTGTGAAAAGCGGCCTGATTAACAGTTAATTAACTTTTTCTTACTTAACTACTGAACGAGCGTCTCAACAGTTAACTGATCTCGAATGCTCAACGGATCTAACTAGGAAATTCCCCATAATGCGGGTCCAGTCCATCCAGTGATCAGAATACCTAGGTCTAGGTTAGGTTAGGTCATATTTTTAGATACCTACCATGAAGTAATAATAAGTGATAATATTATTTTAGGAAAAAAATATCAAAGTTGGTCAGTAAATGGTCAGTAACTATTATATTTTTTTAAGTAAGTAGTTACGGAACTTTTGTACCCAAAAAATCTGACAAATGCCGAGGGTCTGATCTGACCACTGGCTACTTTACCCTAAAAGCAATTGACCGATACGGGAATTGAACCGGAACCTTGCACTTGAAAGGTAGGTGCTGAAATCTGAGCCAAATAGATCATAAAAATTGCGAAACCTTAAGAAAAACAACGAAACATTCCGGAGCAGCGTTTATCGTTAGATCAAAAGTAAAGACGGAATCTAACGCAGATCGCATGCGCATAACTGTACTGAAACTGACCTGTGAATCAACCTGCAAGTATTCACCTCAGCAGGCAATAGCAAACACTGAACAAATCACTGCACAGTCACAATAGATCGGTAGTATTGTCGTGTTTGGGTGATCACATACACTCGCGTGCTCACGCGCACAGTCGATGCGCAGAAGGCGTGCGCGCGCGGCGGTCCGTCGCACCGTTATGCGCGCGCACCGTGGAAAGCGGTCGTGCTTGCTGGCACAGAGTAGCTGATTCAACGCTGTAGACTTGAAGAGTCTTTGAGACATGTAAGATGAAGTAGAATATGCTTCGGATTTAGATTTTGGTTAGATATAAATAGTGATTTGTACCTATAAAAGTGGTAGACCGAAAGAAGTTCAAAACACATTTGGCAATCACAATGTTGTATCTTGCTCTTCCTATATATCATTGACTCTTTATATGGTTGAATGGGCTTGGGCTTAGGTGAAACTCAGCGGGCGACCTCTACAAAATCTCACACCTCTCCCCCTAAAACCCTCCCCTCTAACCATGAAATTAATTTCTGGATAAGATCTTGTCTGTTGATTAGTTCTAAATTGATACCTAGTAGCTGACACTCTCTTCTTTGCATCCTGTCACTTGTGCAGTCTTAGACAAAACTTACCGATATATCTCACTTAGCAAGTTGAACACTGCCTACGTCCTATTCTGCTGAGCGCATAGTCTGTGCCGGCGCAGGTTATCAATGAAGATGGGCGATGTTATCGGGAGGCTGGCGGCATGGACCGAGGGAAAGTGGACCCCACGACCTCGGCCCTCTGGACAGCGGACCTTTTACCGGCCATCACTGATGTAGGTTATGGTTCGGGGAATGGCACAAGAAAATTGCTCATTATCTGGCATCGTGGACTGATAGTCACACTGGTGTGACAAGCTGGTGTGACCACGAGTCGATCGTGACGGCATCCATTACTATTTTGTCTGGTGAAGAATGGGCAATCTTCTTGTGCCCATGCCTCGGGGCGTGTTCGGGCCGTTTCTTTCCCTTTTTTGTGTGAAATCTTATAAAAAGGTTGGCGATCAGTAAGGCCACTTGAACCCTCTGTATGGCAGCTGCGAACAATGTTCGGGTGCTGATCTATTCCCACAGTTGAGGCTCTTTTGTCCATTGTGTATGATCATTACATTATAATAATATCGGCTATAACGAATGATCCAGTATTTTCTTTCCAGAATTGTCGAAGTCCCCTTACTTTATCCTGTGGAAAGGGCGCCATGGTCCTAAATATTTCCCTGCATCCCTTGAACTCCCAGAACTGTGGTCTCTTATTTTATTATTCGTGCCACGTACCGATTCTATTCGCTCGGTAACCTATCAACGCAGTAACTTTATTACATCTTACTTATCTATTACAACACCCAATCCCCCGATAACTTAGGACTTAATTAGGTCCACATCTCCGTAAAATCTAAGAGAGATTAAGGAACAAGACGCTAAGTTCCGTCCGACTCTGCATGCCCCGCACGTCCCGGCCTTGGCTATGAATAGCAATCGAGGGGAAATGCGAATTAGATCCTGTCTCACGTATCTATAGTCGTGATGTTTATGCGCAGGATCAAGGTCGCACGAGAAGAGAGAAAAGAAATGCAAATGGATGCGAAGGACATTTGATGAGTATTTTCTGTAAGCTGGCGAATGTATTTGGTTTTTGTTTTCAAAGTTTAGGATCTCCGCGGGACTTTAACGAAGAAAAAGTAGTAGAGGGCGTAGAAGGGAAAATTCAGAATCATTATTGTACACATGGTTACCTCCATGGTAACCAGGGACACTTGGTTATCTCTAGAGGAGGCCTTTACCCGCATAGGGGTTCTCATATATAAAAAATCTAAATATTTTTTATTAATGCAACTGATCCAAGTGTTGCATGTGAGAGAGATAAATGGCTTTATTATTTAATTTTTATTTATTTATTTTATTATAAAGATTCCACTAGCCAATGTTCCAATACCCAGATACCACTAGAGATTACCTTCGACCAATTTACAATCATTCATTTACGAATCAAGTCCGTGGGCGCGTGAGCCTACCGGCTGCCTCCATCTAGCCTCCAACCTTAGGGTAAGAAGTAAGAGCCAGAGGCCATAACCGTAACTATATCGTGCAGGATGTTCATTATCAGCTAACTGCCGAAGTGCTGCCGAGATACGGCAACTATGTAGCAGCCGTTGTATTCCTCACGGCAGACAAACGATACATTGGACATCATTAGCGTGGGCGGCCATCCACCGTGACTCAGGCCAGACCGAACTTGGAAAATTACTGTTCCGATATTGTAAGAATAGTAGAAATATAAAATTATGTAAAGGCCAGTACGTATGGCACGAACTATAATGGACCGGAGTCTTTTGAAACGAAAACATGTTATTATAGTATTATTATTATTTTTTTCATTGCTAATAATTATTTATTTTTGGCAAATTCTTACCTAAATAAAATATAATATAATATAATACTAAAATAATACTAAAGCTAAAACTAAATTAAGGCTAAGAAAACTAAAGATAAAAAATTTGGGTTAAGTCCCCCACATCCGGCAGTGTACCCAAGAGACTGGCTGCGTTGCCCCGTTGGATAGCTAAGCTAATCCGCTGGGCCAAATAGGAGCCAGATCTTGGGTCTTTTGACGCGTCGACCAGGTTCTTTGCGAGGTCCTTGAAGACGCGGTGTGCTCCCGGGCCCCAGGGTCCCAATGTTTCAACCCCAAACGGCTCAAATATGTAAGTTTCACCCAGATTGGTATATTTGCGCCGTTTGAGGGTTTCTGCAGCAGCGGCCGCAGAGCCGGCTCTATAAGAAGTGGCTGGAAAGTGAGACGGAGCAAGGGTGTCGACGCAGGTGGCGTCCCACACCAAAGGCCGTCCCATCTTCCAAGGTACTAGGGTCATTCCGTCGGGCCTCTTGCCATCGTCGCGCGTCAGTCCGCTCGGTTCAAGAACAGCCAAGTTCAACTAAACTTTTATAGTATTAAAAGTATGTTTGAAATATAAGAATAAAAGTGTTGGTAACTATTAACATATTTTAATCATAATAAATCACCTTCTTTTAAAAATGCTCTCAAAAAGCACTTTAGTCATGTTGCTGAGACTCTGAGCTGAATTATTGTTATTTGTATTGTAGGTACGCGCTATGTAAGGAGATGGAATGACGTAACGTCAGTTATATGAAAGGGAAAAGGGAAGATCTTCCAGCACGCCTGGTGACCAGATGTGCTGGTCCAACTATGGATGTTTGGATCTCGTATATATACGAAGTCCCAGGAAAATTTTAATAGCGCGTTCTACACCGATGTGAGTAGGTACTGTATCGTAGCGTTGTGCGTCGCCACAGTATGTAAGTAGTTTTTAAATTAGTGTATATAATTATATTTATATATTATATGTATCCGTATATAACAAATTATATATATAATTATAATTGTTGAGTATGTATTTTATTTATCTACTATATAATTATTGTAATTTATTTATACTGATTTATGTACTCCATGCATTACCCACCATAAAAGTAGTCTAAACTCCCCTAAATCAAAGATTGGCTGGTAGAGATCCCTATGGGATATGCCTTTGTACATATTTTAATGTTTTTTTTTCTGTTTTTTTTTTATATTAGTACAATAAAGAGACTACAAACAAACAAACAAACAAATCTGAGACAATGTAATGGATAAGGATAGTTCCAGCTATTCTGTAATAAATTCTAACTGTCTAAATACGAAGTATTTTAAAATCTGACGCGAACTCAAAAAAACTTCAATCATAAGTGTTAAGAATAAAAGAAAAAAAGTTTTAGGCAATTAACACACGACTCTCCCTTAATCTCGACGTTGGTAAACTGATTTTTTCAAAACAGACGCCAAAACCTAGGAGTTATTTTCAAGATTCCAACACGGTCATTGGCCAAATTGCAGTGTAAATCACTAGCATGCATTACAGAAAAAAAGATAAAAGTGCAATCAGAATAACATCTAGAATACGCAACCCTAAAATCAGAGGGAAGAGGAAGATATTTTTTTAATAAATTGGTTACGACAAACACGCGGGCGGGCCACCTGATGGTAAGTAGTCACCGTCGCCTAGAGACACGTGCAATACCATTGCACGTGTGTTGCCGTCCGTGGAGGGAGAGGACTTGTTTAACGTTCTTTTTGAAGCATCCCATGTCGTAGCGCTGCGGGAAAACGTCGGGTGGAAGAGAGTTCCACATTTTACAGGTGCGTGGCAGAACGCTCGTATAAAACGGGTCGTGGTAGACACCCAAGGCTTCAGAAAGTGCGGGTGAAAATTGAGCCGCCGACGAGTGGTGCGATTCAAGAAAGTAGACGACGGCACCAAGTCTAATAGTTCTGAAGAGCACTCCCCATTATATACGCGATAGAAAACGCAGAGAGAGCCAATGTCTCTCCTTAAACTTAAATTAGAAAACTATAGACTAGACTCCTGGAATCTTGCCAAGGTCTGAAAGTTTAGATCCTGAATCTGATCCTAGTTTCCACATCAATTTCAATTTTAATTTATTTTTACACAAGTAGGTACAGGTAAGAGATAGTTATATGAAGATGTAACCTGACTCAGGGCTCAAAAGATGCACTCACTAACCCTATCTGACTCCCAACTAGGTTTCCCTGTGTGTGGGATATCAGGAATCCATCCATAGAGGAACGTGTCTCGCTCCATACATTTTTATTTCCCCTTAAACACTGCACTTGTATTTATAATTATACTTTTAAATTACTTGTAAGTTGCACCACCACCGGAAAAAGATAATTAGAATGTAGGTATAACGTAGTAATATTCACACTTTGGTATTATTGTATGCATAAATAATTACTGCACAAGTTGACATTTTAAATCCAAACCTACCTCAATATGGTGTCTTTTTCATCTGGTGGACCACATGGTGGGCCGTCAAACCGGCGCGGGCGACCAATTATCACAAGGCAAGCGATATCGGCAAGAGACGTGGATTACATCACCACCTGGTTTCCGCACCAGATATGTTGAAACGCCTCGTCGATCGAAACCCAAATATGGCGCACCGGTACCCGGTAAATAAGCCTGCGAAATTGTTTTAACTTGTAAAAGACATAAACAGTTTATCTATAGTAATAGAGAACATACTGGTTTCGTTGTGTATTGTGTACTGGAGAGGTTTGTGTTTGTGGAGATATGGCATTTTTGGATGGCGATTGGGAATGTCTCGTCATTGTTTGTAGGATAAGAGAACGGCTTTATTATTAATTGAAATTGAAACGTGTATTTAGCACTGTAAACACCAGAATACAGCAAGTACACAATACAAAAGTATACAAGGATATAATACATTCAGCACAAAAGATCCGGTGCGGTACAGTGCCAAAAAGGATAAATTGAAATCGTTTATTTAGCACTGAAAACACCAGAATATAGCAAGTACACGATACAGAAGTATACAAAGATTAATACATTTAGCACAAAATATCCGGTACGGTACAGTGCCAAGAAGGGTACACCAGCTCAGCATAAAGCTGAGGCAAGCCACAGCGCTGATTTTCAGCTGACCCTCAGTGACTAAAATGATAAAATGTAAACTTCGCCGACAAGTTGTTCCAAATGATTGGTGATCTTGAAGATGTAAGGGACACAGTGAATAGACACAATGGACAGCGTGTTCCACTGTGTATCGCGCATGTCAGATATGCAGTTTATTATCATACGGCTGCGCCCGCGTCCGATTTAGTCGCTTCTCTACCACCACCCTTCTGTGCAGTATACTTGATATATAATTATAATTAAGTAATTGGTTAAAACGAGTCGCCTTGTTTTATTGAAGATGACCCGATGAGTATGGACCCTGGCTAGGAGGTAGGTAGACACATACCGACCTCCAAGGCCAGCTAAGAGGTAGCAGTCCATATATCTCTAAAATCATGACCCCAGACAAAAACAAAATAAAGGAGAATGTACGAGTACTCTCTACGAGTATGAAGCCTGGACTCAGTTCGGTACTTTTCTGTGTCGATTCACACAGAAAGCCACAACAACCGTTCTTCTTCTAAGTCGTTTTTCCTCATTGCTGAGGGTCGTGATCATTCTGAGGAATTAATCACATTTTATTTATTTATTTTATTTATTTACTTAAATTTACAGCTTTTTTCACACCTTATAAAAAGAATAAAATATTACTTGAACATTTGCCAATTATAAATTTTCATTATGTTACTTAACTAGGTAGAAAACAACAAAACAAAAAACCGATGTAGGTAACTATTATGACTATGAGAGAAATGCGTCGCACAATGTTTACATAGAACGACTCTCGTGGCAGATTTAATGGGGTGGTTTGCCATTGCCTTCCTCATTTCACTGTTAGTCATCTCAGTGTGCAGGTTTCCTCACGATGTTTTCCTTCACCGTCAGAGCAGTCGGTAAATGTACGTCTGTCGATTATGTAGTCTTTCGAAATAACCGAAAAACTCATTGGTACATGGCACTGCCGGGTTTCGAACTCGAACCTCCCGCTTGGGAGTCCAACGTCCTAGCCACGACGCCACCGACGCTCTACGACAACAACAGTTATGGTGATGTAAATGACAAAATTATATTGGTGAGTACCCAAATTAAAAATATCAAGCTATTTCTACGGGTTTGGAAGGTAAATTAAGATAAGTGTGTTTCGGGAAAGTCGGCGATATAACATGGCGGGTGCTGTTTTTCTTTTTAATGGGCGCTGCGACTGAGAGTTAAAAAGGTCCCCATAGCTCGTTAGGGCTTACAATAATCTCTAAAATATTTCACCACATCATAGACCCTAAAAAATGTTATCAGACCCCTCGCCGATAGCATCAGGCACCACGTTAAAAAATTCCTCTAATTCCTGAATATTGTCGTCGCATTCATAAGTCCGGCCATCTTTATGATGAGGCGGGAACAAAGGGGAGATAATCTCGGCGCTTGTAAACGGCCGAATTAAATAGTTAAAGGGGACGGGAATGCGCGGGAGTCCTTCTGGAATGCCTGCGTGGGGAGTCGCGGTTCGGTGCTGAGTCGACATTGGATCCTTTGTGTCGGGGTGGAGGAAGAGGCAATATACCATCTAAGACATGAATAGGACGATGCTGATAATGATGAGTTCGTGCATCATGGTAAATGTCATAGTTGTCTTTAAATCCTCGAATTGTAGAGTTCTGTATGTCAAAGAATGTTACAAGATTGCTCCGATTTAAAATGACCGTAGATCAGATATGATTCGAAAGTTGCTGATTGATTGACGGTATATAAGTACACAGGTTTCCATAAGATTGAAAGTTCTCATTTCAAAATTACCCATTGTTTCATTGAAATTATTTTTTATTTACTACTAAATCCAAGATTGACCTCAATCTCACCTGGTGGTAAGTAACAATGAGGTCGAAGATGGAACACTGCCGAAACATATCAGCGCCGAAGCAAAGATATTTGACGACAGACTTCATTATAGAAACTTTCCAGCTCGGTCGCTAGCCAGGTGGCCCTGAAGGGGTCCTACTACCAGCAAATTAGTTACTCTGGTTAGTCGACTCTTACGACACGATTTCCCAGCGGTAGGGATATAGGATAGGGAGGATAGGGAACAGTATAGAGCTGTTCCCACTATCCAAGCACAAGGCCTCCGGGGTTTGGGTCATGCATTATTGGCTTGCTGATTTTTGCAATGGTGTCAAAGCCGGCGACCTCAACAGGCGCTGCCCCTCAGTCATTTACCCGCGGAGAGCATAAATGCCGTGGCGGACTCGAGGCAGCGATTATCGAGCCATCTCCGTCTGCTCATTGTTCACCAGCACCATCTCCTGCGCCATCGCATGCTAATTGGGATCTTCGGCATAAAATAGATAGGTAAGTGATAGAGAAAAGAAACTCCCTACCGTTCTCGCCCCAGGCAACAACACAATCGAACGCTACAGTGGCGGATCCAGGTTAAGGGGCCATGGATCCCCCAAAACCTATGAGATAAAATAGGGCGCGAGGCTAGCCCTTGACCATTTTTCTGGATCCGCCTCTGGCCAGCTATATTAGCTGTCATTTCCACTTACCGAACTTCCTTACCGATCCACTCCTGCCTAAGGGCCATCTATACTAGTCGTGTGCACTGTGCGGGTCAGTTCATATCGACGTACGTTGCTGGTTATCGTGTTCTTTCGCTGAAGTTCTAACTTCATAACCAGCAATGGATATACATACACCTGTCGTATGCGCTCCCTTGACATAGTGTTGGCACTATAGCAGTGTCAAGGACAGTAGCTTGCCTACGCGGTATGTGATACTGATAGTGTCTCAAGCTAGAAAGCTCATGGAACTTCTATTCTGTTACTGTTTATCTATTTGGTGTCTTCGGCCCACCTCGAATACTTCGGATGCCGTCACTACAATGTTGATAACTATCCACTCTTTGTCTGCATTCTTTTGATGTGTTGGGGAAGATTGTGTGTGGTAGCTGGTGGTAGCGCTTCTGGCAAGGAATCAGCCGTTTTTTTAAGAAAAAATATTATCACTAGTGTTACGAGTAGACGATTTAAACAGCGTCGCGAAAGTAACAAAGTTATAAAGGACAAAAATAATACCCCGCCCCGTAGGGAGAGTTTATACCAGGGAGTGATATCCCCAAAAATGATTTTCTGATAAATCACTACTATGAGAGATCATCAGCGGTGAAGGAAAATATTGAGAGAAAATCTGAACACTGAGTTAACCAATGTGTAAAATGGGGAAGACAATGACTGGAGGTTGTTCTATCTGCTTATCGATAACTCCATAGAATGAATGATCGCAATCTTCATCGGTGAGGATGCGACTAAAACGTCGACCGAAACCATAGAAATCTAAAAAACTAAAATAGATTTCTGTGGGTCTGGTCCAATCCCTTTACAAAATCGCTGCTGTGCTAAAGGCCTAAGAAGAAAAGACCCTAATCGATAACCGCCTTCTACTTTGCAACAGAAGACCACCTGTAGACTCCACCTGTCGACTCCCGCGCGCCATGATTCATGCTGCAGATACCAACATACATCGCGCCAGGAAATTGAAACGGATGCTTTATTTTATTGTGCAGACACGATCCCCTAACAAACATCTATTGCGAATGAAACGCAAGCGAGATTTATGTTGCGCGATTTGCCATTAAAGGCCGCACCACCGGCCAATTTTAATTAGCCGATCACACGGAAGGATGCAATAACAAAACGCAAACATAAGTAAGTACGTTAGGTACTTGGTTTTGGTAAAGCGGTGCTTACACTTTGGATAATGAGACTTGAGAGAAATTGTATTTTTTGTTTGATGAGGAATAATTTGTGTTGCCGGGCAGCCGGGAAATTCATTTCTCCAAGGATTAGTTTGTCACCTTTTGAGACAACCATATACCATATAGGAGTAGCAGTTCCATTGCCGGCTTGCCACTGACCAATTATTTATACGACAGAAAGCTGCAAAATCTTTCGATACAGGGAGGGTGGAAGCTGAAGCAGAGAAAAGACGTCAGAGGAAGGAGAAAGAGGCAAACCCGGCCTTGAGAGACAGGCTGCCAACGGTGACAAAATGCAGCATATGCGGTCGCGAGTGCCACTCCAGGATCGGGTTGTTGAGCCACTCCAGGACGCACCAGAGACAACAACAATATACCTAAGATTAGTAGAAGCCATCCTCGCAACGAGGGACTACCACGACGACGATTTATACGGTATTTTTGGAAAATTATAACGTTACTGTACATACTCGTACTGATTGCTCTAACGGTGAAGGAAAAAATTGTGATCATTTTCAAAGACATATGTGAAATTAACCACAATAGCGGCCATATTCAAAAGAATTGAATTGGAGAATATGGTTTATTGAAATATCCCAATCAGCACTGTTCTATGATTTTATTCGCGTTTAAGAAAGACTCAACGAATCTTAGCTGCCGTGTCACTAGTGATGGGATGACAATAACCGGTAGTCGCTACTGGCTCTGAATCAAACCCCTGGGCTAGTGCGATAGATCACTGTCCATCGGTACTGCAAAAAGGAGGCCTTGTAACCCAAAATTCAATAAACTGACTGATGACAATAATAGATTCATAATATTTGTGAAAACACCTAAATGTGAAAAACAAATTGTCGTTGTAAACAAGCACCAGCCGGCGCAAGCCCCGGTATCTCAGAGCGCACGATGGCTGAAATTAATAGCGCGCTGCGCGGGCGCTGAAAGCGATGGCGTGACCGTATCGATCATAGGCGCGCGCACAACCGCCTGCCTGCACCTTCTATACCTACCGCCAAACACAGTAATACCTATAAATATATACAATGAGACTTTTCTCGCACAGATAGCATCAAATACGAAGCAGTCTAGAGTGATAGAGAGCTTAGACACAAATATATGTTATTTCAAGATACAGAAAGTCCGCTCAATACAAACGCGCGATATTAGTCATCTTTTTATTTTATGCATCGATAAATACACAGAAATCGGAGTAGCGTAGGGTGAATTTCAAATTTCTTTGGAAATATGAAATTAATTCCCGCAGAGAGGGATTGTATTGCGGATTCGAGATTCGGTCAAATGACCAAATCATTGAAAGGCGGTGGACGAGTGAAAGGTTGCTCTTCAGTATTGATTTTAAATCAATTCTCATTTATTTTGACGGCCTCCCCTTGCTCTGGTCATTATCCACCAAGAAAGAAAGAGAATTTATTTCCAAAAGCGCACACATACAAACAATTAGTTACAGAAGATAAAAATGATCATAATTTTAAACAAATATAAAAAAGAACGTTGTATGTAAGTATTAAATTAGTCTACACATTATTATATTTTCTTTTTTAATTTATTATGTTTATATGTGTATTCGTATCGTATATATGTATAACAAATTGTATATATCTGGTTAATAATGAGTATGTATTTTATTTATCTACTATATAATTATTGTAATTTGTTTATACTTAATATTTATTGTACTCCAAACCTTACCCACCATACAAGTAGTCTAAACTCTCCTTAATCAAAGGTTGGCTGGAAGAGATCCCTATGGGATAAGCCCGCCTTTGTACATATTGTAATGTTTTTTTTTCTATGTATTTTTTCTTGTGTGTGTACAATAAGGAGACTACAAACAAACAAACAAAGAAGAAGAAATAAAGTAATTAAGTTTGATGAAGGTAACAAGCACGGTAACTATGGTAACGATGGTGTTTTGGAGGTATATCTGTAAACCAAAATGAGATTAAATAAATTGAAATTGAACTAGTGCTGATTGGGGGATTCCATGGCTTGACATGCAGCATGTTATCTTTCAATAATATACGAAAAAAAAAAAAAAAATTTAATTTGTTTCACACAGCGTCTTTCATTGCGCAATTTTCCAATTGAGGTGACATTAGCTGCGAGGTCCAAACAGCGAGTCCAAGCCAGCCCACACATAACCTAAGTGCCAAACATCCCGTAGAGTTAACTAATCTGCACATTAGTGTATCTATCCAACCACGTTACGGGTGTCCTGGAGATTTTGTACGGAATTTTCCTGGAATTATTCAAGGATTTGAAGTTTCAAACTATACGTAGGTACTGTATACAATGCTATGCTTAAATTATATGTCGTTCACTATAAATCTATATTTATAGTAAAGCTTCATACTACCTATAAGACAAAGCTAAGTACTCTTACGCGAAGGATTTCCACGTCGTTGATTTCGGTAAGTGTTAATACAGTAGTAATTCATTGTTATTGTGCCCTATTACTTAGAAAGTGACGGTATCTATAGCTTTCTTATAATTTATAATTTGTATTGTTGTCCCATGAGAAGCGTGTCGCTTATTGAATAATTTCCTGCAATTTATTTCCTATGGATTTTATAAGATTCTTTTAATGTTGTGAAATCTAAATTGTCTTTCAGCTATAGACATTTTAGTACCTAGTTTAGAACAAACATCATCAACACTAGTTTCTGCCACGGGTCTCACAAATCTAATCTCATGCACTCTATCTTTTAACTTAACAAATTACTTCATGATATAAGGGTGTTAGAGGGTAGACTCTTTAAAACTGAATTATTGAAATGGCTGCATGAAAATCCTTTCTATAGTGTGAAGGAGTATAATGACCATTCACATTAGCATTAAAATTGACATTATTTTAATTTATATTCTATGTAGGTACCTGACATTTTGTACGTCTTTTAACAGGCTGAATACTTTGACATTAATCTATGTTTAATTAGTATTTTGATTTGATTTGATTTGATTTGTTCTCGTCGTCATTTACTTTACTTTTTGGTAAAATAATACAGGTGCTTGATTTTATTGAGATCAAATCAAAGGCATAATGGACAGACACTCTGTATTCCTATCCCTTTTCTCTCCAGTTTTAATTGTTATCTATTACATCTTTAGGTATTTATTTGTACTTTTATTATTTGTACTTTTAGTATATTTTTGTTTTCGTCCCTGACCTGCTGCTTCGCCCGCGATGCCTTCGTCCTAGCACAGCTGAAAACCAGCGCTGCGGTTCTGCCGTACCGGTCGGACCGCGGCACATGCTGAGCATGTGTCCTTTTAATGTTGTATTGTTTTTTTTAATTTCAAATATTTTTAAGTTTAATTATGTATGCATAATGCAATGTTAATAAATGTCTTTCTTTCTATTCATATTAAGTTCCTATATTAAACTTCATAGATGACCTCCTCAACCTTTTGTTTGATAAATAAACGTGTAAAATTAACAGGTTCACTTGAATCGAGGATCTAATTGATAGCCTGATCCGGATTTACCCAAAATGGACATTTAGTTCACCTTGCCAAAAATTACAAAGAAATAATGAGAAAGCTCCAGAATACCTTGTGTAGGGAAATTTGTTCAAATATGTTTGCTTATTTGATTAGTACAGTACCTACAACACTCTCTCCAAAACCGGCGACACGTTGCGCAAGAGTGCGCTAATATGCGGCTATTTGAGTTGTCGTCTTTAACGAGGTTCACGTGTGTTACGGGTTTTTGGCCTTTCTATTTGAATGTGGTGTGGGTGTGCATATATTTTGGCAGGGCCTGTAAATTGCTATATTTTATGCCTGAAGAAACGAACGTCAGCCCCTAGGCGGAGACTTTTTTCATCCATGATTTTATTGGCTTCTTATTGTCATATAAGTATTTTATAAGTTTACATTTCACCAGGAATAGGTAGTGACATTTTTTTATATTATTATAATTTTTTTTTAATTAATTTCTTTTTTAAATTTATAATAGTCATATAATCTCTTTAACTTTAATTGTAATTTTAAATTCTAATTCTGGAATCTGAATGTTAGATTGACACAAACCATTGTAAAGTGGTCAATGTGGGTACCTATGTGATCTCCACGACACAGGCAACGTCTAGTGTGGAGGTTACAGTTTAATGTGAAATGTTAATTAATATGTGGTGAACGAATTTTTTTTTTTTTTTTTTCAATTTTTAATATCATCATCATCAGCCCATGTCGTCCCACTGCAGGGTATAAGCCTCCTCTCTTTTGTGCCACCCTATACGATCCTGTGCAAGCCGCATCCAGGTCTTCGATGCGACTTTGGTGATGTCATCCGCCCATCTAGCTGCTGGACGACCTACTCCTCTTTTCCCTGACCTTGGCCACCACTCTGTGAGGGCTCTGGTCCACCGGCTGTCACCACGTCTAACCAAGTGTCCCGCCCAGCGCCACTTTAGCGTCGCAACCCGCTTTCCTACGTCTAGAACTTTAGTTCGTTGTCGGATCTCTGTGTTGCGGATCTTGTCCATTAGTGTGATTCCTAACATGGCACGCTCCATGGCCCTTTGTGCGACCCTTATTATGTGCACAGCTTCTTTTGTGAGCGTCCATGTTTCGGCACCGTAAGTCATGGTGGGCAGAACACATTTTCAATTTAATCTCTGTTATTTCTGTCGTTCGCGTAACCTTGCTGTCCGTAGAAAAGTTACTTACCCAATATTAATGTCTCTTCGTAATTCTCTTAGGCCTCTAACATTACCCTGTCGAACGACAACAACCGGGACCGACTGTTCAACGTGCTCTCCGATGCATGTAGACTACAAGCACTGCTGTGAGGGGACCGGTCTGTACATTGCAGAATTCATAGGTGAAAATGCGCGAAAAGAAAAATAGGAGGAGATGCTCACAGAACGAAAAAATGGATTACATGCAGTTATACGTGACAACCAATTATTTATAGAAGGGAAAAAATAAATCTGAAAGATGAGTCTCACAGGAACCTGCCTATAATACATTAAATGAAGGAAAAGAATATACGGAAATAACTCGCAACAAAAGCACTCAAGATCAATCTAGAAGGAAGAAAAATAATGAGATTCCATTCGAATGTATAAAAAATCCAGACCTACACTATAAAAGTTTGTTCAAAATTTTTTCTATAATAAACAACACATAGGTACTGGAAGCATTCATATATAAGCATGAGAGAGAGCATAATCCAATATATCAAGCTATATGCATATCCGAATTCTGGATATCGCAAGGAAAATTAGACACGATACAAAATTCCGGTTACAAAATTGATTAAAATTATGTTCATCAGGTCCATATGAAATGTCTATTAAAATATATAATAATAACCTACCAGATTCAGTAAATAAAGAAACTAATAATAATAATAATACGTTTATAACAAAATTAAAACAATTCTTAATTTCTAAAAGCTACTACACAATTGATAATGAATGTTCGTTAATTGTGTAATAAATAAATAAATATAAATTAAATTAAATTATAATAATAATAATATGAATAATTTTTATTATAATAATATTATTATTGTTCACTAGAAAACCTAACAAGTTAGATAGAGAATAGTAATAATATAATAATAATACAAAACTAATTCTCTATATAATATTTTAAAAATTAAATAGAAAATCATCCTCCTCTCTCCTAATGTTGCTGTGCCCGGCAGAGTCCATAATGATCTTATAAGTCCACCTATTATATTATACATTATGGAACGCAATAAACATATTGAGTATTGAGGGGTTCCGATATAAATCGATCGGAGTCAACCCAGTCTCTTTATGACCACGCTCACAACTTTTTTTTCCATTTATTGTTTAATATAAAAAGATTTAATCCCATTAGGCAAAACCTTGAAGGGTTTGTATGCCGATAGGGATAGGGCTAGGCTGAGTCCCTCTACCTATTGAACACACGCTGTAGGTACCATTTAGGTACTAGGTAATTTTACCTCTGAAAGAAATGTTTGATGATGAAGCAACGATGGTTGCAGGTCCAATATGGCGAGGCTGGTATTCAACAAGTGCTGCGGCTTCATCGAGCTGCGTACAGGCTGCCTCATTATCGGCTACCTTGAACTGGTAAGTCTTCTTGTCGTGTGCCACTAAACCTATGACAGTTGGGCATGTGCCAGTCATTTTTCCGAAAATTGGTGTCGCAGTCACTGAGGGGCCAGCTTCAAATCAGCACAGTGGCTTGCCCCACCATTATGCTGAGCTGGTATACCCTTTTTTGGCACTGTACCACTGTAAGTAGGTGAGTACTACTTTTGTTTTGTGTACTTGCTGTATTCTGAAGTTAATAGTACTAAATAATGTTTTTCAATTTCAATTTACCTCTGTTGTTGCTAGTATTTATAGAGACGAACTTGTAAATGTTTTGCAAGTTAAACTTTCTGATCATGAGGGTCTATAAAGTATAAAAGTAACCTACCTACTTACCATCAGAACATGTTGGACTTTGAGCACAGATATCGGAAGCCCTGATAGTGGTGATAGGGCTGATCGCAATGGTGGGAGGCTCCGCGGCGGCCGGCAGCCAGGACCAGAAGCACAAGGAGCTCGGCCTGACGATGGTAGCGGTCACGGTCATAGTGCTGCTGCTGTTGCTACTGATCTTTGCCTTCACCGTCGTGCTTCTTGTTGGGCTGCATCAGGCAAGTATTATTTACAACAGGGTACTTTACACCTCTAATATACGTGACAGACTCATGATGATGACCTTACAATAGGTCTAAATGTGCTTTTAATGAGGAGATTGAGCTTTATAATTTTATCTTCATGCTTGGCGCACCTCATAGGATTATACTGGGCCCACTATACTTCCTTCTCTACATACAGAGACTTACAGCTATAATAAAGAGCGTCTGTGGCCTAGTGGCTAGGACACCGGACTTCCATGCGGGAGGTCCGGGTTCGAGACCGTTCAGTGCCATGTACCAATGAGTTTTTCGTATATTTCGAAGACTTACGTACATTTACCGACTACGCTAACGGTGAAAGAAAACATCGTGAGGAAACCTACACACTGAGATGACCAGTGTGTAAAATGGGGTAGGCATAAAAGATCCTCAAGGGTCGAAGTGCCGCTGGGATTATTCCCGGCCCCTATCATAAGATAAGATACAGCTATTATACTAACTTAACCCAACTGTTCGTGTTATTTCTAGAACAAGCGCGGTCACATCAGGGCGTACCTCATCGCGTCGGTCGCGTTCCTGGTCTTCACTACGGTGATGTTCCTTGCCAGCTTCGCGCTTCCTCTCTCCGCTCTGATGATGATCTCCCACGCCATAGAGATATGTGAGTTACAAAGCATGATGAATAGCACAAATTGAATAATACATAGTTGACAACGGTACGAATTTGCGGCGCACACATCTCTGGCCACTAGTCTCAACCACTGTGATGAAGTTCGTAAGTTTTCAGCGTTGTATGACTGCAAGTCTTCAACTACGTCTATTATACCCCAGAGAAACCTTGGTTGGATTCAGACGTTGATGTGTTGAGGTCACTTTAGGTCGCAAATTTCCCTCCACTCCCGCATTTCACGCTGAAAAGCATGGCCTCCCCCAGGCCTACGTACGAAAAAGTTCTTGCCACCACAATAGAGTTTATAAACTTTTTGTTTAATTTCAATGCGGAATAGAAAAAGAAATACTTACGTGAAAAAAATTGTTTTTTTTGTAGTATTTCATGCGGAGTTTCTCCCGCGCTTTTGTCGCGTCCACACCAGCTTTTTTTCATTGTCTTGCAAATTGTTTTACAGTAGTGCTTTTCAAGTAAGAATGGTGTTTTTTATTCGAAGAACGTCTACAAAATGTGATTAATGTATGGGACAATGAAGTAAAGTCAAATAAGACGCTGCACCCCGATCCGTACTTGGCTGGATTTTAAAGAGCCATACTGCGTCCGGGACGCCTTCTTCTTTGGTTCGGATGGTGCAAAAGCGTGGAAGATTCTCCCAGATAGCATTGAAATGTGTCACACCAGCATTTTAATGAAGACTTGAAAGAGTTGTTTACATCAGACATGGCTGTATGGGCTCAGTTCCCTTTGCCTTAAAAAAAACAAGTATTTCATGCACTATACCGTATACATTATTTCCAGACACCTAAACTTTCGACAAAATCTTAAATACAATCATTGTCGATCAAGATCAAGTGAAAGTCACATCTGAGATTTTATTAATTACAAAATGATTTTAGGTTATTGGAAAATAATAAAGATATCAGCGTGTTTATCTTAATTTGGGCTATCGTATTATAAATATTTCATTTTCTTCTGTAATGTCATGATTGTTTCTGTCTCCTAAATTAAAAAAAATAATTATTTTCCAATGCCGGTGACATTATTGACTTTATTGGAATGCCCCTAAATGTTTGTTTGCTTGCACTATTTCACAGTGCTGGGGATCTACTTCCTGCTCGTCATCAGGAGCTACTATTACAAGATGGACGACGACGGCTCGTGCCAACCAGCTGTCTAGGATAGCTGCACTCGGAAGAAGAAAAAAATCTTTCGCTTTCCTTCAAACACCTCTAGCTCTATTTTATATCTTCTCAGTAGTCATAAAAAAAGTGATTCACTCCATGTTACGATTTCTTATCTGCAATTTTGTTTTTAATGCCGTAGTGTGTATGGAGCAAGTACCTTTTTATCACTAGTGACAAGAAGAATACAGGAGTCAGCTTTATAGGAATAATTTAACTGTTTGTAGCTATAAGTGTTTTTGTACCAATCAATAAATGAAAACGCAATAAACTTTGATTAATTCTTTGTGTCTCGGTTTTTATTCCTTCAGACTACAAACTTACCTAGAGAATATCATAACACCTACGGCTATACATACATATTATTATGAAATTAATATATTATTTGCAACCTGCTATCGGGTGATGGATGAATATTATAGTATAGACCTAACGAAAAGCTAGTTAAAACGGTGTTCACAGTCGGTGGCGTAGGTAGTAGCTAAAATAGGCTAGAATACCGGGAAGTCTGAATTCGATTCCAGACACGTCATGTTAGGTATAGGGTATAGGTAAGTTTTTAGTTTTTTCCAAGACATATACTTACCTATCTTTCATTTCCCGACTGCTATAGTATATCTGTGATAGAAGTGTAGATGTTATCTTTAAGGACGGCAACCCACATTGGGTTGCCGTCTTTTTTATTACTTAGATGCCTACACTGTGCTACCGGCCCCTGAATGACGCTCTAGTACCTAATAAAGCAAGTCAGTGGTAAAACTGTTCCACTTGTTAACTAGAGTCGGCAGAGTAGCGCGGATGGAGCCTCTAGATTAAAGTTCACGACGGCGCTTATTAGCTTTTTGTTCCTTTTCTTCAAGCAAGAATAATAATTAGCTGCAGGGAATGAACAAACATCAGTGTCAGTCTTAATTTGGTCCGAAGGGCACACGATAGGTAGGTTACAGTTACAGATAGGGCCTCCGCCTGAATTTATCCCACATTTGTATAGACACCTTCACTTAGCTACCTATCTATCTTCAATTAGCGAGCCGAGCGAGCATTCCTATTTACCTACCTACGATATTTTTGTTACTTTGGTGGAAACTAAAATTCTCTCTGTGTAAAAAGGAGCGTAGCTAAGCGTGGATTAGTTTGTTCTCATTGCCATATTTGAATTTTCAGAATTTCCTTCTATTTCATTGGCTCATTCTTTGTGCAACATTTCAATATAACCAATCAGAGCAGACGTCAAAGAATTTGACGTTTTATGGAATTCGCAAATAAAACAAAACATAGATATTTTTTAGTTGTTGGGTCAGTTTTTTATATTAATAGTTTTATCAATAAAATCATGATTTATGTGTAGTGTTAGTGTTTATTTATCACAATAGGAACATAAATATAAACGAAAAACAATGGACGACTTAGAAAAATTAAGTTGCAGTGAGTATAAATCTAACCTGTAAATTGGTGAATTAATTAGCGGTTTACTCTATATTTTCACATGTTCCAGAAGAAGAGATATTGGAAATCAGTGACATAGAGCATTCCGCTAACGATGAGCACAAGGAGGCAGAAGAGAAACCCAAGAAAAAGAAAAGGAGACGCCGGGAGATAGACATGGTAAGTCTATGCAAAGTGGTCCTTTTTAGGTGTTCCGACTTGGTGTTTTTACCTAGTTCTATCAACTTATACCCAAAGAGGCCGAATTCTAAATATTGTTTTGACATGGGGGTGTTTTGGGGATGCAAACACCCCCTGAGAAATCAGTTGGAGTGTAGAGGGGGCATTCTAACATTTTCTGTTAAATATATGTGTGCCTCTAGGATTCTGGGATTCCAAAATCTTGCAGGACTTTTTACTGGATGTGAATCAATGTTTTCAATAGACAGTTTAACATACAATCCAACCTTTGTTATTTTAGCAACTGTAGAAATTCGAGTTCCTTTTAGCAGTTTTAAATCATATTCTCATTTAATAAAAGTTATTGCAGCTTATTTGTGGGTAATATCAATATTAGATCACGGTCACTGATTCTGTGAAATGGCACTACCTACGTACTTACTTATTGGATGGACACCCGCCGGTCGCCAAGCGGGTGATCAGTTCTGTGCAGAGCTTTTTCACCCAGTTTACTTTGGAGCATCGGTTACTGATGTTCCGACTGGACTCCAACTTTCCGTCATTGTAGTAACGACCCATTAAGGTTGTTTGCCATGTTGTTGCAGATCAAGCTTTCAGACGACGAGGACACAGATGACGACGGGCTGACCAAGAAGCTGCTGCGACATCTGAGTCCCGGGCCCAACTCGCCCGCCTCGCACAGGGAGCCCCGCACTTGTGTGCTCAAGGTTGGCATGTTTATGGAACCTAAAAAAATGACAAAATGCTCATAGGTTTTAATACAGAAAAGATAAGAAGGAAGAGGAAGCAAGAGGAGCATGCCAAGACAGATATTCTCTCTGCTTACCCCACAAGGGACTTTGCTTGAAGTTATGTATGTAAAATAACAATAAATTATGTATTGTTAAAAGCCTGTAACTGGCTTTTAAGTACATGGCGCAAGAAGACAGGCATATCAAGTACGCAAATTGTATGGTGAAGATACATCATTAAACGTAACACTCATATGATGACATACCCTTGTGCAGTGACATGAACATGGTGCAAACTGTAGTTGTTTAGCTTGTTTTGCAAGAATGAGCCGTCTTGTGCCATGGTTAACAAAACAACTAATTTTTTTTCATTAATTCACTCCAATACCTCCGCTCCGGCCAGGCGAGCCAAAAGCGGCGCCCTCTATCCCGTCTCCTGGAGCAGCTACTCCGTAACCTCGAGAAGCGCGACCCGCACCAGTTCTTCGCGTGGCCGGTCAACGACAACTTCGCTCCAGGGTACTCCACCATCATACGGCGGCCGATGGATTTCTCAACCATGAAGCAGAAGATTGATGATAATGAGTATCGGTCGCTTAATTGTTTTATTGTGAGTACTTGTGTATGTATTTGCAACAATCGTTTTAGATCATATTATTTTTATTCGTAAATTCTAGAGCAAAGAATAACTTTCGTGTTGCTATACTTCAATTTCTGTATTTACAATATGAAAGCCAAGGGCGGTACCACCCTTTTAACTTTCTGCAGCAATGCAAATTTCGGTTTGAAAGGTAAGTCTTTACCTATTAAATTGCCGATTTGTACAAAAAAGTTTGAACCATATTTTTTTATTTGAATAAATTATTCACCCATACTTTCAAGGCAACTCTGCCAGCGTAATGGAAACTTGTAAATGTCCTTTTATCACCTAGATTCTACCGTAGTGCTAGGGCAGTTACAATTCCCAGTTTAAAAGAAACTGGCTTTGTGAAAAATATTTCTTGTACAAGAAGTTAACACTCGCATGCATTTCGCCACTGAATTCGTCTGATTTGATTTGAGATTGCTTGCTCTATCTAAGTCCTCAAGATTAGCAGCGCATCAAAAACTATGGGCAACGGCTACCACTCACATCTGTGGTCTTGCCCCTTTTGCTCGTCCGCTCTCCTCATACCATAAAAAAAAGTTTTGATTTTTCCTCTTGTCATATTTACGATGTTTCTCTGACGTGCCAGAGCGACTTCAAGCTGATGTGCAACAACGCTATGAAGTACAACAAGGCGGGCACGGTGTACCACAAGGCGGCGCGGAGACTACTGCATGCCGGCCTGCGGCAACTGGCGCCGCACAAGTTGCGGGCGCTGGGCCCGCTGCTCACCTACATGTACGAGATACCGCTCAGAGAACTGGGGTTCGACATCGGCAAGATGGACGTGGTGAGTCATCCAATATTAACCTAAACTTAGGGCCTTTACACATACGCCGCTGGCGGCGCGGCACCGCTTCCACCGCGGCGCCGCAGGCTGTAGAGTTCCTTCGATTTGTATGGGTGCCTTACACAAACGCCGCGGGGGCGGCGGCGTGACGTCACACCGCGGGGGTGGTGCGCGGCGCCGCATTTTCAAAGAGAATGTATGATCGCTCCGAGTGGCGCGGCGCCATGTGTAAGCGCCCTTAGAAGATAGTGCCGTGGAAAAGTCGAAATGGTGCGACCTTACTAAAGCTGCAAAATCCTTCGAGACAGAGGGTAGACGCTGAGGTCGAAAAAAGACGTAAGAGGAAAGAGAAAGACGCGAACTCGGCCTCGAAAGATAAGCAGCTAAGAGTAACTGAGAGTCACTTATGTCCTCAAAAGTTTAATATACCACTGGTGTCTCTGAACTAGTAAAACAGAGTACAGCGAGAGGCGATTTGTATACATTTCCAGAAAGTGGTACATTAAAATTTGGGTACTGGTGACGTGGTAGCGACGGAAGCTTGGGTTGTGATACTTCTCCCCTAATTTAAACTCTAGAAGTTCCTACCAAAGGAGATTGAAGCCATGTAAAATGTACTGTTAGGGTTACCCTTTTACTCTTGTAATTTCAAATTGGAATTTTTTCTTACGGTTTTTCCCAAACTAGCAGCGTACAAAGCGGCTGAACGAAAGCCAACAAAGGAAAACATCGAGTTCGTTTACAGACATCGGACTACTAGTGCCCTCTCCTTTAAAACAATGACAGCGAGCCACGCAGTAGACCCATACCTCACTTAATTTCATACATTTGAAATTTCAGTCCCCGACTAATGTATGGGAAAAGGCTCAAATCGCATGCGCGAACTGGCAGACGCGGTCTCCTTATGAAACTTATCTAGCGAGCAATCTACATAGGGGTGACCAGGGGTGATTTCAAAATCTTTGGTTCCGTTGGTTTGGTATGGACACTTTACCAAATGTCAAATAGAACGCTTCAAACTTCAGATTTTTTTAAATAATATTACTGCCGTCCTACAGATGAATAAGCGAATTCTCACTAAGGGTATGTTCCAAAACCACTTTCGCGTTTTGCGGGTAATAATTGCCGAGTAAAGATAGTGTTTTGGAACCGATAATTATTTCCCGAAACCTGTCTAGCAATGAGCTGTTTGTCACTTTTTGTCGGGTAAATATTACCAGTTTTAGAACGCTTCCTGAGATTCGTTGGCATTCGATCGACCGCTTTGTATGCGGCATATTATAAATCCAATGTTTGTGTGTGACTTACCCACATGGATTAATAATTATAATACCCTCGAAATGAACAAACCTCCCTTCAAATGTCACATATTTATCCAATTCACAACTACCCACTATACCGTATTCATAAAATCGCTTTTTGCAACGCAGCCACTTAGGACGGGGCGAAAGGTGACGTTTACATAATTATCTAATATCTAATTAATACGATAGATTTAGGCATGTACCTAGTCTAGTGGTTTTGTTTGCTTACTCGCGTGCGGTTTGTGATGACGCGTCTAGACACAACTCGGTCCTAGTGTTTGCATGTTGCAGAGGCGCACGGGCAAGTGTCGACCGCACAATAGTTTAGTCGTTGGACAAATGGCTGGTCGTTGGCTTTATCAAACATTATGGTACATTTTTACAACGTCATTCTTTTTTACTCTCCCACCGCTTCGTAAGGTGCTGTAGCTGAAAAAAAGAAGCGGCGTAAGAAACTTTCAGCAGCACATCTTTTGAAATAAATATATCTTACAATAATTATGAATACAATCATATCATAATATCATATAATCATCAGAGCTGGAGCTGAATTTAGGACCAAGCCTCTTTATCATTGAAGTAATCATTTATTTTATAATAACCCTTTTTACATAAGGTCCGTCTTATATGGGTCTTAAATGTTTTCTCTGTCATATTTATTACAGTATCAGGTATCTTATTATAAAATCGTACACAGTGATCCATAAATGATGTGTTTACTTTACTAAGTCTAAAGCGTGGGGACTTACGTACAGCGGGCTTTACATTTGTCAAGTGGGTAATGACAGTGGTGTAAACCGATCGGCCAGTGGAGAGTTCCTGTTCTCGCCACTTCGCTGAACGTCTAAGCCATCGTAGGTCAACGACTAAACGATGTGTGGGAAGACAACCGGCCGTGTGCTTTAGCTTTTAGTGGGTGCAGTGCGGACGTCGAATTTTGAGCAGTGATATTACTTTGAAGGCACCAAAAGGCTGGTTGTAAAAGAAATCGCCCTGTTTCCTCTGAACAACTCCTAAATTCCTTACAAATCGTTGAAAATCACATTTTGTATGTGAAATGTTCGTGACACGAACGTCTCTCGAGGGGCCTGAGGCAGTAGCGGGGGCGTAAATGTCAAATTCCAATATATTTTCGGTGATCTGTCATCTCAACATTCTTTAAAAATAAAAGATCTGCCATTAATTAAAAATAAAAAAAAGATTTGTGCAACGATGTACCTCTTTAAAACAACTAGTTACTTTTATTTCGACCAACAACCAACGGATCCACCGTTGACACCAACGGGGACGTTGTTGGTTACAGAAACCAATTTTGTTCGCGTAAATTGTTTTATTCGTGAGAATCATTGGTTTTTTTTACCCGCAGGCATACACGTTCGATAGTTCCTTGAAGGCATCCGCGTCATATATTCTTTTGAAATTGAAATACACGTGGAATTGCGATTGTTTTTATCGAAAGGTCGATCATATGTTAGTATCAGCTGTAAAAGCGTCGGGGGCGTCATGGCTAAATGGCGCCATGTGGGAGGTTCGGGTTCGAAACCACGCGCTGGCACGAACGGTAATACGAGTAGCTAATTTATTTCTAGAAGTGTATAGAATCACAAATACGTCTTTGCAACCAGCCACAGATCGGTGATGAAGTCGCGTCACATTTCGACTGTAAAAGCTCCCTCGACGTCCGCGCTGGCCCCTTTCCTCCACCCCCCATTGCGTCCCCCTGAGCGCTTGTTATCCGCAGCACAAGGTGCTGAAACGCAGCAGTCCCCTGAAGAGCGGCGGCTCGGAGGAGGCGGCGTCCGACGGGCAGGAGCGGCGCGACTCAGGAGACTGCGTCAAGATGCAGATGGAGGCCGCGCGCGAGATGCACCGCCGACGACTCGCCAAGAAGGGTGAGTGAACTGTACACATGTACAGTCGACCACAGGTCAACCTACCCAAAACGTCAAAATTTGAGAATTTGAAAACATAAGGTTGAGATTTAATCGAAGGTTTTTGACAGATGGTATACTATAGCTCGTGGTCGACTGTACATTTATTTGTTTATTTACGTATTGACTGACGTTGAATCTTTGATAAGGAATGTCAGATCTGAGGGTAAGGGCATAGATGGCCCGCTATCATTCTCCGGGTTGTCCTCACCCTGTGGTTCTATTTTTGCTTAAAAAAACAGCGAAATATTATTTAATAACTATATTGACTCAATCAACTTATTTTAGAGTTATTTAACAGCAATAGGCTACTGTCCTATCCTTCAAAGGTAACCGGTCACGGATTAATTATTTTAACCGCAACCAATAGCTTCCGGAGTAACCTTAACTTTAACCAGTTACTGCTCAGCCAGCTGACAGCAACTAGTCGCAGTCCAGTCACCTCAATTGCAACCACTAGTCACCGGTTAGACATTCAATAGTAACCAGTTACAATGCACAATATTCTCGAATAAAATATCAAGTCCGACTGCCTCGTCGACGAGTCGCAAGAGAATGATGTCACCTTGGGTCGGGCGCTCGCTTTTATAGAGGCCAGGTAGTGAGGGGCGGCGTGACGTGGTATCGGCTGTTGTTGCGTGTTTGCTTCGTCGCAAGCGCAGGTGGGCATTGCACGTGCACTATGACGCCACTTGTCGTTTGCGCTGGCAGGAATATTGTTTACTGTAAGTAAATAAAACCTGTGTTTTTAGCAAATGAAATCATATTTTTTTTATTGTAAGTAAGTACCTTATAGTACATTTTTATATCGTCATATTTTACTCTACCCCCGCTTCGTAAGTTGCTGTAGCTGAAAGGAAAGAAGAAGAAGAAACTTTCAGCAGCACATCTTTTGAAATAAATATATCCTACAATAATTATGAATACAATCATATACACAATGTGCAGAGCTGGAGCTGAATTTAGAACCAAGCCTTTTTATAATTTAAGTAGTCATTTACTTTATAATAACCCTTTTTACATAAGGTTCGTTTTATATGGGTCTTAAATGTTTTCTCTAACATATTTATTACAGTATCAGCTATCTTATTATAAAACCGTACACAGTGACCCATAAACGATGTATTCACTTTACTAAGTCTAAAGCGTGGGACTGCAAGTTTGTTTTTGTTTCTGGTATTGGAATTATAATTATCGCAGTAATTCGCATCACAAGACAGTGAATCGAACTTGAGATCAACACATGTCAATGAATCAGTGTAGTTCGAGTCAGTTCATACTGACCAGTTAATCCTGGTTGCAGCGTTCCCCCGTATGGACGCGGACGGCAAGACGACCCTGAAGCTGGTGACCAGCACCGTCGACCAGACGACCAGCGACGAGCGGCCCATGACCCTCGGACAGTACATCGGGAAACTGCCGCACGGCACCGGCACTCTGCACAGTGAGTATCCTGTGAACTGGCGGCAACGCGCCGCTACGATTAGATCACTCAGTTCGCCGACATATGTCGCGGTTCCTCCGAAGCACACTTTGCATACATCGAGCCCGTATTCCCATACAAACATAGATCGCGCTATTGATATTTTCAATTGGACTTCGCCTATACATATATCGATTTCCAAACATCCTTTGGTCAAGTACCCTTTCTGTACAATAAAGTGTCTCTATTTATCTAGCAAGCTGAAGTGGCAGTGGGCCGGTCACATCTGTCGCAGAACCGATAACCGCTGGGAGAGACGAGTTCTGAAGTGGAAACCGCGTTTGGGCAAACGTAGTGTGGGACGCTGTCCTGCTAGATGGAGCGACGATTTGCGCAAGGTGGCTGGCAGCGACTGGATGAAAGGAGCCGAAGATCGGGATCAATGGCGCGACCTGAGAGAGGCCTATGTCCAGCAGTGGACTAGAGTAGGCTGCTGATGATTTATCTATATGGTGTTCTATTTCCAGCGCCGCGCGAGGACCGCCGCAACGCCGCGAAGGGCGTGAAGCCGCTGCACTACGGTTCGTTCAGCTCGTTCGCGCCCGCCTACGACGGGACCTTTGCCACGCTCACGGAGGACGAGTCCCGCCTCGTCTACCACACGCTGCGTGAGTCCTACCTACCTAGCCTAGGGGAGTTGTAGGACATGACTAGATCTTAGCGTCAGTGGCCTAGTGTCTAGGACGCCGGACGCATGGGAACGCGCACGGGTCCGGGTTCGAAACCATGCCATGTACAGTCGACCACAGTCAACCTACCCAAAACGTAAAAATTTGAGAATCTGAATCTGAAATGAAATAAAATGCGCAGACAAGGTTAAGATTCAATCGAAGGTTTTTGACAGATGGTATAGTATAGCTTGTGGTCGACTGTCCCAATGACATTTTCGGATTTTTTCGAAGACTTATGTACTCGTACATTTACCGACTGCTCTAACGGTGAAGGAAAACATTGTGAGGAAACCTGCATGTCTGAGGAAATAAAAAAATCCAAAGGCGTGTGAAATCCACCAATCAGCACTGGGCCCGCTCGGTGGATCATGGCCCATACCCCGCTTGTGCAAGGGGAGGCCTGTGCCCCAACAGTGGGGACATTAATAGGCTGATGATGATGATGATGACTAGGCCTTAGAGCCTGACTAAGTCAATCGCCGACAACCTCACGCATTTGTGTAATATTTTTTTTAATAATCTTATTTTCTACTCCAACTAGGCTAAAATGTATATGCTAAGAGTGGTCCCCCACAATGGTTCAAAGGTTAATTCGATTTGGCGACGCTTGCGCAGCCTTTGGGTTATTGTCGCTTTAAATACGCTTTACATAAAAGCACATACCTGGACCAGAAACTAAAAAAAACTGTCTAGAGGGCGCCATTGGTAGTTTTATAATTTTATTTTATTGTAAAACCAACAGCACTGAAAGTAAAATATAAACCAAACTAAACAATAAAAGGCCAATTACAGCTCTTCTCTAATAGAAATAACTTAAGTAAATAATTAAGCAAATAGGTGCCACATTAAACACACACACACACATAATAGATTATGAATTAATAAAAAAACATTAGACTCAGTAGACGTCTCACCGCCACACTACCGGTACTGAACAGGTCCAGATCTAGGACCTTACTTCATTAATGTATTTTAATATTGTTTTAAAACATTCCCTTTTATACTTCTACTTTTAATTTAATTTTCTGTTTTCTGTTTATTATCATTTCTTTTCAATTTTATTTTAATTTTGTTTTATTCTGATTTTACTTGTCTTTTTACAAGACTTGTGGGTACTATGGGTGTATAACCTGAAAATAAAGTATAATTTTTTAATTTTTAATTAATAATGTTGTCACTCGCACGTCAGAGAAATGTGTTCTGTCTATAGTTAGTGGATGCAAGCAGAATATGTAGGGGGAAGGATTGAATCTGAGAGTTATCCCAGGGGCATTTACAGACATTTTTGACAATAATCTTGTGTTCTGGAGTTCGCTATGAAAAAAAATATGTACGCAATATAGCGAGGGTCAGGGTATACTTTATTTATAAGCACGTGTGTTCATAGCGTCAGAGATGGGCCAAGGCAACGAGGAGCTGCTCCGGTTCGCGGCCGATTCGCCGTGGACCGCCATCTACGATATGGAGGCCATGTTTCCGGACAAGAAGCAGCTGAAAGAGCCTGCGTCCGCCGCCGACGATAATGTGAGGATTCGTCTTTTGTTCACCACTTTACCGTTGAAAACATGTTCGGTTTAGATGCAGAAGTATTCTGGACGCGCGAATTTCATGCCATCGTGAGGCCAACTTCGTGATTGGATACAGCGAGCCTTACCCGCTTTCTTTCTACACAGGACGTATCCAAGGTGAAAGTGAACGTGGAACAGCTACGCTCGCTGTCGGAGCTGGGCATCGACGTGGAGTTCCTTAACGATATTGAAGATGACGTGGCGGCCTCGCAGAGAGACTACGGCATCGGCGGGGCGCTGCGGCACACGAGCGACCTGCTGCTCAAGTTGGAGAGAGAGCAGCGGGACAGGTGAGAATAGAATAGAAAAAGAATAGAATATAATCACATTTATTGCCAAATACAATTTAATGTAGATACAGATACTTATCGACTACGTAAGTATCTATGTATATTTGGCAAAAGGGGGGAAAATCAGAAAATGCTGACATAATCGGGTACCAATTATGCAGCGCTGTTTTTCATGGGAGACCAGGGCGGGACAGGTGAGACCAGGGCGGAACAGGTGAGACAGGGCGGGACAAACGAGCAGCTTGAACAACTTTGACAATAGATTGTCACTAACCATATGATAAGGAAGAGAGAAGGTCTATATGTTCAGACTATACTATCAATTTGTTAGGGTTTTTGGTGAGCGCAGACTAACCTGTTTGTTCATGGCCGTATTTCCGTGTGCGCAGGCTGTCCCTGCCGCCACCGTGGCACCTGTCGCTGTGCCAGCGCGCGGGCGCGGCGGAGCGCGAGCTAGCGCGGCTGGTGACCTCCTGCCTGCGCGGCATGGCGGCGCGCGTGCAGCCGCAGCACGTGGCGCCGCTGCCCTCCCTGCGCGCCGCCCTCGGCGTCACGCTCGACCACCTCGGTGAGTGCTGTCCGCACTGTCCTCGCAGCCACATCCACTAATTATTACGCGATTATTCTGTGATCAAGACCTTCGAGTAGCTTATTAATTTCAGAGCCATTTTCAGAATGTTCTCAAGTTGATAGATTCTATTTTTTTGTTAAGTACCCAATTACCTGCAAATGAGGCACTCAAATTTACGACTACTTACCTTCAGGTATTCCGTTTGCTGTTCTGTTCTCCTTATATACTAATTTTGTATGCAACACTGTGTAACGTGTTACCCGTCCCCGACAGACACGCCGCTGGCCGTAGACGACTTCGAGATGGAGCTGCGCGAGCCGCGTGACGTCACGTCGGACCCCGACTCGCGCTCCAGCCACGACAAGTGAACGATCAACTGAGGGCGAAGACAATGAATGTTAAGACAACACATGGCACGAGAACACTGCTCATTCTTCACAGGCATATCGACCACGGATTGCAACACGTTTCCCGCACAAGGGTACGTCATCAACCTTGGGGTGTCAGCGTAGTAGCCTCCCAGTGTGTGTGGTGAGTGGTGGGAACTCTCGGGCTATGAATCCTAACCCGTTAGCCGCGTGGACGAGCTCCTGATATGGCGCAGTTCATTCAGCCCGTTGCACCTTTATTCCCCTGGTAGTCCTAGTGGCCGATTTACCGTGAAATGGTACACTTCCAGGTGCGGGCTCCTTGGAGGGTGGGAAACAAGGGGAACGAAATGTACAACTATCTTTTAATATGGATCGTGGATTCAAAGTCCCGGACGGGAAACCGAAAGGTGCCTCCAAACCCAAAGGGGCACTTTCGGGGAGGGGTACATTAAGGGGAACCCAGAGGTGTACCTCCCCGGCGGATGCACCCAAGGCCCTTCCCTCGAAACCGACACTAGCTGGAAACGCGATGCAGTCGGTGGCCTATGAGATATCAGAAGCCCCCCACAATTAAAAGGAGCAATCGGAGCCGTCATGACTTTGAGGCGGCCTGGCAGGCGATTGGTCCCAAGCGGAAGGTTACCAATCGCCCCAGAAGTGGGGTGAGCGGTCCCAAAGCGAAGGTCCCCGACCAAATAAAGTGAAGTCTAGGATAGCCCCCTGTGCATAACATGCCTGGAGGCAGTGGAGACGGTTACCTACGTGCTGTTAGAATGCAGTAAGGTCTCCACCTACCGGTCGGAAAGCACCCTGAGGTCACTTCCCGAAGTCCTACAGAACATTAACTGCTGCTGGACTTTTCGGCGAGGTTGGGGTGGTTTGAATAAGTAGCTTTTCCCATCACACACAAAATAGGCGCTGTAGACGTCGAGTTGCGGAAACCAGCCCGTTACTACAATACATCAACCACCTGAGTGTTACCATTAATGGACACCAGACATTTGCACAAAGTTTACCATAAAACAATTTGTAAAAGTAATGTAAGAATATGCAATTCGGTAAAAATGGCAACACAAGTGACGTAACCTTGTGCGGAAACCGCCATGTAATCCGTAGTCGTTATGCCTTCTTGTGCCATGCATGAAACAACAAACGGAGACATTTGAGTTTCTGGCGGAAATCCTGGCTGTCATCTTGTCTATTGTTGTTCTCTGGGACTGGGTTTGGAGGTTGGATGAATATCTGTATTAGTTATAATAAGATATCATTATAAATATAAGCTTAAAAACTATATGGGAATTTTACTCTATTGTGAATTAATATAGCGCCCTCTATTATCATTGTTGGTTATTACAATCTTTTCATTCATTGTCGTCATGGTAACTAATTCCTTTTGTCTATAGTAGATGGCGACACGAGTATTGAAACGGGAAGATCACAGAAATCTGAGTAGTAGTAGCGCCGTAGGGTGAATTTCAAAATCTTTGGAGTAGTTATACAAATTTAAATGAATATAAAAGAAATGACAAAACTATTATCAATTTGAAACCATTCCAATGATACTACTTTATACTTTATTTGCACAGATAAATCACAAAAGAAACAAAAAAAATAAAAAAATACAATAAAAAAAAAAGATTTATTCAGTAACAAAAAGGTACAAACATTTTTTTCCAATTGTGGAGGCCCTCTTTTAAGTGTGACAACACCTGTGTCAGAGGGCCATGCTCTTCCATACCTCTTTATTTATGTACCTATTTACGAATATAATAATAATAATAACGTGTGTGTGTGTGTGTGAGAGAGAGAGAGAGAGAGGGTGTGTGTGTGAGAGGGTGTATGTGTTCGTGCAAGAGAGATGTATGGTGTTCTATGCCAAAATTAGTGAGAGATGTCAAATGAAAAACTGCGTTAAAATATCTTGTGTAAACCACGTTTCATTTAAGGCAAACAACAACAAGCAATTTGACGTACACAGGTAGAGCTTATCTCTAAAATAGAGATTTCTTCCAGCTAGACCTTTAACATAGAGATATTTATAATTATAAGTAGATATACATACATGTACAAATTATGTAAAATAAGAACAAAATTGTACATAAGCTAAACAAAATGACTTGAATACATTCATATGAACATATATAATACTTATACTATAAACTAACATACACTAAACTAACGATAATACTTATTACATATACTATTTACATACTAATATTATCATGGATGGGATGAAAAAAAAATATTATTCTACCTACTTCCGTATTCTAAGCGTACTTAGACCAACTTAAACCGAGCAACGAATTGTAGCACTGAAGACAATTTATGTTTCCAATCAAACTATAAATCTGAAAATTCTAGATAAAAACGGCAATTTGTATTCAGAGCTACAACTTAAGAGGTTTGAAGTGAAATCACTAGACCAGTTTTTTTTTTACTAGCGGACAATCTTGCTTTATCCTTTGATATACCGCTCGTTGACCTCACTTACTTCGTCTTCGAGCTATGGCCGCTTATAGCGGATTGAATTTCTATGTTTTAGTTATATCCTAAAACCATCTCTCATAGAGAGGGGGAGGGGGTGACCAAATTATTTTGTAAGTACCAGACAACCTTACTGTATCCTACGATACCTCACTCGTTGACCTCACTCACTCGGTCTCCGAGATATTGTTATTTAAAGTTATGTCTCCGAGTGACACGAGCGTGACGGGCACTGCGTGACGTCAGCGTCAACTTTTCAGAGTGGTACCCGGTAAACGATTTTAAAGAAGTCTTCACTTCAATAAAACCAGTCTGTTTGATAATGATTCATAGGTTTCAAAACACGGTGCCATGCGGGTACTTTTATTTTATTTTTTTATTTTATTTTATTTTCTTCGGAAAACTTACAGCTAATGTACAAATTTTAGTTAATACTATTTTACAAATTATGCCATTTACAAGTTTTCGCCTGTAATACGTTTATAAGTAAATGTTATGGTCTTAGGACAACCAGTAAGTTAGAAATTAATTAAGCAAGAAAGTTTAAACTTTAAATGATAATAACAAAAATAATGAAGATAGTAAAATTAATTAGAAATTTTGAGTACATTCCGAAAATAATGCTCTTAAAAACTATGAAAGATCGAAAAAGTGAAAATAATAATGAATATGGTAATAATAATAAACATAAGAATAGATAGAAAGTGTCAATGCAGGATAACGCCAAGATCATAAATCAGTATGCAGTACTAAAATAAACAAATGTAAAATTAACCAGTTTACCTTGTATTTACACACTTGAGTCACCAAAGAAATTACTATTAATTATGTTTCTAAATTGCGTCGCTTTATTGTGAAACAGATCAATAGAGTTGGAGTAAACTGTGTTAAGTTTGTTAAATTTATTAGATATTCGCCACAAATAAGAGTGTCGCCTATAGTTAGTACGCGCGAGAGGAAGGTTTAAAGCGAGATAGTTTCGCCGTGTCGACCGTTGAGGAGGCACCTGCAAGCGAATTAATGAGACAAGCTGAGGGGAGTCGAGAGCGCCCGTTGCTATTTTAGAAAGTAATGTGAGGTCAGCTGCTTCGCGGCGCAACTCTAAGGGCAGGAGATGGTGATGTCTACATCGGTCTGGGTAGTTTGGTGTGTTAGTTTTGAATCTGTTGTTCAAATACCGCACAAATTTGCGTTGAATTTTTTCTAAAGCATCTATATATGTTACGTAATTAGGGTTCCATATCTGCGAAGCATATTCAAGGTGACTTCTCACGAGAGAGCAGTATAATATTTTCAAAGTTTTGGCATTTTTAAAGTGTTTGCTTGTGCGGAATAGGAATCCTAGGTTTCTAGATGCTTTAGCTATTATTGTGTTGATGTGCTGGTCGTACAATAATTTAGAATCTATAGTTACGCCGAGGTCACGTACCTCCGATGTCCGAGTAAGAGGTTGATTGCTTATATTATAACCATAGGTTATGGGATTTGACTTCCTCGAAAAGCTAATGCAGAGACATTTTTGTATATTAAGATCTAACTTGTTTTCCTCGCAGTATGCTGCCAACCTGCCAACATCTTCCTGTAACTGCTGTGCATCGCTAAAATTGTCTATTGTTTTGTAAATTTTCATATCATCTGCGAATAGTAGAATCTTGGAATGTTGAAAACAGAGGTCGATGTCGTTGATGAAAATGATGAACAGCAGTGGTCCCAGAATCGAACCTTGGGGCACACCGGAGGGGATCGTGACCGAAGCAGATGAGTAACCATTGAGTACGATGACTTGAGTGCGGTTTTTGACATATGACGTGAACCATCTAAACAAATCTCCACGGATTCCAGATTTCAGAAGCCTCTGCAGGAGGATGCGGTGGTCAATTCGATCAAAGGCTTTGCTATAGTCAGTGTAAATTGCGTCTACCTGGCCTCCCGCATCCATCCCTGCAGAAACATCCTCTGTAAATATGGACAGATTAGTTAAAGTTGATCTGCCAGGTAGAAAGCCATGTTGATATGTACTGAAGGTATGCTTGAGTGCTTTATATAGCTGGTTATGAATCAATTTCTCTAGGACCTTGGCAAATATGCATAGTTTTGAAATCGGCCGGTAATGTTCTACTTTCCGTTTGCAACCTTTTTTGTGAATTGGGGTTACAATTGCCGACTTCCAAATCGTGGGTACCAAACCTTCAGTCGTTGATCTTTTAAATAAAAGACAAAGTGGGGCCAGTATGCTATCTGCACACCTAGTGATGAGGATTGGGTGGATATCGTCAGGGCCGGCCGATTTTGAAGTGTCTAGTCCTTTTAAAATTCTCAATACTGCAGACTCGTTTATTTCAATAGTGCTAATGTCAGCGCTTAATGGAATGTTAACCTCTTCAGCAGTAACTGGTTCTAATCCTGATGGCTGATAAGTAGAAACAAAGAAGTCAGAGAATGCATTGCATATCACATCACCAGAGCTGATAGTACATCCTCCATGGGTCATAGAATTTGGGTAAGCAGTGTTCTGTTTACGCGCCTTGACGTATGTCCAGAAAGCTTTGGGGTTGGACTGTATGGAAGTTTCGACTAATGAAACGTATTCATTAAAGCAGACCGATTCGAGTCGTTTGGCTCGATCTCTTAGTAGGATGTATGTATTGTGATCAGAGATGTTGTTGTAACGTTTGCACTTTCTGAGGTATTTAAATTTCTCCTTTAATACTTTTTTGAGCGCAGCTGTGTACCATGTTGGAAATCGATTACTGGATACAAATTTACTGGGAATGTGTTTTTCACGAAGGTCATGCAGTATGTTGTTGAATTTCTCAACGGCCATATCGACTGTCTCGCAAGACAGTAGTTCACTCCAATCATGGGAATTTAAATCGTTACTAATTGCAGTGTAATCACCTCTATTAAACAGAAATCTACGGCGCCGCTTAGGGACTAGTTCATGATCCATGACATTGACGATTCTCAGTGATAATGTCGGGTGATAAGGGTCTTCACTTACTAGTGGTTCATCGCAGCGTGACACTGATAGATTTTCATTCGATAGGACCAGGTCCAGAATTCGACCTTGGCCGTTGGAGATGCCATTGTACTGTCTAAGATTGCATGTATTCAGCATAGCTACCAGTTCCATGTGCTTTACACTATTAGTAATAGTGGGAGTGTACCCATTATTGTCATAGGCAGGCACCCAGTCGATGTCGCTCATGTTAAAATCGCCAAGAATTAATAATTTATCCTCTGGATTGTTAGAAGAGATCTCCAATACCTTGTCGGTGAAGCAGTCGAGCTGCTGATCCAGAGTCCGGCCGCCCGCGCCCGGCCTGCCCTCCGCACACAGGTACAGGCAGCCCAGGTGCCAGCGCCGCGCGGCCCCGCGCCCTCCGCCCCCGCGTGTCAGCGATACCGTCAGCCAGAAGTCCTCGGCGCGCGAGCACCATTCCCGACGCTCGAGAGCGCGCAGGTGCGGCGCGACCGCGACGAGCACGCCTCCGCCGCGCGACTGTCGCGTGCGCGCGTACTCGCGGTCGCGTCGCCACACGGTGTAGCCGCCGCTGAATAACTCCTCATCCTTGATGCTGTCTAGCAGCCACGTTTCGGTTAGAATTATAATATCGTGCCTGTTTAAATCGACGTTTCTTCTGAATGTTTCCGTTTTCGTCCGCAGTCCCCTGACATTTTGATACAATATATTTAATTCCGTAATTTAACTTTAGATAAAAATAATAGCAGAAACAAGAATGTAAGGTATATGTCAGGGGAGTGCGCACGGAGACGGTTATTGTTATTTGTTAGCGAGTACGGCACGGCACGAATGGGGTGAGTCATTGATATAGGCTGCAGCGAGCGGCGGCTGCGGCGCGGGCGCAGGCGGCGGGAGCTAGCAGTAGCTATAGGCATGTAAGTATAGTTACTTATAACGATCGGCAGATAGCAAACAGCTGAGCAAGTTAGCGATAGATAAGAAGGTATAATATTGCGCTTTGTATAGGGTACCGTGCAGTATTTGTTATTGTAGGCGAACATGTTTGTAGTTAGTTTTAGGATATAGGTATTTCTATTAATATTTATGGAGATATGATAAATGAGAGTTAAGTGCTTATGTAATTTATAAATTAAAGTCGACTCATAAGTGAGTTTTGTAAGTGAGTGAGCAATAACAAAGTGAATTAAGAAATTGCTTAATAATATGTAAATTATTATGGGATAATGAATAGAGCGTGATGTGAATGAATATATAATTAATGGCTTCGTAGGTAATATACAAGGGTAGGCGTTTATATAGGAGAGATTACTTACATTGTTGTTATTGTTACCATGCACTGACACACAAGATAAGGTGATAATAATATAAGTTAGCATTTTAACTATATAGCCATGCTTTGTGTAGCAAAATAAAAGCAACGCAGCTATAAGTCATACTATTTTAACCAGATCATCCGGGGACTGAATAACGAGGATAGGAGAGGTTTCACTCTTTCGAACTTGAATTTTGCAATGTTTCACCCATGTGAACCGATATCCTTTGCTTCCAGCGATCTCCTTTGTTTTGGTTAGCAGCAGTTTATTGTCACGCGTCAGGTGGTCGTTTAGGTAAACCCTGTTCGAGCTGGCGGCGAAGCCGAGGTCACTGGCACATAGATTCTTGAACTTTCTGGCTGAGGCCAGGAAATCTTCCTTCACGTAGCGCGTTGTGAAACAAACCACGATGGGCTTGTCCTTCGCGCTAGCCCGGACACGGGATACGAAGTTGATGTCGTTCTTAGAGACCTGAAAATTGATCTTTTGGCTGATGTTGCAGATAATATCCAGAAGATTTTCATCTTTTGCTGGCGGGATTCCTTTGATTTCCACGTTATTCATACGTTGCCATTGATCTTTAAGGTTGTTTTGTTTTTGTGTATCCATGAGTTTTTTCTCCAGCTGTAGATAGTGATCCGAAGTGTCGGCTCCGGATTCCAAATTCGTCACTCGTTTTTCTAGTGATACCGCTTCCTCTCTGATCGTCGATAATTCACTTTTAAGCTCGGTGATGGAATCTTTGAATTCCTGGATACTGGTTTTTAACTCCTTGACATCTTGCACTAGAGCGGGAAACGGCTGAAGCAAATTGTTCATGTTTTGGAACCCTCGGCTCAGCTCCAGGATGACGGCGTCGGAAGTGGACGGCGTGTGCGGGGCGGGCGGCGCGGCCGTCGGGCCCGGCGGAGCCGCCGCGGGCGTAGACACAGCGGGCGGAGCCGCCGCGGGCATCGTCGGCGCCGGCGGGATGAATTTGCAAGTCATACATAACAACGTTGCTTGACGTGCGGATCCGAGCTTACGATAATTGGTTTCCGTGATTTGAGCACACTCAAAACAATATACCAAGGCACATTTCGAGCACTGCACACCGTTAGCAAAAGTTTTATCACATTTCGGACACGTACTCATTGTATTTTTTATTATTATTTTATATGCGAGGGTAATTGTGCGAACGTTAGCGCGCAGCGAGTCGGTGTAGCGTGTTACTCGCTTGATGGCGCGAGACCGAATGTGACCGAATGTGTGTTTAGGTAATTGTTTGAAAAAAAATAGTTCAAAAAAAATTCTGCAGCATTGCGCACTTTATTATATCCCCGGTCGAGTTTTAATAACCCATTATAAACAATCCCTAATTATAAGATGTGGTTTGTATCACCATCACATTACCATTTTACAAACTATCTACCTGTTATTTTGAGCGCACACCTATCGAATCGCGCCCTCTTCCTACTTCGTACCCGCGCGGCGCGTGTGACCGTCGCGCCGCACGCGCTCACACGCGCGCCGCACGCGCACAATACGTCATCGCCGGCGCATCCTTGACTCTGCGCTATGAGGGGGAGCGCCCTAGATGCGCCGTGAAATCGCGCAGTCACAATACTTTCGCGATTCCTGTGAATACGAGTAGCAATCTTAGGGGTCGATTTACAGATCAATTTTGTGGGGTATATTTTTGTTATCTTGGGTTTTCTCTTGACCCACCCGGTCTAAGAAGAAACTCTACAGACCAGCAAACGGGACACCTGAGTAAGTGGGCACCGCCACGCTACCCATAGACTTCTCAGATCTCACCTCACTATAATGTTGTTAAAAAGTTTTCGATGCGCTGCAGATCTTGATGACAGAGTGCCTCATATGGAACACAGCAATGCAAGGGGTCATCTATACAATATGATACTTAGCTAAACACTAATATGTTAACTTTATTTGAATAAATGAATTAAAATTTATTTGCACACATATACATAACACGATTACATTTCATTAGGTACTTAAAAGAGCTACTTTTTTACATTTCCTAGAGTAAGTTTACAATTATGAACTTGCATATGTGGCAAAAGTCCCTGACTCAGCATTATGCTGTGACGATATGGCTAGACGCTATAGCCACCGCCGCAGCGCTGGTGGTCAGTCAGGGACCGGTGACACGACGACACGGTACGTAATGGTGAGTCAGCTGTCCCTATTGCCCAACTATATAGTTGGGCAATAGGGACACGAGATAGGTATACGAGTATATACTCGTATACCTATCTCAATACCTATTTCAAAGTATACTACATACTCCTAGCTACCCAGAACGGTGTTGGAGAAACAAACGATTAAAATCGACGCGGGCGCAGCTGTGTGACATGGGCCATACACAGTTCAACCTTACATAATTAATTCGATAGGTCCACCATCTCTAAAGCGTTAGCACACTGCAGCGATTTCTGAAGCCATGGAAATCTAGAAAACCGGAAAATAAACTTCTACGGGTTTGGTCCCATTCCGTTTCTAAAATGGTGTCATGTGCTAAACACTTAAAACTATTTTAAAAATCGGCTCCAGATCATCAGTTTTCAGAAATTTGAATAAAAAAGGAACAATCAGAATCGCCATGATAATCTTCAACAATCAACAAATCTACCGAAAGGTTGACATCCAACCCCATACACCATACTCCCTCATCCACCCCACATTCACACGGGAACCCTGTGCGACTCCCAACACTCCCATACAAACTATTAATGACTTTAGACTTTAAATGCGTCGTGATAGAGAGGTTGAGAGTGTATGGGGTAAGTTGGTAATAGTGAAATGTAATACGGTAATGTATAAGTAATGTTTTTTATTGTTAATTGTGTTTGCCCGGTTACTGTTAGCGGTTATTGACTATTCCGATTGGTAATTGTTGGGTTGAGCACTTTTTTAAATAAGTAAGTAGGCTAAAAAAAAATTTCTTGACAATAACCCCAATATCACTAGACGAAGTTAATCAAATAGCTGAATTAAAAATTTAAGAAAGTCCCGACTGTGGAGATACCCTAACTTTTTCCTGGTCATCATCAGGTCCTCAATTCCTTAATAAATATTTTAACTAAGTTTAATTATTTAGGTTCATGAGGGTCGTGATCATTCTTTGAAATTAATCACATACAACGACTGACTCTCACAGATTTAACGGGGTGATGGTTTGCCATTGCCTTCCCCATTTTAGTCGCTGATTTATCTCTGTCGGTTTCCAGGATTCGTACGTCATCATCATCATCAGGTGCCATCTTCAAATTGAAGTTTGGAGGTCAGTAGGCAAAATCGCTTGCGATCCCATTTGCGTCTTTCAGCTCACGGTAGCTCAGTCCGGTCCACTCGTTAATATAATCCAGCCATTTGCGCCGAGGGCGTCCTGGACCTCTCTTTCCCGCGATCTTGCCTTCAAGGATCAACCTTGGAAACTCATACAGGGATCCTCATCGCAGGTGGCCGAAAAAGGAGGTCTTTCTTCGCATGACGGTACGTACTCTACTATGACAGTACTGTTACGTAAGTCTTCGTTTCTGAAGTACTCTATAACCCTATAAGTGGTAGTGTTTTTGTAAAATATAAAAACTGTTAACCTCTAGGCGAGTAAACAAGCCAACAGAAACCACCAGAAGCAAACATAAATATTGACAAAGATTCCCACAACCCGAATAGAGCACAAATAGACCTTTGTCGAAGAAATAATCTGATCCAAAACAAATAAACAGGTAACAACGAAACCATTGTGCTATATAGGTATAGACCTTATTTTTAGAAGGTATTAAGGTATTTTTACGTTATGGTAAAGTAATTAAGGAGGTAATAGGTACCTAGGTCAAGCTAAAGTGTCTACCTGTCTGTGTTTAGGGTGTCTGAAAGCCAAAGGGAAATGTAACAGTAATTTCATTCCTTACTTGACCATCGATCATAATTTTTTTTAAAATTAAACTAGAAAAAGTGGTTGAACACTTTTCCGCTAGCAGGATTAGATCCTGCGACCTTGCTTGCCGTTCTCTAACCAACTAAACTATCAAACCCTGCTCGCGGAAATTTTTACAACCATTTTTTCTAATTTATCAGAATTCAAATAAAAATTGGTTAACTTTGCAAGAACCATTTTGAATCTACGAGTTCCTAAGTCGCGAAAGAAACTAGAACCCGATTGGTCAAAATCAAAGTCAAAATATATAATGTAGTACCTACCTACTTACTTTAAAGTTCATCTTCACATATAGTAAGTTTTTTTTACTCTACTACGTAAGGTGCTATTGCTGAAATCAAAGAAGCGTTGCAAGATACAATCTGCAGCACAACAAAAAATATAGGTACAATTATTAACAATTTTAATAGTTTGAATACTATCATATTACACTAACACAAGATAAGAGCACAACTCTATTGAATTGCAACGTAACGAAACAAACACGTGATCCCACTAATTTGACCCACTAGTGGTACAGTACCTCGATATAATGGGCTCGTGGTCCCACTGTCTGGTGGGATCATCAGTCAGCCGTAATGCAGTTGCTCGTCGTCCCACTAATATGGTCATAAACAATATCATAATATTTTAGGAACTCAACATTAATTGGGAAATAGAAAAGCCAACTTAATTAATGGATAATCTACAACAATTACTGGTAGTCCCACTATGCAGTGGGATCACGGACCTACATTTTCAGGCTAGTGGGACTACGAGTAATTGTGGGACAATGTAGGTGGGACCACGAATCACACCAAAAAAAGTTTGGCGTGTGACAAAATGAAATGTACCAACTAATACCTACTGGGTCCGCTCGGTGGATTATGGTCCGTACCCTTAGATTATAATATAATCTAGCGAGTACCCTTGTGCAAAGTGAGGCCCGTGTTCCAATTCCAACGGTCTGATAAGAGCACTACATCTGACGAAGGGTCCCGAAAATTATTCCACGTCATGTCTATCGTCTTGCTTCGATAAGTCGTAAAGAAGCCCGTAGCCACGGACGTACACTACACCCACATGGGTGCACAAAGGTCCCGTTTCGCAACAATAGCACAATGCGTTCTGCCACCTGTCCTAAAGTCCCACCGACGCTTCTCACGCCCACAAAAAACGGGTTAACTCCAAAAAATGAGCCCCCATGACTTTTTGTTTGGGATATTATACGAGTACTATGAAGGTTACTTGTTTGGATTTCCTATGTGACTCGTTCTATTATAGGTTCTAGTATTGGTTCTTAAATTAATATAATGGTGAAGTATTTTCAACTAAATACTTTAGTTGTTAGCCGTGACCATGTTTTGTGTGGTCACGGGTCTAAGTGTTTTTTACGTGACCGGACCGGACTGAAATACGAAATTAACCTGCTATTTGACCCTACCCTAAGGAGCCACTATTAGTATATTTTTTACTACCTAAGTATTAACAAAATAAAGCAAGACTAATATAAAATACGCTATACTTAAGCTAAAATTAAAAAATACCTAACTATTTTTATTTATTTTTACTATTTTACAAGTAAAAGACCTGGCCCAGGTCGCCCCCTGCAGGAGTGTGGACTGTCCCGATGAGGCTGGGGCTTTGCCGCGCTGTATAGCGAGGCTTATACGCTGAGCAAAGTAGAGGCCAGCCATCTTGTCCCGGGATGTCTCTGCGAGACGCTTGGCTATTTCCCGGTAGAGACTTTATTAATAGTCTATATAATTAGTTATTACACAACCTACCGTTTCCGTTTAACAATTTTTCTACATAGAGGATGTCTAGAAGAGATCGCTCTCAGCGACGAGACCACCTAGATTATGTTCTACAATTAGTAGTTAGTAAAAGTATATTTTAATAAGTAATCTGTGCTAAGGATTTGCCGTGCAAAATTTAAGAAGGGAAGACGATATCCTATAACCCATTTCGAGATCAGTGGGGTTCACAGAACATACCTCTACTTAATCCTCTCATCTCAACATGCTTATAAGCGTACCTATTTAAAATTCGCACTGCTTTTGACAAAAGTCACAATACCTTCTTTATTTCCCCACAATACTCCACTTTTTACCGCCTTCACCGTGAGTCCTCTATGGTGGCTGAAAACGGATCTTTTTCGGTACAATGCTTCTGACTGTAGGCTCTATGGGAGTCTATAGGATTGACTGCTTTGTCCTATAAACTGATGGGATTAAGGATATTCGTGTACGCGACACTTGTAAGTATTGTTGAAAAGGTTAAAGTAAAAAATAATTTGGTTAAAAGTGTGATTTCGACCGGGTGATTGAGAGTTCCGTATCATTCAAATGAACCGAAAATTTGAATAGATTTTTTGTCTGAGATGATAATTTCTCAGATGTCGTAGCATCCGTACCGTAATTACAGATTTTGGATGATTTTTTTAACATAAAAAATATATTTTGAAGATGAGTCAATGTAAAGAGAGCAATCAGGATATCTGTTGCTATTGTAATTTCATGTAGCACAACTTACCAAAAGGTTGTGTAGAAGAGATCGTTCTTAGCGATAAGACTGCCTAGATTGTATAATCGCTTTGTAAACGCATTGTATATACGCATTGTTACACACTGAGTTACATCCTTCTGCTAAAGTACTTGGTCCCCAGATATATCTTGGGATGTAAAGACCACGATGTAATACTATTCAAGTAAGATCAAATAAAACCCGTGAACTTAGTGAAAGTTCACGGGACCCCGAAATTTTAAGCTTGTTTCACGAGCCGAAAGCTCCAACATTCTTTATCTATCATACTCTCGTCGCTTGTTTCTACACAAACTTTTAATCGCAGTGTTTTGTAAACTGGCTTGAGCTTTTATCAGCTAAGGTTGATCTTTGGAAGCTTTTATAATAGTTAGATAATCTGTTGCCAAGTTGAGAAACTCAACGAAGTTTAATTATTGAAGTTTTATACAACTTGTAATAAGATTTCTTGGAATTTTCGTGAATCTATTCAATGTATAGTTTGGCAACATCTTGGCCTCTTTTCTCCATGAATCATGATTACAAGTATCATCAAATTCATGGAAAATGCTACAGTAGGTATAGAGTGTATGTAGAGCGTATAAGTTGTAATCTTGAATTAATTTTCGTTTAGGATTGATTGCATCTAAACATTCTTTAATATTTGTTGGTCACCTGAAGGTTGCCTGGAAGATATCGCTTAAAGCGATAAGGCCGCCTTCTACACATTGTATTGTACCTCTCTTTATGTTGTATGTTTTGTTTTTGTCCCGGGTGCGCAATAAAGTATATTTGTATTTGTATGTAATGCACTCAATCAATGGCACCGATTCTGAGATGTCACTCTCTAAATGAAAACATCGCTAAACGAAACGTCACCTCTCTTACACGATCTATCATATATTTAACTTTAGATTTAGTGTCACCCCGGAATTGACGTCAATGTATATTTTCCAGCAAGATTTAAATAGGAGGCTAGGAGTGGTCCACCATAATGGTTCAGGAGTGGATTCGACCCTGGGACGCTTGCGCCGCTGTCTCGTGCCCTATCCCTTCCCTTAAGATTATTAATTGAATAATTAGCGTGCCGCCTCGCCGTAGGCCAGAGCGTGTCGCGCAAGATCCGGCGACCGTCGCCGCGCGTTCGACGTGCGCTCGCTCTGGCGGTCGCACGCGCCGCACGCGCTGATAACTATACTGTCTTGGGAGTTCAAGGTCAAGTGTTGTGTCGCCGTCTAGCGGCGAATGATCGCATACGCCGGACGTACGCTTTACCGCCCTTACCGCCCGCCCTGACAACTGACGTTTCGCCCTACCGTTCAGCAATTTGTTATAGATTATTGACTACGCGAAAGATTGCCGTCACCCTGCTATAATATCTCCGCAAGGAAAAATAGTGTGAAGAAACATTATGGTATGTTATTGACTCTTCGATCTTAGTTTTAGTCTTAGAATATGTTACCTACTGTGGTAAAATACCCATCAAAATATTAAGTGTTTTTTTTATTATTAAAGCACAGTAGAAAACTTAAATAAGAGTTGAAATTAGTTCGTCTTCTCTACTCTACCTATTAATTAAATACTACAGGCTTTAAAACTACTTTTATTTTAACAAAACCCTATTCCATGTGCCCAGAATGTTTAACTAATGAAACACAATTTTCCTTTTTCCATTACCGTCCCCCTCAGTACATACGTATTTACTTTACCATGTAAATATTAAGTTAATCCGACACCGTACCTACCGCGGTCCCACGCTCAGCCCCATGGCTTGCCCCATAGCCTCCCCTTAGGACCTGACTCCACGCCAATGGCTCCAATGAAATTGCGTTTCCTAATTGATCTCCAGTATATCGGCCGCGCGCGCGCCACGCGGCTTCTATGACCACCCGAAAAGTTTTCGATACACCCCAATTTGACCCCCAACCCCCAGTTTTAAAAACTATATTCCTATAGACAAATCTTGCGAATATTAATTGCGAAATAAACTTTTATAATGCGTTTGAAGTGGGCTTTAATCGAAATAAAATAGCGTCTATTTTTGAAAATCAAAGTTGCAGTTTCAATTTGGCAGATTTATAAGATTTGCCAGGCTCAAATTCACCCAATACATTTTTTGTAGCATTGTATTAAGGTTTATTTTAAGTTAGCTGGTAGCAAAGCGGTGTGGTGGTAGATAAAGCACGGTAGTGATGGGGTGTAAGGGCGGCAGCACACGGGCGGCACGCGGCCACACTCCGGGGCAGTCGGCCGCCACGCGCGCACGTGTCGCGCCACCCACCGCGTGTGCACTGCGCCTTATTCTCGTGTTGATAAGACATTCAGTGACCTTACAAGACAGTGAGATAAAGAAGTGATATTTGTAAGAACCAGTGATAAAATTATTATGAAAATTTGCTGAACGAAAGTTTTGTGCGACTTTGAAACTTTGTTGAAAGTTTGTTGTGAACAACAAAAGTTACTTAACGAGACTTATAAGTGACCTTACTTATGGTAATAATATTTACAAGTCGAAAACGTACGTTTTTGCCACCGAATTAGTTTTCCAACAATCAAAAACTTTTCCAAAGTTTTTCGTAAACTTTTTACCAATTAAATACAGTTTAAGTATACCTAAACGTGTCATATAAATCAAGCCTGTACAAATAATTTACCAGAAGTGATTAAATATCCAACCAAAACTATCAAAACACTGAAAACAATAATTAAAAAGTGACTTTCCTCATCATAAATCAAGTTTTCCAACAGTGAAGAGTGAACTTTATAAAAAGATAGGTACCACTTGTAATCATGGAGCAATACCACCACCGGCACGTGGAGCAGACCAGCTCTTTACAGCAGCCGGCGCCCCAGTGGGGCTACAGCTGGGGCCAGCCCCAGTCCGCTCCGGTGTCGTCTGCGCCCGCGCACCCGCCCGCGCCCGCGCCCAGGTCCAAGCGGTCCCACTCGGACAGCGAGGATGACGCCTTCTCGGAGGAAAGCAGTAAGGATGCGCAGTGAGTGGTTAAAACTAAATCAATTTATACATTTTGTCGTGCTTAAGATTTTTGTATATTTCGTTTTTGAGGACTAGATCGATTCCTCAATCAAAGCTAGTTACGAATCTCTGGTTTCATAGGGGATATAAACCACATAATATGCCAGCCAGTCCATACATTTCTTACCAAAAAAATTGTACAAATCGAATTGAATCAAATAGTGACTGAAATCCAATGTGGAAATTACAATTTTCCGATCAAGAACTGTCACAGATTTGGGGTACTTTTTTCATATCCTTACGCTATAAATGTAGGTAAATACTCGTATATGTCTCTAGAGAAATACCTATCAAGTACTCAATAAACTTGACACAGACTTGAAAGTCTAGACCTGCCAGAGTCTTACGGACGCATTCCGCTGTTGCCTGAGACAAAAGACTTATTAATTTCCACTATTACTAAAGTACAGTGAGCTACGAACGTAGCTATTGCTACGAAACACGGTTAAGTTACTATTAAGCGTGATCATGATCACTTTACATTCGCCAGGGACTATATTTTACATTTTAATTAAACTAACAAGGCCTTCAATATTATTTTATCTAATCGGAAGTGAACCTCCATTTATTTACTCATATTGAACAAAAATATTAGGTTTTGCGAATTAAAGACATCAACGCGCGCTTCTTTTAATAATTGATTAAAAACCTATACAACACAAAATATATAGATATTTTGTGTCCATAATCACCGAAGGGGTAGACAGAGGAACCACCGACAGGTAGTTCCCACTGTTTGGTGGACAAACGTAATTTTTATTTTATAATTTATTATTATGTTGTTAATATCCCATCTGCTTGTACGAAGCGATTTGCTTCTTCGTTCATTATGCGAACGGCTAAGGAATGGAACAGCCTGCCGGCGTTTGTATTTCCCGAAACCTACAACCTTGGGATCTTCAAGGCCAGGGTGAATAGGCATTTACTGGACCCGCATGCTCCATCGTCGACCTCATCGTCGCTTACCATCAGGCGAGATCGAGGTCAAATGCGGGTTTAGTAGTAAATAAATTTTTTTTATTATAGATGGGTGTAGAATAGTATCCACTAAGACCTTAGTAGCCTCGTATGACATCCACGGGAAGAGTTGGGGTGGTGCTATTCTTTATGGCCGGCAGACTATAAATTCTTGTTATTAAAAAAAAAAGTAATAAAAATGTATTCATACAAAGTGTCTTTTACATTTTCTCAAGTTTCCCCGGCAAACTCACTTGCAAACTGCTTGGGATTGCTACTTGCATTTTGATCTATTTTTTAAGGAGAGAAGAGTGTAAGAGTGATAATAATTGCTGACTCATCCGCGTTTTAAGCGGCATAATGGGTCATTAGGACCTAAGAGCTATTTCTGTTCTACTACTTTATTGGTCTTAAAATATATGAATAACTGACATCTATTATCAGAATAAATGAATAATTCCACCTATTATTCTACTTTCTTTCACTTGGTACCCAAAATAGATCACTTATCATATAAATCATTACCTATTTCTGCCGCAATGAAAGCAGAATAATAGTCCTCATTGAGGACTTAGATGGATTGCCTCATGTGCCGGTTGAGAACTTCTGAAGATTAACAACAACATGTGAGTATGGGTATATATGATCACTTATTGTCAGGTGACTCGTTAACTCGCCCTCTCTCCTTACGTATTAACAAAAGTGTATCCATAATACACAAGAACCCACCTGACCGCTCACCCTCCCTTTCCAGGTCTCCAGGCGGCGACTCGTGCCAGCTGATGACGCGCAAGCGCCGCCGCGGCGTCATCGAGAAGAAGCGCCGCGACCGCATCAACACGTCGCTCACTGAGCTCAAGAGGCTCGTCCCGGCCGCCTGCGAGAAGCAAGGCAGCGCTAAGCTGGAGAAAGCGGAGATACTGCAGCTTACGGTGGATCATTTGAAGATGCTGCATGCTAAAGGTAAGCTATTCAGCGGTAGCTGAAGAGATATGTGACTAGGTTGTGAGATGCAGGGCAGCGCTAAGCTGGAGAAAGCGGAGATACTGCAGCTTACGGTGGATCATTTGAAGATGCTGCATGCTAAAGGTAGCTTCAGCGATAGTTTCGAGCTGAAGAGATATGTCAATAGGAGTGAGATGCAAGGTAGAGGCGAGCTTGAGAAGGCAGGGATAGACTATTTTTTCTTTGCAAACAACCGAAACAAAACAAAAAGTATATAACCTTGTTCATTCTCCCGTTAAATATTGAAACACCTGTAAAACCCTACTTTCCGCATTTGTAAAAAGCATAAATCTATCGTTTCCTAAAACCGCTATCTCACACAATTAAAATCTTAAAAACCTGTCATCCAGGCCTTAACAACCTGCTTCCGTTTCCTCGCAATTAATAAAAAGACCCGTAACGGAGTTTCTGCAATAAAAAATATTAAAAAAAAACGTAAAAAGCAAAAGTTAGCATTCGATTCGGCTTTCCTGCCTTTTGAATTCGTAACAAGTTTCTATATAACTGTTGTTCCAAGTTACTGTTCCCTTTTGTAAAGTTACAAGTTTAACTTTCTTTTTATTCACTTGTACACTTTGTAATAGAAATACAAAACTTAGTTGATTGTTAATTTATTTCGAAAAACTTTGAACTTGAAACGAAACTTTACCTTATATAACTTCAAAGCTCAAAGGATTTTCCAGTTGTTAACTAATTTTTGGGTAAGTTCCTTTAGCTTTAGCTCCTGAAAAGACTTCTCGAAATATCTAACCTAAAGTTTACTTACTCGAGTAAAATCTAGAACAAAGTGTAAATTAGTAAAACTATACAGCATTATGAAGAAGATCGGAAGTTTGGACGTTGTCTCCAAAATCCTCATTTTATTTAAGAGGTGCTTATGCTGACTTTCGTTGTGTAGTATCCGTACCCCGTAGAGCAAACCGGAGCCCTATTGCTGTCGCTTCGTCGTGCTTCCGTTCAACCGTCCGTCTGTCAGGAGGGTCTAGCGCCTAAACGGAATAAGATATAGTCTTCAAAATTTTACATAATACGTTTTATCCCCCTTTACCCAAATCAATATATTTCTTTCCAACGCAAAACTCTAGTTCCATTACGAATGCCTCATGCTATATGCGGGTTATCATATTATCATATCGCCCCGACGCCCGCGCCGCCCCGCGGTTCCCACGATGCGCCCGCGCAGCGCTTCCGGGTCCGCGCGGCAGGTGGACCTCGCGTCACTGTAGTGTGTTAGCTTCGAACTGCACGAGTCCGGTTCCAACCACGGCTCGGTTTGCTGCGAATAACCACGAAACGCTGACTTCAAGTGGGGGAAGGCTGAGAGGGACCCGTGAAGTCTGAAGCTTAGTGTGGACCCACTCGGCAATCCCGAGCGTTCAGGATGCACTCAATAATAAATTGTGTGTGGTGGTATTTCGTTTATAAGTCGATTACATGGGTCATTTTACATGTTTATCATCATCATCATCAACAGCCTATTAATTGTCCCCACTGTTGGGGCACAGGCCAGGACATACCTAACTCCGTACTTGTATTAATACGATGACGTATAAGTAACTTTTGTAGTAACAACAAAATGTAGTAATAAAAGTACATTTATTATCCTATCTAACTAAATATGAAATTATCAAATACCTAAGTGATTCATTCAGTTTTTGGTAGGTTAGGTACTTACCTACTTACATACTGTAGAGACCAACAAGCTCTTTCCGGACATAATAACTCTTCCTTCCGGTATTAAATATTCAAAAGTCAGTTGCGGTTAAAATTAAAACAAATTTGTTTGCGGTTCACCGCTACGTTGACCGCTACGAGCTCACCGAACTGTTTTACAACAAATTGAAATTTAGTTTGTGGTGTTTTTAAGTTAAAGCTTTGTGTTTCCGATATGAAACAATTTATTTTTATTGTAATATTTTTATTAAAAATCTGCTTACTGTTGCATTAATCAGGGCTATTAATAGGAGAAGAACTGTCCACAGATTAGATAGATTTTTACAGTTATGTCCAAGTCGAGACAGATACAGAGTAGACGAACACAACTGCGAGTGTAGAGGAAGCAAGAGAGGCGTGCCAGACTGATATTCGTGATGCTCCTTTCTCCCTGCCTACCCCGCAAGGGACATAGCGTGAAGTTATGTATGATGTAAAAAAAACCACATTCATACATCACAACACGCACACACTGTTGCTTTCTTCGTCCGTGCAGTCACTGAGGGTCAGCTGAAAATCAGCGCTGTGGCTTGCCTCAGCATTATGCTGAGCTGTAGTACCTTTTTTGGCACTGTACCACACAGGATGGTATTAAACTTTGTGAACTTCTGTATTGTGTTCTATATTCTGGTGTTTGCAGCTAAATAAACGTTTTCAATTTCATGTATGATCATGTATGTCCAACTCGAGCGAATAAAACAATTCTCTTGGTAGATTTTACCCCGTTCGCTATTGTATAGTTAAACAATTCTCTTGGTAGATTTTACCCCGTTCGCTATTGTATAGTTAAACAATTCTCTTGGTAGATTTTACCCCGTTCGCTATTGTATAGTTAAACAATTCTCTTGGTAGATTTTACCCCGTTCGCTATTGTATAGTTAAACAATTCTCTTGGTAGATTTTACCCCGTTCGCTATTGTATAGTTAAACAATTCTCTTGGTAGATTTTACCCCGTTCGCTATTGTATAGTTAGACAGTTGGCGAGTTAGGTCAAAAACTTTCGATTTAATCTCAACCTTATGCCTGCACAATAAATTATGGTAAGTATTATCACGTTTGTCCACCAAATCTTACGGCGAAAAGTTGTAACTACGGTATAGGTACCGTAGTTACAAGTTTTATAATAGGTTATGAAGGTGTTCCTGGTGGTTCTTCTGTCTACCCCCTCGGGGATTATGGACGTGAGAGTTATGCTATGCTATGCTATATATTTTTAATTCTTAATTTTTGACGTTTTAGGTAACGAAATACTTTTTAAGCTATATACAGGCTGTTTGCTGCAGAATGAATAGGGCATGTTCAGTGGTCGTGCGACCGCAAGCTCGTCGGACTGTTCGAGCTTCCGTTCTCAAAGGTCGGCGTCACACTGAAAGAAAAGTTTGTTTACTTCAAACAAGAACTTGTCTCAATACGTACATATTGTCGACTTGTTCACTTCAACCAAGATCTTAGTCGTATTTATCAAATACGAGTAATTTGTTCAAATGAATAAAAAATACTTTTTATGCTCTAAATCAGATAAGCTTTCTTTCAGTGCACAAATAAATTATTATACTATTACATTAATTCACTTAGTAGGTATGCAGAATGACTTCGACCGTTGTTCAAAAGATTATTGGTTAAGTGTTTAGCGAAGTACCTGAGGACAGTGGCGAAGTACCTGAGGAATGAATGAAAGAATGAATGAATGAATGAATGAATACTCTTTATTGCACAAAATTAGTGTGATACAATGGGTACAAAACGATTAATACAATCTAGGCGGTCTTATCGCTAAAAGCGATCTCTTCCAGACAACCTTCTGGTGGAGTAATTTTGGTGGAAAAAGGTAGGTTGTGCACCGGACAGTGGCGGTGTAAACCGATCGGACAGTGGCGAGTAGGATCGGAATAGAAATACCATCACCATATTCTGCCCGAAAGCGTACAAATTATTGTTCCATTAATCATAAAAAATAGCAAACTAATAATAAAGGTAACGAAACAAAAACATATATTTTTTACCGAAATGTCTCAATTTAATAAATTACATAACATTTGCTATAATAAAGATATGTTTTTAATTAACTGTACTTGTACTCGCAACTTCGCTAAACACGTAAACCATTAGGGACACTAACTTTTTCTTCACCAGTAGATATTACTCCCGTAGATTGCATATTAAAACATAATCCTGTAAGAAATCAGAATGAATGAATACAAAATTAGTGTGATACAATGCGTACAAAACGATTAATACAATCTAGATGGTCTTATCGCTAAAAGAGATCTCTTCCAGACAACCTTCAGACAACAGCTACTGAATCCTACTTACTCGTTCTGAGGCAATCTACACATCATCAAACCATAAAATCCGCAAGTCTTTCACACGGCCACTCATAATTAAAAAACTCCACAAACCACACACCAATAACGCGTGTAATGGAACGCGTTTGACCGAACTCTATCAAAAAGCTATCGGATCCATTACCTGAGGGTACGGACAGACGGACGAACACCTGGCGCAGACAAAAACTATAGCAAACAGGAAGTGATACATGACTATACTTGCGCCGTGACTTGCTGAAGATTGTGATCTATTTTTGGTCCTCTACATTATTTTGTGATAAGATAGAGATGGGTAAAGCTTTACAAAGATCCGAACTATTCTTTGTAAAGTTATTTAATTAATTCCAAAATAAGTCAAAACCCCTTCTCATTCCAAAGAGTATTGTAACCTCTTCCTCGAGCTAAAGTTTTAGAATAAATACCTATCCTGGGTTGTGAATATTAAATCCTCTTACAATATTCTGACCCATTCTTAGAACAGGGCGAGCGACTTCTGCTTCACAAAGGAAAGGCACAATTCTTGTAATTAGAGTTCAAAGTGGTAGGTACAAATGCTCATCTTTACAAAATCAGTTTCAGGCAATTTTGTTCAGCTTGTTAGACATTTCTTGTATTATTGCGTTGTGAAGTCTCCGATGGCGTCTTTGTGTAATGAGATCATTACAGTACAGAGATGCCGGGTTCCTTCTGCCTTTGTAGCCTTTATGCGAATTTTTTTTTTTAAATGTTTCCGTAATATTGAACAATTTTCCATCATGAATCTGACAAATGGATCTTCTGAGAATAAGTTTATTTGTGCGGTAAGATGACAAAGTATTCATAGTCCATACACCAGTAGGAACTTAAGCATACGTTACATTAAACTAAATAAAATTAGTGAGCAACAAGTTAGTTTACAATGAACGCTAACGATCGTATTTTTTATTTAAATTTTTTTTTCGGAATATTAAATACAAGTCATTCCTTCAGATAACAAGAGGTAGGTATGTACTTACATTATTTATTTTTGGTAAATATATCTTCCATAGAATTTTTCACCAAATTTTAATAAGTATACAGAATACCAGCGCTGGAGGCATTCTTGTCTGCAGCAATAAGCTGAGTTGAGGCCCTTTTCACAACAACAGCAGACCATCAGACATGATTTAGATATGTTTACCTTTGACTACATAATTATTTTATTATAATTATAACTGTTTCGTTCATTGCTGTATGTGAAATAAACGTATTACTTACTTACTTACTTACATGGCACAAGTATTCAAGTAAAAATTCATGTTAAATCATGCTGTACCTACATATTTTTGGTATGCATGCAACATGTTAGAAAATACAATATTTTCAGTATTATTAACTCCACCTAGACAGATGTATGTTATTTTTAACTGTTTACCAAAACAAGTGTCTAAAGTCCAGTTACCTATAGATTTATTTATGAATTCGTCTACAATCTGGATAGAAATTTAGATTTTGCCTAGTTTGGTCGGACATCGAATTTAAAATTCAGATCGGCGGTAAAGAAAATTTGGTCTCATTTTGTAGCCAGCGGCGGAGACCGGACAAACTCCATTCTATCTGATCTTAATTGTACAAGGAGTTTCAGAGTTACGGAACAGAAATAACTCAAGGAAATATTTTACCAAGAATAACGTTTCTATAAGATATTCTACGAGGCAGATTGAACGAATTAAAATTGTTTATTTGAAATAAATTTTGCCTTTACCATCACTCTATGTCTCGGACTTCACGACTCCGGCTCCGGATCTAGTCACGGTTCAATTCGCTGCGACCAATCACAAAGCCCTGATTTCAGTGGGGGGGCGGCGCGGCGTAGCGCATGTAATTGGTTGCAATCGAACCGAGCCGTGACTGGAACCGGATCCGTGAAGCCCTAGCCTACGGTGAAATTGAGACTAAATGTGGATTTATAAAAATAATAATATTGGGCTCTTTTATATAGGAAGACACTGTTAAAACCAAGTATTTTGAAATTCATCCTTTATATGGAGACAGCGTCTGCCAGTTGGTGTATGCGATGTGAATATTTTCCCATACCTACATTAGTCGGGCATTAAAATGTCAAATGTATGGAACTTTATGTGCATTTGTACAAACCCTTTTGCTCGCTGTCAGTGCTCACATCATCATTCTAGACCTGAGGAGAGGATGCTACTCGTTCTAGTTGGATTTCTGTTATCAAAACACAATTCACGCCGAATTGAAATTCCAATAAAATAAAACCAACATCATAATAATATATCAATCGGCAACCGATAATCGCATTATCAACCAGTGCAGGCGCAGATCCCTCCTTGTGCGAGGGTCGCTCGTGGGAACGCGGGTTTAGGTTCAGTCACAGTGCCGCCCCTCTCGGAGGGACGGTAGCCCTTCGACTCCCGGCCCTTGTGCGATTAGCGAATATATCGCCAGCTTATGCTCTTGGTTGACTAGATAACTGCCTAAATAGGTATTTTATGGGGAAAAAAAATATGTCGTACAGTCACTGTGAAATTTTTTAATTATTACGAAATGGCTAGGCTATTAATTATTGTTAGAAATTATGATTACATTTACAAAAGTTCACAAGCACTTTATTTTATTATTAGTTCATTTTGATACTTGCCTAATTAAACTTATGTCTGTATTTTTCATTTTTCGTATGTAAATGACATAGTAATAATATTTCATAAGCATTAAAGTAGAATTTTCTGTTTCATTCTAAAGATTAAGTAATCGAAACGCGGTGTAATACAAAAAACTGAATTATCCACAATAATCTACATTCTCATTAACCACTCACGCGCGTATTGTGCGCGTGTGACAACCGGAAGCTGCGTGAGACGTCCCTTGTTATTTCCCTGTCTACGTGAAAGGGTTGTCGCACCTGCGTTAAAAAAAAAACAAAAAAAACGCAATAAGTATGCCAACTGCATCGAAGACGGAAGGAAGGAGGGATCTAATACAATTATAATGGTTTTGGTAGCATTTTGAAGTTGTTTGGAAGATGAAATTAGGATTTGGGAAGTAGGTAGAACGGAAGATATTTTTTAAGAATATTTAATATGTAAGTACTTTCAACGTAGTGTGGGACGCCACCCTGCTAGATGGAGGTGGCTGGCAGCGACTGGATGAGAAGAGCCGAATATCGGGCTCAATGGCGCGCCCTAGGAGAGGCCTATGTCCAGCAGTGGATTAGAGTAGGCTGCTGATGATGATGATGAAGTACTTTCATTAATAATATAAAAAATAACAATAAATATGTATTTACTTAAAGAAAAATGAAGAAACTCAAACGGCGTACAACATACTGCATTGCAAGAAAATTGCACACCACCACCACCAGCCACCCTTATCGAAAACTGTTACTTTTCAAGTTTTCACCCTTCGCTTGGCCCGGTGGCTCAGTCCCAAAGTAACCAGTTAACGAAGACCCCAAAGATATAGAGCAAAAACCTTAGTCTTATACACTTCTCATCCAAATCGAGGTGAATAACGGATGTTCTTATTCTGGCTTTTGCCAACCCCTCGGAACGAGGACGTCCGGAATCTTGGGGGTACCCGTTACATACACATGTCTTTATAGCCCTCCTTTTCTCGCACGCCATTATTTGCGGACTGTCTTTGTCTATTTACAACTTGTTGCGTAAGTAGGGTCCGATGTACGAGGGGCATTTAGTGAATGGTGTTCCAGAAGTTTTGTTTTCTTAATTTCGTTCAGATTCTTCATTGTCTGTGCCTTTTTATACGCAAATCGAAGTGTACATCTGGACCGCAGCACAAAAGATTAGAGAGAATGGTTTTAAGTTGTAATTTTGTAGGAACCGGTATCTATTTGAGATGTAAGGAATCGATTGGATATCTGCATACCTAATTCATCATCAGCCTATTAATGTCCCCACTGTTGGGGCACAGGCTTCCCCTTGCACAAGGGGGGTATGGGTCATGATCAATCGAGCGGACCCAGTGCTGATTGATGGATTTCCTCACGATGTTTTCCTTCACCGTTAGAGCAGTCGGTAAATGTACGTCTTCGAAAAAATCCGAAAACTGATTGGTAGATGGCATTGCATGGTTTGGAACCTGGACCTCCCGCATGGGATTCCGGCGTTCTAGCACTAGACCACCGACGCTAATTATTTAATACATACCTAATTCTTTAAATAGAATTTGGCTCTAGAATTTTAATAGGTAATCAAATCAGTGGTGGTTGTTCTTTGTCTATAGTTTAGAATCCAAACTAAGTATATTATTGCTATTATTTTACTGGTATTTAGTTTTTATGCTTACTGGAAATTCCATTGGTTCCCAGATAAAATCTTAAACCACGCTTGTTCACTCATTTCGTATCCTATATAAAATAAACGAAGACCTCTTCATAAATGATGTGTCACTTTAAATATAATTTTATGCTGAACAATCGAGATTCTACAGTTCTTAATTACTTACAGAACATATATTTTCAGGATAATTACAAAATATCTAAAAATAAAATATACAATATAAAGACAATTAGCTATTTACAATATTCAACGACCTATACCTACCTATATTTACAAAGCGAACACGCCATCTAGAGCGCTCCCATGCGGTAAAGTTCCCAGGATGCTGGCAGCGTTACCCCGCTGAACGGCTAAGCTTAGGCGTTGAGATGCGCCAGCTCTGAGATCTCCCGAGGCCAGGACCAGTCTGGTCGAAATGTCTTTTATGTGAATTATATTATTACATTACATTATAATTATTTTATAAATTTTATGCTAAGTTATTTCATACAAGTCGTACATTTTTAGAAGTCCGGAATGAAGAATTGGTTGAACATGTTTTTTGGAATAAATGCACTGGGCTTCAAAATGTATGGAACGTCGCCATTGTTCTTTATCTATCAGTACTACCTCGTTCACCATTAATCTGGTCTCTCTCATCGTTCCAGGTCTCGACACGTTCGCGTACGACCCTCAACGCTACGCCATGGACTACCACAGCATCGGCTTCCGGGAGTGCGCAGCGGAGGTGGCCCGCTACCTGGTCAGCTGCGAGGGTCTGGACATCCAGGACCCGTTGAGGTTGCGGCTCATGAGCCACTTGCAGTGCTTCGCGGCGCAGCGGGAGCTCGCGGCCAAGTCGACCAACTGGGGGTACCCGCAGTACCCGGCGACGCCGGTGCCTGCGCAGCCGCAGCATAACTACACGGAGCTGGGGCACCGGCAGGACGCGGCGACATCGACGGCGTCTACGACGGTCGCGGTGCCCACGGCCGTAGCCGCCCCGCTGTCTGCCGCCCCTCACTACCCCCACCCGCACTACCCGCCCGCTCCCCCCGGTCCTCCCGCGCCCCCCGGACCGCACCCCGCGCCCCCCGCGCCACACTACCCCGCCCCGTATCCCCACCACCCCCATCACCAGTACTCACAGAACAGTTCCAAACCCTATAGGCCCTGGGGTGCTGAACTAGCGTATTAGAACTTTGGGACTGAAACTTATGTAGTTTTATGCCTTGTGGTTCATTATTTGAGTATCATCAAATTATTATAGCACCATGTCACCCATGTGAGAATAGGTACATATCTATAGTAAAAATTGTCGTCTACATAAACATTTTCCATGGATTGTTCCTGTCACCCTGAAAAAATGTAGTAGGTCCTATTAGTAATAAGTATATAATGATTCAGCGATTGATCAAAAATATTAAAAAGTAGTATAATGTTACGCTTGATATTCTTCTCCTTGTAATTTGGACCACAAGCCACTGTTGTGATCGATCTCAGAGTTTACGCAAAATGTCTAGTTTTTAAATTTTTGGGGACTGTATTTAATGTTGTACTGTAGATAGCGAATTTATGGAAGATTATTACATAAGTTGCGTGAAAGTCATATATTATATTGAATAGGTTTATCGAATAGTTGTTATTGGGACCAAAATATAAGCTTTAATTGTAATTTGTAACCTATCCTCTAACTGATATCAGAATGAAATGAATGGTTGTGAAAAACAAAAACAATAAAATAATTAAGATCTACCGAAATAAAAATATCTAAATATGAAATTGTAAAGGAATATTGCTCACTTTTGTGATTTATAAAATATTATTAGTCGCTTAAATACGAATCACTTTTCACTGCTGTCTTTATATTTGCAGGTATAAAATTATTGTGTAAATAAATACCTATGATAAGAAGAAATCACTTTTAAAATATTGAAAAAGAGATTAAATTATTTTGGAGAATCCTTTTGGTTTTTTTTCGTCTGCAATATTATTATTTACTACCAGAACCTCGACACCTGTTTGATTAATTAGACCTCAGGTTAATCAGGTAACGAATTCCCCATTTGGCGTCGCCGAATAAATTAAAAGATAACCATCGTTCGGTCACAGGTGCCGTACTAAAAAATAAAAAGTCGATTACCACAATTAAAGTTGCACCCCTGACCAGATGTCCACACGGGCAGCACCACCGCAATAATTCACAATGGAAACACGAAAAAAAATAGCGGAATAAATTCAATACTACATGGTCGTGCCACTTCAATGCTCGTATGGGATATCGCCACCCCTGTGTTTCCCACGACGGCCGTCCCGCTCTCTCCTCATAGTGTAGTGTACCTTTCTCGCTCTGATATTCTACTTCCGTAGGAAGAGGCGCAGGCGCAGGGTGCAAAAACGCGGTGTTTTTGTGCGATCGTGTGTGCGCGCCGTGTGGCGGTATTTTAAACTAGGGAAGTCGGTGCGCGGCCTTTTAATTAAAGGACGAGGAAAAAATTATATTGATCTCATCCTGGATTCCGATCACTGTCATCAATCAATCAGTTTTTAATTGGATTCAGGAAGGCTTCTGGTTCATGAAAAGTTCTAGGATTTTCTCAATCAACCAATCATCCTAGTTATGCAAATAAAACCACTGTTTAGTCTACGTATAGTTACTGAAACGTTAGAGTTCGAGAGGTAGAGTTAGAATTAAAGTAGGTATATTATAAGTATATCGATGGCTAACATAAAGGATTTTTTCGTCTGACCAGCTGATAATATAATTAAAGATCTCTAAATAATGTGGATACTATTTATAATATTAAAACCATAGGGCCCTATAGCAAACGCGTGTTAAATTCTGGGCTAGTGCCTAACTTAGCAATTGTCATTTTTTATTTTTTATTATATTTATAAGGGAAATCTACAGCATTAACAATTATAAAATTACATATATATTAAACTTAAAGAAGGCCAATTACAGATTTCCTCGTTTATATAATATATGATTTGTATACCTACAGAACGCGGTTAACTTTAAGACTAATAATGTAGAATTAACATGAATATGTGACACATTATTTGTAAGTACTTGTTAATCAAGTGCTGGCTAAGTGACTAAGATTAATATGTGGTGGCGTGAGAGTTTGAGGGTGTGTTGTGTATGTGAGTATGTGTATGTGTGTGTGAAAGGGTGTGTAAATACCGACTGTTTAAATACCAATGCAGCATTATGGATTAAACACATATATAATATTGTTACTGTTTTGTGACCAAAACAATAACAATCCTCAGTCTCAGTCATTTTTAAAAATCTAATGTGTAATGACCTGCGAATGAGAGTTCAGTGTTATGTTAGGTACTTATTTATTGAAAGTACTTAGGTACATAACTATCTCCGAAGCTTTAACAGCTTAAACTGGCTTAAACATTTCTTTTATTATTATCGAGCCTGTAGTATTGCGGCTCACTAACGATGAGTTGGCGCCGCCATATCTCTTAATTATTGTTTACTACTGGCTTTAGTGTTTATCGTACATTGTGTACATTATAGGATGGTAAACACTTCTATTAAATGCAATTTTAGCTTCCACCGACACTTCTGGGTACCTACGTACTTTAACAGTCCAAATAGGTACAAACATAATTATTCTAACGCTAATTACCTTCGTGTTTGTGGCTGTAAACAATTTAATTCAGTTGTCGTTTGTCCAAAACACGAATCTGACTGAAACTGAAACTCCGCCGTTCGTGCGGAAAATTGTACAGTCATCGTATTGACACTGTATTTTTAGTAGGTATACCCTGATATAAAAACCATCGCCATATTGCGGAATTACATAGCGAACACCATAAAGCAGATTATAAAAGTACCAATGGCGTCATCTTGACCTCCGTCAAGATGACAAATATTAAAACCCTTTTTTATTTTCCTGTTCGGGTATAAGGTTAAATGTCAACTTATCTTCTTATCTTATCTTTGGATGGGGGCCGGGAATCCCAGCGACACTTCGACCCATTGGGATCTTTTGTGTTCAACCCCTTGTACCTAGCCCTTGACCACTTCACCGAATATGTCATGCATGAGCAAGACTATGCGTCTTAGTGGGAGGGATTTGAATTCCCTTGGGTCTGGATAGCCAGAGCCTAGCAGACCCATCCTTTTTGCCGCGAAAGCGTCACATTCACATAGCAGATGTGAAACGGTCTCCAGTTGTTCACCACAGGCTCTGCAAGATGTGCTGTCAGCCAGCATCATCTTGAAGGCACCGACCAGTAGACGCACTTGACATCTATTCAGCCTCCAGATCATGTTGTAAAAACTACAAAAAATATAAAAACTACTACAATTAACCACTGTCATAAATACACGGACACCACAAAACTAATTTAACACATGTTTGACAAACGTCGGATTGCTGCTTCTGTGCATTTGGTCAGTGTGCAGGTGAACAAATCAATGGGATGCTCCCCCTCTCCCAACCCGTTTAGAATTCGCAACGCCCGCGTCACGGGCGCCTCGCCTAGCACGTTATACATATATGTAAAGAGATACAAGAGTCAATATCTTAAACTTATTAAGTTGAGATCTGCAGCTATCTTGTTGTCTTACCTCGCAAATACTGTCATTGCTGAACTGACTGACTGACTGACTGACTCTACATTAAATCGGGAAACAATCCTCAAAAAGGCATTCGTGCATGAAGCCTCGCACTCGTACGTGTCTGACGCAATAAACACAAAAAGTAATATTTATTATTGTAATAGGTACAGACTTGTGTTTACTAACTGTTTGTGTTTGTTTGGGTTCCATGCGCGGCGTACTACGACTACTATACTACGAGATAAATCAATTTACGCATTTCGGTAGCGCCGCGCGCCGCGTCGCGGAACAGCTGCGTCATTTGAGGCATGTTTGTTTGTCTGTCTACAGTAGGTACTTGTCTTATCTATATGTTTCTATCAGCCCGTGTCTGTCCACTGCTGGACACAGGCCTCTCCCAGGGCGCGCCACATCACTCGGTTCTCCGCCTTCCTCATCCAACCATCGCCAGCAACCTCCTTCAGGTCGTCCGTCCGCCAGGCAGGGCCCGCGTCCCACACCGCGCTCTCTTGTCCGCGGTCTCCACTCTAGAACTCGTCTACCCCAACAGTTGTCGGTTCTGCGACAGACATGGCCAGCCCATTGCCACTTTAACTTGCTAATCATATGAGCTATGTCTTTAACTCGCGTTTTCTCTTACTATCTATCGCGGTAATTGTCTTACTATCTATTAATTATTACTTAGGGTATCCAGTGATTCCAGCTACAACTTCTAAAACCTGACCAGAAAATTTTGTGTGAGATTTCGTCGCAACTACAGAAATCGGACTAAACACCGCGAAAAAATATATCAATATCTTAGGTTACATTGAAGTACTTCTAACAAACACAACTCTATTTACAGGTTGAATTTATGAACTTGTAATTTGTAAGATAAGAGTAAATAATAATAAAGTAATGATAGGTATTTAGAACCTGTTATTATTATTATTTTATTTTAAATAATTAAATTTTATATGACGTACACACCATGTCTACATATAAATTATAACGCATGTTTCACTTTCGCGGGTTTGCTGGAAAAAATCTCTTTTAGAGATAAGTTAACAATGTCTCATTTTTATTATTTTTATTAATTCTAGTGTTGTACAATAAAGTGTAAATAAATAAATATATCCAGACATTTCGTGGAAAGACATGATTTTTAATATAACTGCGACATTGAAAAATAAATATTTCTTATGTAAAAATATTTGAAATTTAATAACCCATTAACACTTACAGGATGTTTACAACACTATCTCTCATTATTTAGCACGTGCACGAAGCACGTGGCAAAACAAAAACTAAGCTTTCATATTGTCATATTTTTTTTTATCTATGCCAAATTATAATCCTCAAAACTGACCAAAAATATTGTCATCATCTCACAGCACACACAGTAATGAGCAAAATCCTGGAACCAGATAGACCTGTTCGGGGATTTGCTGGCCGCGACTGCGACTCTATTGATGCGCAAGAGTTGAAAGAGAACTCGTATTGGAATATCGAGAGGGTATATTGATGTGGGGCTGCTGCGCCGGTCTGACGGCAGAAAATATTATCCTTCAAGTTAAAGCCATAGCCATTTAAACTCTCATCCACAGCTGTTATTAAAAATGAAAAGAATGAAGCTAGTTCATCCGCCGTACTTCCTCCGTGATCAAACACACTTGTGTCTTTTAATATAGGTATCGGAAATATGACGTTATAAGCAGACTATTTATTGTACTGTATTTGTTTTGACAATAACTCTTAGATTCAGTTTGTTTATGACATGGATTTTAATTTTTTTTGTTATTTAAATTTCTTATTTATAACGTGCTTATGGGCCTTATCACACAGGCGATTTGCGAGCGAGTCCAAAGCGAGGCGAGTGCGCAGCGAGATCGCCGCGAGTTCCATTTTGAGTGCCATTTTGTACACTCGGTTCAACAGCCCGCCCCCATTCAGTCGTACCTGACAGTAATTACGAGCCTTTCTTCGGGAGACACTGATAATCTTCGGTGTGTCCTCATGTCTTAAGTCATTTTGTATCAGATGCAACAATTCGTAAAATGTAGGTCTTGTCATTCGCAGATAGGAACGAATTTTTTAGGATTATTTTTAACTCGTCTGCAGAACAGCACATGGTAGTCGCTCGCTCCCAGTCGATTACTTGATAATGGATCCTGTGTCTTCGAAGTAACAAAGCTAACAGCAGCGTTTCCTAGTCGGAATCCATTCTGTCACTGAGTGTTCTAAACGCGGATCGCACTCCGCTCCGCTCGCTGCGCGCCCGCGGCGAGCTCGCGGCGAGATCGCTGATAAGGCCCTATAACTTAGCTAAGGTTGACACTGGAAGAGTTTAATTATTATTTGTGACATGTCAATGTTCAATCACAATTTAAAATTGTTTATGAATAAATGATATGTTTCTCGGGACTGTTACTGGCTGTGCCAACTGTTTTATGTTCTGTTCTTTTTATAACTTCATTGTCTGTCTTTTCATATATTCCTTTTGTCTTTTTTCTCATTCCTTTTCTCACAGTCCTCTTGTAAGCATCTATCACTTAAAAATATTTCTATTTCCACTAAGTCTACCAGTCTTTTAATCAGTCCATTCTCTCCCTCGTCTATATTTGATAAGATATAAATACCTACCTTTTTAAGTACCTAATAAGGTAGGTATTTTCGTATTTTATCGCTTCTCTTGAGACTAACGTAACCAATGTGACGTACCTATTTACAAATAGGAAGGTAAAATGAAATACGAGTAGCTTTAATATCGTTTCTCAGTCTGTTCTAATACTTATAGATAGAATCGTACCTCTGCTTCTGGGTTGTTTTGCATTGATATCTATTATCTATTTCAAGGCAGAGTACCAGCGACTGAGGACATCCCGTCGTCAGCCATTATGCTGAGACATGGACCCATTTGTTTTCATACTTCAATTTTTTTATTTAAATGTATGTGAGTATATGTAAGTGAGTATTGAAAGCAAATAAACGTTTTTCATTTTCATTTTATTTCTGTTGATTTCTTCACCTACTGTAGCTGTTTTGTTTCAATAGGCTGGAATGCCACCATGCCTTGTATTAAAGAAAAGGAATTCCTCCTAATACCTAAGAATCACAAACGTTGTTTCTACTTACAATATTTTTACAACCTGTATGTACAGTCGACCACTAGCCAAAGTATACCATCTGTCAAAAATCTACGATTAAATCTCAACCTTACGCCCGCGTAATATCATTAACTTCAGATTCACAAATATTGACATTTTGGGTACGTTGACCTGTGGTCTATATTAAAAATGTCGCTACAAGAAGACGCCGAACATCCGAGTGGGGTAACCGTACGCAACGGTCCTCCCAGATACCTGTATCTAAAATTGTCCTGAAAGGAACTTGTTTGTATGGTTGTTATGGCCATTATATAAAGGGCTAGAAGGACCCTTTGTGCTCGGTCTTTGTGTCCGGGAACTCGGTGGAAACATCAAATTGCGACTCTGTCGGCGACAGACCGGCTTTCTTTGCCATTATTTTGACGAAGTTTCATATTTATCTTATCACAGAGGTTACAATCAAAACGCAAAAGTAATTTTGCAAATCGTATAATTTTTACAACTTTTTGCCAAAACTTACGGCTAATAAACTATATTTGAGATCAACATACACTTAAAATAATCTGTCGATTATGTACTTAAACACACTTACTATGTATTATCATTATCACATTCACTTTGGTGTACCACCCGACGCACAGGGCCGTCATCAGGGGATAGGGCTCATTAATCAGATTAATTACTTAAAAATAATGGATTATTGTATTGACAGATTTACCACTGATTACATTGACAGAGCTAGCACGTACCATGTATAAACTATACTACATGCGTAAAATGTCTTTATTTTTTTACGGGAATATTTTTAGTGAACTCTACTAACGAAATACTATCCAGGGCCCAGAGTTAAAAAGATGTAAGCGAGTTATTTTACGAACTGTATTTACGGATCTTTCGTAGACCCTCAACGCCACTGAAGAAATCTATTCCATTTGGAAGATCAAAGCTGAAATTAATGATATTGAATTGATAACAAAGGATTTAATTGTAATAGAGTTCATCAGATCTTTCTTTCTACACGTCCCAATATCACCCACCATCTTGTTTGTACAGCTATAATTAGCTATTACTAGATTATTTTATCCTAAGACAACAAAGTTGATTAGGTACTTAAAATACTTATATACAATTAGTTCACATAATACTAACAATTCATAACGTACTAACGAGCTCAATGCTTTCATTTATCAAATTCTGCGTTCTTTCGTCCTCATCCTCCTCGTCCGCTTCCGCATCCAATAGAGTGAACTCCGTGCGGATGCTACTGCTGTCTTCACTGTCATTCACATTGAAGTAAGTCACGGTTGCGTAGCAAACCGCTCTAGGATGCGCGGGGCTGCTTCGAGCGGAATTGTACGCGGAATCGGATTTAGCGACATCCGAGTTCGATTCGTGGCATCCGTCCAAACTGGCGTCTCGAGAGCTGTCGTAGCTGTTGTAACTGCTGTAGTAGGAGGTGTCGTAGGAGTCGCTAGCGATGTGGAGTGGGGGGAGAGAAGTGCGGCAGGCGCAGAAGCGCTGGAGATCGATCTCTGCGCGCGCGTCGACCGTTCCGCTGTACGAGGGGGAGCGGATCAGGTCGGGAGAGATCCTGTTACGAGTGGGCTTGCGGTTCTTGCTTCTCTTGAACAGTTTGAAGGCCTGTGAACAATGAAAGATTACCTTTTAATACATTATTTTTTAAATGTTTGTGTTTGTCTTCGGGGGATTCGACGGGCAATAATTAAGGGACCACGAATAACATCGAACGTTATCCGAATACGTGCCTGTCAAAAAATAATATGTACGGTCTCTATTTTAAAAATTAAAAATATGTAACAGGAACATTACCCTGTAGAATTCAATAGTGATAAAAAATTTTTGCGTATTTTTAAAAACTGCTTGGCATTGGCAAACGTTCTGTATCAATACAGAATTGCCCCACAAAAGGTCACTACAGATATTACACGCAGAATGATGCTATAAATGAGTCAGACCGTGTATTGACACTTATCATGTTGGGTCGTTGGCCTTGCGAGAATTATTAGGGCCAATAAAAAGTGGCGCACATCGCTATGATTGGGGGCGCTAGCCGCTAAACTGGCGATAAGGGGCCACGGCCTTCAGTGCTACGAGTAGGCCGTAGTTACGTAACGTTACGAAAGGCGTGCTAGGGAACGGTATCGGTTAAAATCAGATTGACCTGTTTATAATCCACTTTTACAGCTGTTGCACGTCTTTTTCTCGGTTATATAATGAATGGCGAATGAAGCTTCTTTCCTCTGAAGACTTTTTCGTTATACAGGATTCTATTGATGCGACACGGTTCTCCTAATTCATTAAGATTTATTTATTCATTAATTGATTAAGTTTTTGAAGGTGGTACTATTATCTATGACTTTGCAGTCAGATTGGGGTGGTGGGGTGGAAGCAGCACATTGCTGCACATTGCATCGCTTTGAAGGGTATGAGCGTAATTACCGGCACATGAAGCACAAATAAGTCCTCAAAGTTCTACCCTCGTAAGGTCCAGAGCTTTTCAGCTTGGAAAGGAGTAAACGCTCAAGGTTCTATATACATACAAGTACTAATGCCTAAGACCGCCAAAGAACCATGGGCTTCAATTGGTAGATTGTATTTTTTGGGTTTGGGTCTGATCCAAGGGCCTTAGGAGGATACTCCATCGAACTTTTTCCGAGTTGAAATGTTTTGGTGGGACATTACTCACTTCTCTTTGTAATGGAACTTTGTATACAGTAATTATCTAACAAAGTGTCATGCGTATATTCATGGATGGTTGCTATTGGGTATTATGATGAGTTTCAGCCTGGAAACAGGTCAGTTTGCTAAGCTTTTCTATTGATACCACTTAAAGCTGGCACCTTCACGTTCAGATAACACATAGGACAGGACTCTATTATTATTATTACGTATATTTATTATAATTTGATAACAACGTTAATAAACGACAACAACATACGGGATAGAGAGGAACGGATATAGGATACCTAAGTACTCGTATACCCTGACCAAGAAATAAAAAACTGGTCAAAATGGCGCTATTAGTATCTAGTTTTTTAAACTGTTATGGAGTTCGCTATGAAAAAAATAGTACCTTTTTAATTTAATCTTATTTTATTTTATTTTATGTTATTTAATTTAAATAAATAACAGTGACTGACTGTAAAAACTGTGAACTGTGAAATCTATAAAATGAATCTAAGAACTTATCACTTTCCAACACTGTGACATAGACGCATCAGCGTATATGTTCCCTGTCTATTATGGCGAGGGTTTTTCAAACCAATTTGTCAGGGTTTAAATAGTACTTATACCTATGGTAAAATGTGCTTGCGTTGTGTGATCTTCATTGGCTCCTTCATTGAAAGTCAGAGGATCCAAAGATTGGTATCGCAATTTTACCGCGGAGGTCCATAGAGAGTTCATGACCCCAAAACTCTTGACCCTGACGAGATCCGGAAGTGTGTGACCTATCAATTGAAAGCACTCGACGAGTACTTCACGGTGGATAAGGTTTTTTAGGTGTAATTGCTTTCTGGAGGATCCCATAGGTCAAAGAAACCTAGGGGTTTCTTTGATTCTGTTTACGTATAAAACAAAGAAAGACTATCAAGCCGCATAGTTTGCTATTAGTGAAACCGAGTAACATGCGGATCGCCTGCGCGGCAAGAGGGGCGCGGGCCGGGACGACAGAGGGCGAGCGTGCGATGAGCGGGAGGTGGGGCCTGCCGCCCGTTCGCCGCCCACTCGGCCTCTGTCGTCTCGCCCCGCGCCCCAATTACCGCGCCGGCGATCCGCCTGTTACGCGGTTTCAGTATAGTGCTACCTATTATATATTTTTTTACAACAGAACTTCGCATAAAATTAGCTATATACCTATAGTACTTTATAGGTACGCAAACGGTTACTGTTTAATGTTGTATAAATAAAGACAAACAGTAGGTAATATAATAACATAACATAAGTGGCTATTTCTGTAAGCTATTTGACGTCAAAAAGTAGAATGACCTCTCGGTTATAATTAGCTTCGCAAACAACACACAATTAAAATGCGCGAATACGATATAATAAAATAAAACACACGTTTCGAGCGTGACATGCCGCCCCGTGGGAATGTGGCGAGGGGTGTAGGGAGCCACCTGCTTGCTGCTATAGTGCTTGCGTCAGTACTACTGCTGCAAATTGACACCCCTTCGCCCTTCTAACCTCTCGATATGCGACATTGTATTGCGGAAAAAAATTATAAAAAATTCGGTCTTTAAACAAAAAAATTACAAAATTATTTATTTGACTCAAGCAGCTCGACTCCGATGGCTCGGACACATCACTAGGATGGGGGAGGATCGGGCAGTTAAACGAACATATGTGGGACGCCCTAACGGACGCCCTGACGTCCCAGATACCGCTGGCGTGATGAAATGGATTAAGGTCTGCATGAGCTCCGGGCGCCTAACTGGCTCGAGGCTGTGCACGAGAGAGAGCGATGGCGCTCTTTGGTATCGGAGGACAAGATCCACTTCGGGTCTTTATTTGACCACCTACTATTTGCATTCATACACAGTATCATGCAACTAGGTATATTTATTTGACATGTCGTTATAAAAATATTAAACGTCATTAAATACTATCTTATCTTATCTTATGACAGGGGGCCGGGGATAATCCCAGCGGCACTTCGACCCTCAGGGATCTTTTGTGCTCACCCCTTACCTTAGTCTCCTTCCTGTTCCTCAAAGATGCTTTGGATCAAGGACACTATACAGCTTACAGGAAGGAGCCTATAGTCCTCTGGTTTCGGGTAGGCTACCCCCAGAAGACTCATACGCTTTCCAGCCAACGAGTCACATTCGCACAGCAAGTGTTCCATTGCCTCAACGGTGTCACCACAGGCTCTACAGGTGGGATCGTCTGTCATTGTCATCTTGTGTAGGAGGTTCCTAGTGCCAAAATGGCCTGTGAACGTCCCTACAATGAGACGGTCGAGACTCCTGCTATGGTTGTAGATTTTTCCACACCCAGTTGTGTCACCATTTCCAATGAACCTCTTAGAGTGTTTTAAGTTGGTTTTTGCCACTCCATCATATGCAGGTCCTTGGCTTTAGCCTCATTAAACACTAAGTTTCACCAAGTTATATTTTAATTTTACCAGGGTAGTAGCCCAGAGGTTTCGTATGGTCAAGACCCCTTCCTAAGACCTCAATCAAAGACAATAATTATGTACAATATACTTAATATTAGAATGCATTTTTTTAAGATTTATGTATATGTATTATGAATAGCTATTTATATATAATATAATAACAACTTCCTATTTTTATATGCGGCTTCCTAAACACTTCTGCATAATCCCATGGTTAGCTGGTAGAACATGCCGCAAGGCGTTAAGCTCGCCTCATGTACACCTTTTTATTTTGTGCATTAAAGTGTAAATTAATAAATAATTCTGATTTTGATTTTGGACCAAAAGAGGTGTGTAAAGATTCATGTATCTATTATGGCTATCCGGCAAAGAACATAGTACTAGGTATGAAGATAACGTATTTAATGTAAGTATATTATGTGTTATAGAACTTGCTATGGACAGATCGAGAGAGAAACTTTTTGATTATCTTTCTCAATCTTAAAATAGTGGATGTTGTATCGACAGGGAGGTATAGCAAACTTTGGTTGAATTATAATTTCAATGGGTGGTACAACATCCAGGACAGACCTTGGGAGGGTGTCCGCAGCCCGTGACGTGCACTGGGTAGGAAACTGACTGCCCATTGCGAATTTACACTTTTTACTTTTTAACGGTCGCCGTGCCGCCATTTATTTCCATCATTGGAGTGATTATAGGTTTAAACTATTTGCTTTTAAGGCTTCATTATAGGACCATGCCAGCACATGAGACACGAGTTCTCAATCGCTACACTGCTGCCCTGAGATAGCGTCCGATATGGTTTTGTAATTTACTCTATGCGCATGCGCAACCCAGTCCGATTTTTATGGAATGATTGCGCTTTTCCTGTAAACAAATTAAAGAGAGAGAGAGAGAGAAATAACCAATAAACCATAGAGCTGTTAATTTTGGAAGCTTTCGAATCATTTCTCAGTGCCGAAAATATTAGTGATTCAAAGTAAAATTAAGTCTTACTAAGAATCCTGTTTTAATGTTTATTTTCATAGAAAGAGTATCTAGACCTAATAATGAAAAAATCGGGTTAACTCCGCCCTTGTGACATCAATTCTGGTATCCCGGTCAACAAGTTCACAAACAGTGCTTTGACCCGCGCGGCGAGGGCCACGCCTAATTGCAGGTTACTAACTTACTAGGGCCGTCTTGCACGAACCGTTAACTCTCGGTTTAACTCTAAGCCGATGTAAATTTTGTATGTTGTACAACAATTCCGGAGTTAACCCACGGTTACATTTCCGCGCAAGGAAGTTGTCATTATGAAGTTAAATAGTAGGTAGACTATTAACTCGTATTTTCAAGTTAACCTTTTTAAATAAATAATGAGAGTTTTACAAATGCTAAATCAGTGTTTAGATAAAAGTGTTAAATGAAAATTTTAAACATTGTTGGATAAAGTATTGCTGATACCTATCTTTGAAGTGAAATCAAGAGTACCTAAGTACTCCGAACAACAAACAGAAAAAGGCAGTCTAGTTCTAGGCATTCAGGACGTTTCTAAAACACTCTAACAATGCACTTCAACCTAAAGCATTTGTAAGCTCAATGTTGAATAGACGAAAACCCAATTCCACAAACATAAAAAATACATTTTGTAAGCTCGGGAGCGTGGGCGTCCGAGGCATTCTCGTAAAAAGAAAATGAAAACTTCTTTATGGACGCAAAAAGAAATGTAATATTATTTCATTGAAACGGAATCCGAGGTAAATACTTGAGGACTCGATTGGAAAACACTTTACAGGAAAGTTCCCCTGAAATCGGCGGTTTACGATGGAAAAAAATGCGCCATTCAGATGTAAAAACACGCACTTATTGGTTTTGTTCGGGCGTAGTAACATTGGGAGAAAATAAATATTAGGTAGGTAATATTTCTTTTTGCAGAGCTAAGGATTTCTTTTTTCGGTGTTACAGTCGTTAAGCTTATTTGTAAACTGGTGGAAAATTCTTCCTCCTGAGACTTTGCTGAAAGAATTATAAAAGAAATGGCTTTCACGTCGACCTTTTCAAAGATTAAAACAAACTTATTATTGCAATAGAAATGTACATTTTATTTAAAAGCTATCTACCTACGTAGGATTAAAGAATGAGTGCACAACACTATGATTTATACACAGCTTAGTAACAAACTAACTTTTTTGGTCTATTACTTAGTCCTGATCTGACTTCACTCGTGTTCAGCGACGGACTCGTGATTACACCAAGTTGTAAAAATGATGGTATTTCTTTATGTTTTTTAATTACTTATTTTTACTTTATGGAATAAGGAGAAACAAGTCTGAACTGTACTAGGCAATGTTAATAGCAAGAGAGCAATAGTAACAAAGTGGTAACAAACAAGACTGAACTGTACTAGGCAATGTTAATAGCAAGAGAGCAACAGTAACAAAGTGGTAACAAACAAGACTGAACTGTACTAGGCAATGTTAATAGCAAGAGAGCAACAGTAACAAAGTGGTAACAAACAAGACTGAACTGTACTAGGCAATGTTAATAGCAAGAGAGCAACAGTAACAAAGTGGTAACAAACAAGACTGAACTGTACTAGGCAATGTTAATAGCAAGAGAGCAACAGTAACAAAGTGGTAACAAACAAGACTGAACTGTACTAGGCAATGTTAATAGCAAGAGAGCAACAGTAACAAAGTGGTAACAAACAAGACTGAACTGTACTAGGCAATGTTAATAGCAAGAGAGCAACAGTAACAAAGTGGTAACAAACAAGACTGAACTGTACTAGGCAATGTTAATAGCAAGAGAGCAACAGTAACAAAGTGGTAACAAACAATTGTAAACATCTAAATATTGTAGACTAAACATAAACGATAAATTTAATGAATTGATGACGTACAATATTGGTTCAGTTACCTCGATAAAATAGATTGAATTACCAATTGATTCATTTGGAGACTGGGAGTAGGTAACAGGGAGCTGGTAGGTAAAAGGGAGCTTAATTTGATAATTATTCTGCAAATAAAACTTGAAATGAAACCAAAAATACATACCTACAGAAGTATTTGTAATGTAGTCTCTACATAACGCTATATTAATATTTTATAACTGTTCCCGGTAGACACTGGAGGGAAAATTTCTGAATTATAATGTATGTTCTAGACAAAAGCGTCTCCAAAGTATTTATCGCTGCCTGTCTAATTAAGAATTGGAAACAACAAAAACATTGTACACGGTCTAGAGTGAATTGAAAACACCGAAATTCCTACTTTAGAACCTCCCGATCATATCAAACATAAAATTTACTGTAAAGCCATACGTTCTCATCCGTGAGGTAGTGATACCAAAACAAATCAAAAAGGAACTCTCAGGCGCTTACGCCACAAAGGGCTGAAGGTTCATGCGAACATTCCCATTAGGATTCCACAAACATTTCTATAGAATATTTACCTTAGCTCTGACGTAGAAAGCGAGAATAGACGCGGTAGACGTTACTAAATAAAAATATTATTGTCTGTCTACAAAGAATGTCCGCCTTGCGACGAATCTCATGAGAAATCCCCATTATGAGCTTAAAGAATTTATCTACCAGAGGAACCTTTGTATTTAAGACCCCCTGGCCCACCAGCGATCCACCAGTCTGTCGCCAAATATCTTATATCGCTTCATTTTTCAGAACACTTAAATAAGTGTTCTGTTCTTGAAAAAAAGAACTTTGTCGACTGCCTCTGTATGAAGAACCTTCGCCAGAGTGTTCATTCCTACAAAATTCTGGTAGAGTTTAGAAGAGACTTTTAAGTACTCCTTCTTCCTTTTTCCAGCCTCATCAACAATGATAACAAACTCGGATTTAAAAGCCTAAAGTTACAAAACATGTCTCTAAAATTAGTGACTCATGTAGTGGTACTAAATCATTATCTGTAGTGAGCCGAAACACTCTATAATAGTATTTTCAGGAAACCTATTGGAGGAAATAGGTGATATTGCTGATAAAACTCCAATACATGTTGTGATAAAAACTTTTATCACAGAAACTACTTTGCATTTCGGGAAAGTCGGGGTCGTGACAAATCATTATAAGGATATACATCACACGGTAAGAAAATACGGAACATCAGCTATTCCATGTCCGCGAGATAAATATTTTTCCGCTGATCCTAAGGGTTAAAACCTGAAACAGCATTGGAGCCTACGACGACCTATCCAAACCCTTTAAGGTTATTTGAGTCATAAATAAAATAAATGACATTACAGTTATTCCGATTCTAGCTGAATATGCAAATAATTTAGCATTTCGACAGTCTTTATGCAAATATAATTTACAATGCTTTCAACTAGGGTCGTTGCTAGAGTTGAACTCGGAGACCGTTGTTCACCCCGAAATATCAGAAGTTCATAGGAAACTTTCAAGTCTATTTAAGTACATTTAAGCAGAAAACCTGAAATATGAAAGACAAACATAAAACTATAACCAAATAATATACCTACATACCTAAGTATCAAAGAAATTTACATTTTTCAATAGAAAGAAACTTGGGCGAAAGAATATATTCTATTTATTACATACCCACATTTAAAATTAACAAATTTTATTTCATTAAATGTTGAATTGCCGTTTTATCAATCTAATAGTAGTGACAGTTCCTTAGAACCTATCTGAAGTTAGCTACCTAACTTAGCTGAAGTTGTCTCTATAGACCACTATTCCAGTGGAAGTTTCCCAGGGCCATTGTTGGCTGAAAAATAATATACTAGTACTTACCTACTTACTTATGAACATTCTTCAATGAACTAATTGAGTCTGGCATTTTTAAATAATTACAGGAGTTTCTGAGAATGCATCGATATCTTAGATACATAAACAATTAATCAACGCTTGGCAACAGGTCCGGAGTTAGTAGAACAAGCGCAGGGCACTTAGATTAATAATTTGACATTACCATGACCAGAAAATATACCTACGGCTTTGTATGACTGTTATTTAATATTATATTAAGTATTACAAAAGTTATGTTCTGCGTTTCCTATTTTTTTAAGGTCATTAAATTAATTATAATAAAAAAATAAAAACCGTTTTGAATCTCAAACAGTTACAAATAATTATAATACAAATGAAACCTAGATTTACCCATAATTTTTTGTAGTCGGTGACAGCCACACGTAATGCATAGTACGACCAGATTTGATTTTTTATCTACCCACATTTAAACAAAATAGGAAAATGTAAACAATACCTGAAAATGTGGTAACGAAACCGGTCGTAATTATTCAATAAATATCTAATAAAACATGAAACAGTAATAATTTAATATCCGTCATGTATGTTTATGTTTCACCCCTGTGGTACAGAGTACTATACAGTATCTTAAGGTACGGCGTACTATACAGTATCTTAAGGTACGGAGTACTATTTAGTATTCTGTGGTTAGGGTCCCAATTTTATTGCACTAGAACCGGCCCTGTCCACTCTCTGTTTACAGCAATAACAAATAATCGTCCCATTGTACGACAACTCATTACTACGAAGATCCTTCCGAGACACTTCCTCATTCTCGTATTATATCTTGTTTGACTTGTGATAGAGTCATAATGCATTCCATACATTTTAGAGTGTTATCTAGTTTGATAATGATAACATAAGTCGCACTAATGTGGAGGTAAACGAAGTAAGCTTAAAGAAACACGACTCCATTTTAGTGCAAGAAGCCGGTTACCTACTACTGAAATAGAATAATTTGATAGTTGCATGATACGAGTAATGATTCAACGGCTTGTTATCAACCTCATTGTTTTACTTTTATTATCTGTTGGAGGCAAATTTTATTACAAACTCCTTGGACAAATATCACTGGCTGGCGAATTTTAATTGTTAAAAAAACATCTGTCACTTGTCAATCGCTACGATGGAGGTAACGCGGGAAGCATTTCGTGCTACGATCTATTATAAACGAGGGTTAACATGTAAGGAATCACATGAACATGTCATCAGTGCTTTTGGGAAATTGGCTTCATCACTTACCACCATCACCTATAGGTTTCGTGAGTTTAAACGTGGTCGGAGCGACCTAAAAGATGACAAAAAAACGTCATCAGGGTGGAGTGGCTAATAAAGGAATGTCGCAACATTACCAAGCGCGAGATTCAGGATGAACTGAAGATTGGATCACAGGCGGTTTCCACCATTTTACATAAACATTTTAAAGTTAGGACTTGGCTCAGTGAGATTTCTTTTTGTTCCCCACGTTGAAGAAATCTCTGCGGGGATGGAAATATACGACTGCGGACGAAGCAGTAGACCAGTTTAGGCGGCTTTTTTCGACCTTCCGAAAGAACAGTTTTTCACATGTTTTGAAAGCTGGTTCAGTCGAATGCATAAGTGCATTGATGCTGCAGGGGAATACTTTGAAAAGTTGTAAATAAATATTTGTAATATTTATTTTATTTTCTATTTAACTAAAAATTAATGGATCACCCTAGGTACTTTTCGATAGACATACAGTAGACCTGATGGTAAGTAAGTGTTCACCGTCGCTTTTAGACAACAAAGATATCGCCGAATTTTTTTAGATGGTAGGGTACTACAACCGTATATATGTCAGAATGAGTTTTACCACTTTAGTTGGAATGGAGTGAATGAATGATTAGGGGTCCGTTCAGAATTTCCAATCAGTCTTCTATTAATTTTAACTTCAGGCCTCTTGCACTGTAACAGAGAGGGTCCGGACCCCCACACATCAGTCTCTGTCCTTACCTCTAGCTTTTAAGCATGTAGACGTAAGTACACAATAGGAACTCAAATTGCACGGAGTCAATGTTATCTGACTCCACCATCGAAGAATAAGAATGGTAGATTCAATACTTAAATTATGTAGGTTTATCAATATGGGTTTGTGGGTACAGACATCTGTACTGTAGATATAGAGTTGTGTGGTAAACAAAAGATTACATTTTATCAGATGTATGTATGTAATAAATGGGTAGAGGCGCGGTACAACATTGTAAATAAACATTCTGAATAGTTACTCGTATGAATGATGCATGTGCAAACGTCATATGAAAATGAATTCGATTATGCTAATTTCTAAACTATGTACGTAAGTGTATCATCATCATCAGCCTATTAATGTCCCCACTGTTGGGGCGCAGGCCTCCCCTTGACCGATCGGGCCCAGTGCTGTGTGGTGGATTTCACACACCTTCAGAAACTTTTCATTTTCTCAGACATGCAGGTTTCCTCACGATGTTTTCCTTCGCCGTTAGAGCAGTCTGTAAATGTACGTATGTCTTCGAAAAAATCCGAAAAACTCATTGGTACATGGCATGGTTTCGAACCCGGACCTCCCGCATGGGAGTCCAGCGTCTACTATGCCACCGATGCTCGGGTATAAGTTAATTTATATAAAAACTTTAAAAGAACACGATCTGTTTAAGGAAATAGATGAATTTTAGGAATTGGATTCAGTGCATCACGTTTTTTTTAGACAATTCATAGCATAAGACAAGGAAACATAATTGTAACAAAATATTTAGAACAAAATAGTTTTAAGAGATTTTAAGATCGATTCATATATTCCTCAAAAAACCGTTTAAACGACTTTGGCTTTTCTATTTCCCAATTAATGATGAGTTTCTAAAATATTGTGATATTGTTTATGTCCAAATTAGTGGGACCAAGAGCAACTGCTTACGGCTGACTGATGATCCCACCAGACAGTGGGACCACGAGCCCATTATATCTACTGTACCACTAGTGGGTCAAATTAGTGGGATCACGAGTCGTAACCCGTCTTAACTTGCTATTTAACTAATTCAAGCGTAAAAGTCTGCCGTGAAATCGGCCTATAAGGAAATTAGATAACTTATTGGAAAACAAATAAATAACTAGGTGTTTCAGAATCAATCTTCAAAACTAGCAAAACTTTAATTATTAACAAAAATAAATGTAACCAAAAGGAGGCCTCACCTTCAGCCACCGCCTCCGGGTCTCCGTCAGGAAGTCGGCGAGCACCATCCTCACAGTCACTACTGATAACTTGCAACTGGTCAACTAGTCGGTAAGTCGCGAGTCGAGTCGAGTTCCACAACTTGCCGCCCGCGCGACGTGCGAGCACGCAGAGAGGTGCGGAGGGAATGTCGCGGGAGGGCGCCGCGAGGGAGTTTTGTTTGCCGCCCCGCCGCCCCCGCGCCCCGCTAGGACGCTGATAAGGGCTGCAGGGAATGTAGGGGAGGTGCTGCACGAAGTATGCAAATGTATCTAGGTTATTCGGCATATTGCATACATTTATCTAGCTTTTAGCCCGTGACCCGTGACGGTGTACGAGTAATTATGGTCGAGACACGTGGGTCTAGAATTTTGTTTCACGTGTTCCGATCTGTTTGGAATACGCACAGAATTGCTGTAAATCTAGGTATACATATTATTTATAAGACATTTACACTCCTCTCCACAGCCTGTCCATCTTCCAGAAATACACTAAGATTTATTATTTTGAGGAGCCGTTTCTTTATAATGAAGTCTCCTATTTTTAATTTCCGGTAAAGTAAGTTATCGGGTTATTTTCACCCTTTATATGGAACGATGGGTTTTCCTTAAGAAATTAATTAAGAATTAAAATATTTTTAATAATAAATCTAAGGCCTGGACTTCACGGATCCGGTTCCAGCCCCGGTGCGGTTCGCTGCGTCCAATCACGAAACGACGACTTTCTGCAGCGAACCGAAATGAAATGAAATGAAATTTATTTTATTCGCACGAAACACGGTACATAGTAGTATTGTTTGAATAGATCATACATGTTTCGCCATTATTTTGGAATGAAAAAAATTTTTACGACATGAAAAATAATAATAGGTTAAAAATCGCAATAATAGAATAAAAATTAAGTCCTCCAACTAGCCATAAGGTTAATGTCGAATTTATTGATTACTAGAACCGGGGCTAGAACCAGACCCGTGAAGTCTATGCCTAACCCACCTGATTTCGAGATATCCTGTGCAAATTGACACCCGTCTCTCAAACACAGAAGGCGCACTCATTCCGTCTGTGTAGTGGCCCTCAGGGACGGTCCTCACAAGTTCAAGAGAGGGTCGCTTTTTGATTGTTTATTAATTGAATTAGCGATTCCGGAGGGCCCACGCAATCAGCGGGGCTGGGCCGGACCTTTATTTAATTTACACGAGTTAAAATAAATGGGTCTATGAAATTAATGACCGAAAGGAATGGGTCGATTTGAATGCGGATTTTTTTAATTTAATAAACAATTTTGAGTGTTCTTAGCAATGTCTGATAAAAAATGGATGAGGGATTTCCACGATCAAGATCTTTGATGTCTGATTTTTATGCAAAAATAGATTTTAGTTAATTAATCAACGGTTATATAATTCTTCTTGCACTTGTCGTGTGACTCAAGAGACTTTAGGCCACCCGGGGGCTTCTGTTGAACGACAACAGCTGTGACAACAAAATGTGAGGTTAGTTGTTACGTTCATGCTGTCATGGCGTGTTCGCCCTATTTTATTGTTTAAAAACGGTTTACAGTGGTCATTTTTACGTAAAACTAGTGCACTTTACCTATAAATGATCCGTGTTAAGTGAACGTTGTATTAGACAGTAAAATGGGAGTGAAATACTACAGATGGTGTGGATCCGGCAACCTAACCTCCAATTGAACTTGGAATGCAAGACACTAGGCATTCCTAGTGCACACTACTCTCCCTTAATCTCGACGTTGGTAAACTGGTTTTTTTTCAAAATAGACGCCACAACGTTCGATTTTTTTTCAAGATTCTAAACGGTCATTGACCTAATGGCCTTAATTGGCCTGAATTGCAGTTTAAATCACGAGCAGGGGCCATTCATTAAAGAAAAAAAAGAAAATGTGCCAAGCAGTTACCCATCCTCGTAGCGTTCGTGCCCCAAAATCTTTCTGACCATCTTTGCAAGGTAAATGGTCACAGGTGGTATGTTTGTCGCCCCTTGAAAATATTTGTTTTTAATTGACGTTATCCAGTGTTTTATTAGCACAAACACATTGGGACCTTGCGTTGATTGTGCGTAATCAGACGGAGTGTCAAACAGTAAGGAACCTCAAATAAGACAACATGTGACGTCACGTTGCTAAGATTTGGCATCACATTACATAAACAGTGAGACGATAACTTATCATCAGCCTACTGTATAACTGGCGTCTTCTTCTAAAGTTGAATTCCTCATTGCTGAGGGTCGTGATCATTCTAAAGAATTAATCACATATAATGACTCTTTTGGCAGATTTCATGGGGTGGTTTGGCATTGCCTTCCCCATTTCACACACTGGTTATCTCAGTGTGCAGGTTTCCTCACGATGTTTTTCCTTCACCCAAACGTTTATCAACAAGCACTTATTTGCAGTTCGAAAAATTTATTTTATATGGATTTTGTACGGAAGAATAAAAAAATTGACATAATTTGCGAATCAACTACTTTTTTTGATATTTTATTTTTTCCTTTATTTATGTATGGATTTCAAGTTTCTAGGTCAGCTGGAAGTACCTCAGATTTTTGATAATCGGTCAGTTATTCAGTCTCATTTATCTCGTGAACTATTAACGATAGAAGCTTGTAAATTGGAGGTTTAGTTATGTTCGCGGTGTACTCAAGTTGAACATTTTTTCAGCTTTCTGGTAATGACCAGAACAAAGATAGAGGGGGGTCAAAAGTGGTCTGAATTGCTTCGGGAATAGGTGGTACGGCAGTGTGACCGCTCTTTTGGCTCGACTTGGCGGGGTACTACCGTGCCCCCAGATATGCAAATATGTAGTAGAACGTCGAAAAGGGATCAGATGTTTACTTTCGTCACTTTTTATTTCTTTACAGACGCGGTATAAAACGTAATCACGGTAAAAATATTTGTGATAGAATAGCTAAGGAACCTTATCATTATCATGTACAATCCCGACACGCTCTTGGTCGGTATTGAAGAGACCATAAAGGAAGGAACGCCCGCCCCTAGGGGTAGAAGACTATTTTTATTACATCCAAGTATAATTATGTTGTTCTAAATCACAGGTACGAGAATACGCGCAAGACATGACGATAGGGAGGTAGCATACAGGGCCGAAACCATAAGACAATTTTGGGGGTGCCGGTTGCTGAATACCAAGTCGTTTATCAAGAGATTTCGAGAGCTCTCCGTGCATGAAAGAAGCAAGCCCGCCCGCCCCAGGCAAAGAAGCAAAATTGGTTCTTAGGTAAGTAATTATTACCTCAATGTCTACAAGCTTTGGCAACTGTTGCGGAAATTGTAATTATCTACCTTGAAGTTACGAGTATAGTCATCTAACTCTTGAATTAGATAATCAAAGTAATCATGAAATTCGTTCACATAAGGGGAAATGAACACATAAAACGTGCGTCTAGGTACCAGAAAGGACATATAGGATGATTTATCCTTCTTCTCCTCATTAGACTACAAAAAAGTGTATTCGAGCACTTTGTGGAGTCAAATTTCTAGATAATTGCAGACCGGTGTTCAAAAATTGAATATTCTGCCCTTGCCGTGTATGTATATCAGAGATATATTATGTCTCTTTGTTAAAGCTAACATGAATCATTTTGTCATAAGGCAAACGAATGAACATGTTATGGCCCCCGTGTTATATGTATACCTACAACAACAACAAAAATTAGAACAAGTGCATTCTGGTGTACAACAAATTACCTCAGGATATGAGGTTGTTAGAAGGTAAACTCTTCAAAACTAAATTGTCAAAATGGTTTCTTGAACGTTCATAAGCATTAAGGAGTATAATGACCATAAATATTAAATGTTATATTTGACCAATCATTATTATTATTTCTGAATCCTGACATTACTATTATTCTCGATATGTTCGTGATATTTGTTATGAAACTAATAATGTAAACATTCGTATTTTGTATGCCTTTTAAACAGGCTGAATACTGTGACTTGTGCATTACTTTGAAACCTGAAAGATTGTGTATTTTGACAAATAAATGATTATTTGCTAGTCTTGATTCTAGATGAGTCCATTGCTTGATCTTTCCTCATGCTCTCTACTGAACCCCGTTCTTTTCTCTCCACATTCCAGCCACCTTGTACACATCATCCGTCTAAGAGGGTGCTTGCTCCATAATCGTGGTCTCCTCTCAATTTTATTCTCTACTTTTATCCCGGTTTTTCGCGGTAAAGGTTAGTTGTAACTACGATTAGGTACTAAATATGTACTGAGTTATTCTATATGAATGGAGAAAGCGTATGGAGAGGGATGTCGGAAATATAACACAAAGTTGTTCATAGTACTGGCGGCCAGGAGAGCAGGTAAATACTGAGCGATCAATAATCTAGATACCTTGTGCACCACTGACGTACTTCTAATATGCCTTCGCGTCTTTGTTTGAATGGATTATCGTCTGCAATAGATGATGGTAACATTGTAAAACAAAGTCTCCCAGCGCGTTCGTCTGTTCATCCCTGAAGCCTAATTTCGAAAACGTCTGAAAGTTTCGTTCCGGTTTTTAAAATGCAGTGGGCGTAGACGCCCGCACCATTCCATCACCCTCCCACACACTCAGTACCTCACATACTCACTAATATTCTCATTCTTAAAAACAAACACATTCATACAACACAACACGCACACACTGTTGCTTTCTTCGTCCGTGCAGCCTCAGTGTCTGCCAGCTGAAAATCAGCGCTGTGGCTTGCCTCAGCATTATGCTGAGCTGGTGTACCCTTTTTGGCACTGTACCACACCAGATGTTTTGTGCTGCATGTATTAATCTTTCTGTATTGTGTTTTATATTCTGGTGTCTACAGTGCTAAATAAACGTTTTCAATTTCAATTTTAGACTGATTTTCGAAAATGTCTTTGTGTGAAGCGGGGGCGGCTCGCTTATGATCTACAACAAAGTTAAACTTTCTATAAAACAGTTTATTTTCGCAAATATCTGTTACCTACAGCATGTAGAACATGCCGTATTAATTAGAAAGGTATTATATGTGATTTATTCCCCTCCGATGTTCAACGACTAAGACGTGTCTGTGTTAATGGAGTCTCGGTAACTAAGGTATTTTCCGCGGATGTCGAGCGAACTTAATTCGCTATATTACTTAATTCGGTATTCACTTCGTTAAGACTTCGACGAAAGTCTGTACAGATATTCGGAGAAAATGTTTTGTCTACTGTTTACAAGGATAACTGGGAGTTCTGACTGAATCTGTTATTGTTGGTTTGGTGTAATTTATTCACAAAGTTAGTAGTAGGTACGTTAGTAGATACTTAAATTGTGCGCAGCAGATGGTTGCTTGAAGGTTAGAAACACCATCGATAGAGGAAAGTTCCATCCTTATGTTGTTGATATCCCATCTGCTCGTACGAAGCGATTTGCTTCTTCGTTCATTATGCGAACGGCTAAGGAATGGAACAGCCTGCCGGCGTCTGTATTTCCCGAAACCTACAACCCTGGGATCTTCAAGGCCAGAGTGAACAGGCATTTACTTGACCCGCATGCTCCATCGTCGCTTACCATCAGGCGCGATCGAGGTCAAATGCGGGTTTAGTAGTAAATAAAAAAATATAAAATAGTGCAGGGAGAGGGGGGTAAACTCCTAATATTGGAAAGTAAGATGCTGCAGATGATAATGATGATGATGAAACTACTGACTACTAAGTATATATAGCACATACATAAACCTAAACATACAAATTAAGCAAATTCCATAGATTTATAGAGGTAAACCTAGGTATTCATTCAGTATTCACTTGCTGTTCAACTACCCTATAATTACTAGACTCCAGAGTTACTAAATATATACTCGTACTTTTATCAAGTTTTCTTTACTGATTGATTAGTGAACAATGAAAAACGGCGTGTGTCTCGTGGTCCCACCTACATTGTCCCACCATTACTCGTTGTCCCACTAGCCTGAAAATGTAGTTTCGTGGTCCCACTGCATAGTGGGACCACCAGTGATAGTTGTAAATTACTTGTTTATTATGTTGGCTTTTCTATTTCCCAATTAATGTTGAGTTTCTAAAATATTGTGATATTGTTTATTTCCGAATTAGTGGGACTGAGCAACTGCATTACGGCTGACTTATGATCCCACCAGACAGTGGGATCACGAGTCCATTATATCGTACTGTACCACTGGGTCAAATTAGTGGGATCACGAGTCGTAAACTTGAAAAACGTAGTTTTCGTGTAAGTATCCTGTCAAAAAAGTAGTAGACGTTGTCAGACTTTGAAGCCAAAATACATTTCGTACGTAAAAGACGCTTTGTAGCGCTTGTAGTTATACTTAGCCTGTTTTCTGAACACATTCCAATTGAATTACATTGTCATATAAAGTGTCTTTCAAATAGAGCGGGTCGATGTTAATAATTTGTGGCGGCCATTTTGTTTTGGCGACATCTGTCAAATCTGTTGTTTCTTATTCAGTCACTGATGCCAAATCACCATGGCAAGTTACACGGTTCAGCAGCATGTGCAAATGATAAAACTTTATTATTAAAATGAATGTTCGTTAGTGCAAACGTTGCGCGCATTGCGCCCATTTTACGGCAGACGCGGTGGCCCTTCAAAGTCTACTCTCCAACGATTAGTGACCAAATTTGAGACGACCGGTTCGGTAAACAACCACCCAACACCTTTACGTCAAAGGAACGCCAGATCGGCCGAGAACATCGCCGCTGTACGTGAGAGTGTTCAGAAGACTCCGAGGCAGTCGATTTCTCGCCGTGCACAAGAACTCGGCCTTTCGCAGACTTCAACTTGGAGAATTTTGCGTCGGGACTTGGCCCTGCATCCGTACAAGATCCAACTGACCCAAGAGCTCAAAGTTAATGACCATAGACAACGCCGTATGTTCGCTGAATGGGCTTCGGAACGCTTGGAATAGGACCCCGATTTTGGCCGAAAAATAATCTTTAGCGACGAGGCACATTTTTGGATGAATGGTTTTGTTAATAAGCAAAATTGCCGTATATGGGATGACCACAACCCACATGAGGTTCACCAGGTGGCAATGCATCCACAAAAAGTTACTGTTTGGTGCGTATTTTGGTCTGGCGGCGTCATTGGCCCGTACTTCTTCGAAAACGACGTTGGCGAGGCCATCACCGTCAACGGCGAGCGCTACAGATCAATGATTAACAATTTCTTTTGGCTTGAATTGAACAATATGGACGTGGACGACATGTGGTTCCAGCAAGACGGCGCTACGTGCCACACAGCGAACGACACAATGGACATTCTGCATGAACGGTTTGAGGGTAGGGTTATCTCTCGCAGAGGTGACGTGAATTGGCCACCAAGATCGTGTGATTTGACTCCGCTAGACTTTTTCTTGTGGGGTTTTCTGAAGTCGCAGGTCTATGCCAATAAGCCACAATCGACCGTTGCCCTGAAAGCCAACATAACACAGGCCATCGCTCAGATTCAGCCGGATCTATGCAGCAGAGTCATTGAAAATTGGACCTCTCGTATTCGTGCCACCATTCGAAGCCGCGGCGGACATTTGAACGCTGTTATATTCCATTCATAATGGCATAAAAGGGCCTTTCAAATAAAAAAAATATTTCGTTAATATCGCACACACATCTTGTTTTATTCAATTTTAACATCGACCCGTCCTTGTTGAAAGACCCTTTATAAAGAAACTAACCGTCAATTGCACAAAACTTCCTTAACGTTAACTCTTCATTAAAGCACATGCTATCTCTTCCTGTACGCCATAGCTCTAGATAGATATGACACGAGACTTAAGGAATCCTTAAACATTAATGACGTTACCTGCAACTCACGGTATATACAGTCGGCCTCTAGAAGTAGACCATCTGTCAAAATTCTACGATTAAATTTTTTCAGTCTTATGTCATATTAAGGTTAATTTCAGATTGCAGATATTTGACAGAGTAAAACAAGACGTAAAAATGTACTTAAAGGTACTTACTCACAATAAAACAGTCTTTTTTTACAGATTGTCGCGTACCGTACCGTACGTCGCCTCGCTCTCTGCCGCTACATACTTCATTAGTGATCCTCATAATTGGAGTCCCGAGCTCCAGCCCTTCAGCCATGCCAACAGCCCTCCGAGATCTGACGAGCCCTTCCGATCGATGTGGGTCAACTCACGACATGTGACACAAGTGTCAATACCTACTTAGTTCAAATCTTCTGGAAAGGTTGAATTTGAGTCATGTACTGGATTTGGCCAAATCCCTGCTTTTGGCCATTTCCCTGCGACATATACCTACCTACTTTGCTATTTTGGATTACCATAGAACAAAGTATTTGTATTGGCAAAGTTATACACATATAGGGTCCTATTTTATTAGCGGCAAACATTTCTGGGGTCATCTATTTCTTTTTCTCATTAAATTTTCGAGAAAAACGACAAAATTGTTAGTTTGAAAATTCTACAAATGAATGAATTATTGCTATTCTAATACTGAAACAAGAAGTAGGAATGAAACTCGTTTCATTCATAACGACATGGATGAGTTTATGCCACCAAGGCGCAAAATAATGGGGTTTATTTTTCTTTAGTATGGTCAATTTTCATACAAGTAACAGGGTTATTTTTCTTGTAAAGTGGTACAAATAACCAGCACATATCCCCCTTCCAAATATTTGCTACTAATCAAAAAGGACCTTATATATATAGCTTCACGCCACAAGGGAAACAAGCATAGAGAAAATTTGCTGATTAAAAAATCTATGAAATATTAAGTTAAGTGCCTAACAGCGCGGGGAAGGGGGAGTGGTAGAGGGAGGCTTAACTCTACAAAAACTTTAAAATATTTGACTCTCATGAAATGAAATCAAAATTGCCAAAAATAATAGTCATTTACCTATACACAGAGTGACCGTGCCAGTGATCAAGCATTACAAGTATTTTAACATTCTGTATGACACAATTTATTTAATTATTTTCTCTAAAATAAAAATATGCTAATAATAAATTTCCACTTGTAAAAAACAGTATAAATACTACTATAAATACTACAGTATAAAACCAGTATAAATACTTAAAAGAAGTATTACTAACTTAAGAAAAAGATCACTTTACAGAAACCGGATGTAAAATAAATAAATATAACAATATAAAGAATATTAATTTACTTCTTTTAGAAATCCATAAAAATAGACAATCCAAACATTAGTTCGCCGAATCGTCCCCATAACTCCAAACACGTTTACTAGGTCTATAATTAGGTTAAATTGTAAAAATTACCTAATTCACCAGGTCTCAGTCGCCTGAGAGATAAAATAATAAGACAGTGGAGGCTGCGGGGGCTGAAAGCCGAGCACGCTGCGCCCCACGTGTTGGGGCTTATGTGTTTGGGGCACGGAGTACTGCTTGCTGGATAAGCCATTTTTCAAGAATGAATGAGTACTCTTTATTGCACAAAATTAGTATGATACAATGCGTACAAAACGATTAATACAATATAGACGGTGTCGTCATCTATCAGTGTCGTATGTATGTACATAAGTAAGCAGAATTTTTTGGGCAGCTTATGAATTGAAGGCTTATGAATTAAGGGTTTCTATATTCTTCACAATATTATTTTTTATCTAAATATTACAATCTAGCCTAAAAGGCTAATAAGTTATTTTATATATAATATAAACTTCTTCTTCTTGGCCCTTTTCACAACAACAGCAGACCATCAGACATGATTTAGATATGTTTACCTTTGGCCATTTACCATAATTATTATATCATAATTATAACTGTTTCGGTCATTGCTGTGTGTGAAATAAACATATTACTTACTTACTTAAAGAGAATTTACTAAGATTTTTTCCACTCAGACATTAATTTCTTATTGTCTCTATTAAGGGTGAGCACTTTGTTCTTGGCGTCGGTGGCCTTGTGGCTAGGACGCCTGTCTCCGCCTTGTGGCTAGGTCCGGGTTCGAAAGCATGCAATGCTAAGTACCAATGAGTTTTTCCAATGTTTTCGAAGACTTACGTACATTTACCGACTGCTCTAGCGGTGAAGGAAAACATCGTGAGGAAACCTGCATGTCTGAGGTAATTAAAGTTTCCGAAAGCCTGTGAAATCCACCGCACAGCACTGGGCCCGCTCGGTGGATCATGGCCCGTACCCCCTTGTGCAAGGGGAGGCCTGTGCCCCAACAGTGGGGACATTAATAGGCTGATGATGATGACTTTGTTCTTGTGTTCATTTATAATGGCACTGTTGTCACGTTGTTCTCACTACACTAAGGGTTTAGTCCTTCGCAGTCTTCTCACTAAACCAGCTAATACTAGGAGCTGGATTGCCTCGACGTTCACATGTTGATGAAGTCTGTGTTCGTGAACTTCTGCAAAAAAAAATATTACTTTCGCCACGGTATCCACTTGAAGGTCCCGGTGGAGATCGTCATTTCTAATGTACCACAATATGACCCTGGTAGATGCAAACGAAAATAGGAATCGGTTTAAAAAAATTATAATAAAACAGAAACCGACTCTACTGAAGTCTGGTCCTTTGTGTTATTTTGTTGGTCGCTGAAGAACAAAAAGATCGCTAACCCTAATTGGTGATCATCATAGCAAGGCCCTTTATTCAGTTCCACAATTCAGTTCATAAAATGTGAAAATGACATTTTGTTAGTGGATGCAGGTCGACACCAACGTCCCTGGCGGAAATAGCATAGCAAATGAACAAAAATCGCCTAGACCAGGTTTGGTTTAATTTCTTGGTCCATGCAGTAATGTATACTACTTATTTCTAGAGTTCTTTTTGCCACATGATGCCTCATCCAGAGAACAATAGGAAGGGTGGAAAGATTTCCACCTGCCGCAATACAGGATAGGTATATTCCAATCGTAACGCGATCCCCTGCAGGGGGGATCCCGTCTGGGGTGAGGCTGGACGTCATCACGAGGAAATCTAGACATCTTACTTTCTTTACGCAATTTAGGTACATCTATGAACTGAGCGCTTTTATGTGCAAGTGAATTATTTAAATAATGTTTAAAAATTCATAAAATAATTAAGATAGAGACTGGAATAAATTAATATTATTTGCCATAGAGGACGTACGAAGGTGCTCAGATGACACTGCCACTGTTATATAGCTTGGACAAAGATTCACTTATATGATCACTTTCTGACCATGCTTGCCCTCTAATAACATTAGTGAGGGAGGTGAGATGTATATGGACAAAGATGACAGTGATCAGTATTTTTTTGTATAAGAAGAGCAGCAGACGAGCAGACAGGCTACCTGACGGTAAGTGTACCATCGGTGGCCCCGTATGCTCGCCTGTTCCTCTTCATCATCATCATCAATCCTATTAATGTCTCCACTGTTGGGGTACAGGCCTCCCTTTGTACAACCCGTACCCCCGTACGGGTCATGATCCACCGAGCGGGCCCAGTGCTGATTGGTGGATATCACACCGCACACGCCTTCGAAAACTTAATTTCCTCAGACATGCAGTTTCCTCACGATGTTTTCCTTCACCGTTAGAGCAGTCGGTAAATGTACGTAAGTCTTCGAAAAAATCGGAAAAAATCATTGGTACATGGCATTGCATGGTTTCGAAACCGGGCCTCCCGCATGGCAGTCCACTAGGCCACCGACGCTCTATTTCTGACGCGATATTATAATACTCGTACATCTAATTCCCCAGAGCCCGACTGACGCGCAGTTCAGCAAAACAGCTACATAGCCAGGCGTGTATATTGCAGGTAATTTAACTAAAAGCGTTTGATTTGAACACACCCCGCAGCCAAGGCCCGGGCGTCATATTTCTAGGACGCAGAGATTCTTAGGGCGCGTGTCAATATTTAACCGGGTCCCGTTACGCGTTCTCGTACATATTGGGCTCACAGGGACGAATGTAGAATCGTTGATGAGCAGGGGTGTAATAAATTCAGTTTTAGGTCAGCCCGAAGGGCGCTACTAGTCCAATTTTGAGTGGAACAGCCATTATCCGAAACAGCTTTCAAATACAATACAATACAATACAAATATTCTTTATTGCACACAAGACCAAAATAAAGAACATAAGAAACTATTCAAACTGTTTATCTACTTATCAGGCGCTGTCTCAGAGCAGCTGTGTAGTGATTGAGGACCCTGTATTTCCCTTATCATATCTTATGATAGGGGGCCGGGAATAACCCAGTATCACTTCGACCCTTGAGGTTCTTTTGTGCCAACCCCATTTACACACTGGTCATCTCAGTGTGCAGGTTTCCTCACGATGTTTTCCTTCACCGTTAGAGCAGTCGGTAAATGTACGTAAGTCTTCGAAAAATACGAAAAACTCATTAGTATATGGCACTGCGTGGTTTCAAACACGCACCTCCCGCATGGGAGTCCGGTGTCCTAGTCACTGCGCCATCGACGCTCGTGTTTCCCTTTGAGGCTGATATGTTCCTATAATGGAATGAAAAAGAGGATCCTCACCAGATCCGTGGCCAGAAATTACTTACTGTGCCTTCTATTAGGAAGTCACGTCGAATTTGAAGATGTTTAGGGTAGAACATTTTTTACGACATTTGTTAACTTTTCAAATGTCTCCCTGGTAACCAAGAAGATTTGACACCACCCGCCTCCCTCTTCTGTTTCTCGAGATGCAAGAAAACGGACGACAGACTTGGTGACTAGACTATATTTGTATGTGTGTGCTTAGGATGAAATTGTAAACACTTAGATAATATTTTTCGTTCCGAACAATAGAGGCTTAGCGCCTTCGGGCGACGATGCCTGAGCCAGAGACGCCCTCAATCCTAGTTTTGTTGAATGTACACTCTATCATAAGAAGTGTAAATATGAGTATGGGTAGTGAAATGCATAGAAGTTCCTCGCCACCCACTACCCACACAGTTTTGCAACAAAAGCGTTGAAGTGGTTCAGGACGCGGGGCGCGGGGCGCGTGTGACTGAAATATCTTCGGCTATAATTTAAACGAGCATCAAAAAAATGTTTAGACCCCAACACTAAGTACCAAATAAAGTAAAAGTAAAGTAAAGTAGAATACACTTTATTGCACAAATAGAAAACAAAGAGATAGAAAAGGAAATAGTGAAGGACAAAGGCGGCCTTATCGCTAAGAGCGATCTCTTCCAGGTAACCTTCGGGCAGAGGAAATGATTTCGAGAAAGAGGTAGAATAAAATAAATAGACTCTCGATAAATTAAATTAATACCTAAATAAGGTTAATACTTGCGGTTGTTGTTACTTGGTGAAACTTGTAGCACATGATTAGATTCAAATAATATACTGTGTCACAGGATTTTACTGTATTTTATTAATTACGACCGGTTTCGTTTACACATCTTCAGGTACCTAAATAAGGGTACAGAAAGAACTCATTTAGTTCCAAAATAAATATACGTGAACCGGTTTATAATTATATAATATGTTTCATTTTTAACCATTCGGAACATTAGAGCAGTGCGGTTACGTCAACATAATGTGAATTTGTTGTTTCTTTGTTATCTTCTGCTTCCCAACCATCATAGGTCAGTCTCAAGGTGGTGACCTATAGGTACGTTCACCTTGAACCCGTATGTTTTGAATGATTTGTTTATACAGGATGGAAATATTCTATCAAACTCTGTGCCCATAGCGTTCAGGGATGACACCTGGGTGCTTTTATATTTAGTTTTGTTATAGTTGCAAAATGACGTAAAATTATCCAAATGGCCGGTCATTTTAAGTTAAATTTCCGTCATTTAAATAAATGACCGAAAAATTACTCACGACCTTGGATGTTTTTATTCATTTGTTTCTGGTTTTTACTAATGTTTAACGAATATATAGCAAGATTTACATAGCAACTAATATTAGAGAGGAGGGAGGTAATGACAGATGATTACCCGACCAAACGCGAATGTCTTAATAGAACACTATAACTGGTCTATTGCTCCTACATTCTTTTATCGAAAATTGAGTATATCTCATTTCCTGTACATCTTAGTCGAAATTGTAGCAAATAATGTATACTATCCGATGACAGTTTATTTTTTATAATATTTTTTCCAACAAATTTTGGAAATCAGTGTGTGGATCTTAACACAATTTTACTGAATGATAACTAATTACTATGCAAAGCTATTGGTAAAGGCTAACACTTGGAATGTCGTCAATTAACACGTCAAATTAGAATTTTACCAATAATGACCGTAATTTACTAGGGTAATTTTTCCGCTTTACATCTCTAAGTATTATAGCAAGCGTATTTTAGTGCACTAGGTAAGTACCTATAGACTTACACAGGTGTAACAAAAAAAACCTATAGTTCCGTATCCATAACTGAACAACTCTCAGTATGGGGCCAACTCTGAAATCGCGAAAAAAAATAAACTGTTTCATATCTATAGGTACATTTGGATCCTGTAGGTATTGAGCTTTTGTGCCCCCCTTTCAGAACTAAAGGGGGTTTTTGTTATATATATTGAGGAAGTCAGGAGCCACAGCCGTCTCTATTAATAGAAGGCTGTGCTGGAGCACTTTTGGGTCATTGATTTTTTTTGTCAACATCTAGGACCCAATTATTATCTACCTACAGAAGGTAATAAAGTGTCAATTTTCCTAATGTAAAGAAACCCAGACGTGGGAAAGCGGGTCCCGCGCGGTCACACGCGCGGCACGTGCCCGCGAATAAACGCGATAGTAATCACCACCCACCCCTTATCCTATCACCGCCCCACAGTAAAACGCACCCTGTATTCAAGCGATAGGTTGGTGATTCGCAATGACTACGAAATGGAGGAATTAATTGCAGATATTCGATATTTTGGAAATATTAGATAATTCTGCAATGTTGGCGCCACTAGCACAGATACTAAAAAATATTCAAAAATACGACTCGTTATACCTACCATTTTTGGTATCGTTTTCGTATAAATAAAGTATGTCTAATTCATTATTGGAACAATATTTCAACAATCTACCCAGCTATCATTTCTGTGTTTGAGACCAATAAAGTAAAGAACCATAAATTCGACTTTAAAAAAGAATAACTGAAGTCATGAAAATAGTTGCAGTTTTCCGTTAAAAGTGTCACATATTTGAGCTAATATTGTTACTACATTACGCTAGTAATATAAATCAGAAAACAAGTAGGTATAGGGTGTAGGTACCGCATGATTGTCCTGAATGAAAAGGTAACTTTGATACACACCCTTGAACGAAAGGTAACTTTGATACACGCACCCTGTATGATAAAAATTTCCCATAATTTCCGTTCAGTTTACTAAAATGTTAAATTACTTAGAGTAGCGTTTAACATTTTGGCTTATCTTATAATAACTTTAATCCTTACTTATAATAAAAGATATAGGTAGGTAGCATGATATAGTAAATATGTAGTTTTTGGACTTTATCCTTTCATCTCAAAATAATACTGTATATCCCTAATGAAGAACATTTCAAACGCACGTCAATCTTCATCCTTGTTTAACGAGCACTAGAAGAGATTAGAGCTAGGGCGCCGTACAATGCTCAGAACAATTAAATATTTTTGCCCATTATCCAAAAAAAAACTAGCACGACGCGCGCACGACGCGTGCCCGACACGTGGCGTGCACTTTACTGAATGAATCATACACTGTGTATGGATTATGTATGAGTTTTATGAAAAACATTCAACGATTTAGCACATAAAGAAAAAATATTGCAAAAGAAGGAACAAAAAGAACAGGTCCCACCGAGATTTGAACTCGGATCGCTGGATTCAGAGTCCAGAGTGCTAACCATTACACCATGGGACCGTTGAGCCGTATGTTGAAATTTATGTCTACTTTAGAAAAGTTTTAACATCCGCACCATCCTATGTTGTAGCAAAGTTTTAAGAAACCTAAGTACCTATTATGTAGGGTACCTAGTTACGCACTGAAAATTTGTTTATTTTATTATAATTATTTATGGGGACCAATATGAGAAATTGGCTAAAGTGAAGGAGCTTTGGTACAATACACTCAATTACATGCCATCCTGGGCTCCATGGTGACTGTGTCAGCCTCGGCAGGGAGCTACTTGTCTTGGCTTTTAGGTTACGCTCGGGTCACATTCCGTTAAATAAGTTTTTGCATTTGGTGGGAAGAGTTGCATCACCGTTTTGTACCAACTGCAACAAAATCACTTACCTCCTAATGGAGTGTGACCTGGTGAAAATTGAGAGGAAGAAATTTGACCTCAATAGGCTCCAAAATGGGTGGCTCAATATTATTTTGAGTCAGCCCTTATCTGATAATATGAAACACTTACTGTTGTTTGCTAAGTTGGCTCTCAAAGTGAGGGCTGACTCTTAATTAATTATTGAGCTTCCCTTCCCTTTTCTTAGTGACCCTAACGAGGCTGACATGGTCACCTTGTCGTGTGCCTACTAAAGGACCTAAACTTAGATTTAAAAAATTAAAATTATTTATGTAAATAAATTCTTTATATAACGTTTTCCATAATCCTTGCACACCTACTACCTCTTTCTCGAAATCACTTCCTCTGCCCGAAAGTTGCCTGGAAGAGATCGCTCTTAGCGATAAGGCCGCCTAAATTGTACTTCACTATTTCCTTTTCTATCTCATGTTTGTTGTTTTATATTAGTGCAATAAAGTGTACTTTACTTTACTTTACTTTACTTATAAATCCACGTTATCTGCCTAATTTCTCCGCCATCATATCAGAACCGAAGAGTCGATGAAAGCAATCGGTAACCATCGATCATGTGATGGACAGGCAATCGAGGAAGAGGTGAACATGTGCGGAGTTATAACATTAAATTATTTTTATTATAAACTGATGACTGATCTATATTTGCTATTCAGTTTGGTTAGATTATATCGGGGTGCAATAAAAATATCCGTATGTGCTTAAAAGTTTTTAAACGTGTTTGTTACAAACTCAAACTATCATACTCATACTCATTTATTGAACCTGAAGGAACTTTCAGAATACTAGGTTAAGGCACTAGGTTCTATCGCCTAGGTTGCCTGGAAGAGATCGCTCTGAGCGATAAGGCCGCATTTGTACGCTTATTCTGTTTCCTTTCCTATGTAAATTTCTTGTGTGCAATAAACTATTAATCTATCTGTCTATCTAGATTGACAAGAATATTTAAGACTATTAAATGAAACATCATATCCGTCAGAATAATGCCTGCAGACATATTCCATAGTTTGTTCTCCATCTCAATGATAGTAAGAATAAGAGGCTGAGAAAGCTGCACATTATTATAGGCTTTAAAAGGGTAGTTCATCTAACTAAACAAGAATGGATATTCTAGAACCAAAACTTGAAGGGTTCCTGATCCTATCCTACCTTCAGATGTACCTACAATTACCTATAGAGGTAATACGTAGGGACGTAGTTTATCGAATTTTCGAAAGCAAAATTTTTTATTAGAATTAATATTTTCTTCTGATCATAAATTCTACAAACTCTATATAAGTACAATACATTGAAAAAAATATGAAAACATTACCTACACAAGTACCTATAGTGACATCCCCGGAAACGGGTTTCTAACTTTCTAGTGATAATGTGACAAATACGTTGGGTAAGTATATTATCTATCTTATCTTATGATAGGGGGCCGGGAATACCCCAGCGGCACTTCGACCCTTGGGGATCTTTTGTGCCTACCCCATTTTACAAACTGGACATCTCAGTGTGCAGGTTTCCTCGCGATGTTTTCCTTCACCGTTAGAGCAGTCGGTAAATGTACGTAAGTCTTCGAAAAATACGAAAAACTCATTGGTACATGGCAGTGCACGGTATCGAAGTATATTATCTAAGTATAAATATATATTTTATGATCTATCGCAAAGATCTATGATAGAAGGGAATTATGGGAGTATCAGTATCTATTCTATACCTACGCTGTCGTTTACAGGGTTCTATTTGCCGCTCGATTCTGAATAGAACAGAATGAGTTCCAAAGTTGAGCTTCCATTCTAACGGCCATTGTATCGCATAGAAAGCCTATTCACATTGATCTACTTCATAGAAACTATCAAATAGAACATAGAATATAAGAAATGAGAACGTTCACCAAGATCTTGTAACTTACCGATATCGAATATTCGATACAATTCACATCCCCGTGCTTAGGGCCATAACAAACTAGACGTTTTTATTCATAATGTCATGAAAATAAACCATTATTTCCATAGCTTTTTCGGAACTGGACACCATCTATATATGTATCCAAATAAACCTTTGTTTACGAACCATGAATGTTCGATATCAAAGCGAACGTCAAGATTCGTTTCTAGTCAGACACGACGGATGGCTCCGTTTGCCGTACCCTTAATTTACCTAGCAACAGTAAATAAAGTCCATAGCAACGGCATTCCGAGGTTATCGTCTACTTAGGTACTTCTCCATAATTGTTTAATTATGTTCCTACCTACCTACCTACTGAGGTAATCTCAATTTTATAGTTCCTGAAACCTTCGTCAAAATCACAACTTAAAAACTTAAATTATTATTTATTACTAAGACTTTTCTCCCAAAAAAAAATTATAAAATAAAGCTTTATTCTTTGGCGGAAGTGAAGATCGTTCAAGCCCCATGACCCCATCAACTTCCTGCCGCTGAATTACTTAGTTTTTTTCTCTCAGCTTTCTTTTCCAGATTTATAAAGTAAAGAAAGCACCTAACGAAGATGGATTCGATTTACATAATGCTTTCCATCCACTTTGCGTGTCAGCCATGTTTTTGAGTCGTGTTGACATTTGGCCGCTGGGGCCGCGCACGGACCATTGGGCACGTTTTGATCGCGTACGCAAACACTGTGCGTTATTATTCATCTATTATTGAAATATCTGCGATGGACGAACACCACAGTGATACCAGAGGATCAACGGGATTATAAATTATTAATAGCCCCATACATACGAGTATTTTATGCGCGTTCTGAATAATATGAACAGCAAAACCAACGTATCTGGAACATAACTTGAATGTAATTAATTAATAAATTGCAAAAATTTTTTACAAAATTAAGAGCAAGAATAGTTTTAAAACCATGTTTTACTTGTACTTATCGTAACGAATAAGAGCGTCGGTGGCTAGGACACCGGACTCCTGTGCGGGAGGTCCGGGTTCGAAACCTTGCAGTGCCAATATCAATAAGTTTTTCGTATTTTTCAAAGAGCGTGAGCTCCGGGCGCCTGACTAGCTCCAGACTGTGCACGAGAGGACAAGATCCACTTAAGGGTCGCTGCGCCAGCGGAGTAAGTAAAATTAAACACATTCTAGGCCTCTCCTGTCCCACAGGGTTAAAATCAGTGCTGTGTCGTGAAATTCTGCCGCCTGAGAGGAGGTTTGAGGTTACGCAATCGGCAGAGCGTCCGTAGCCTAGTGGGTAGGACACCGGACTCCCACGCGAGGTGCGGATTCGAAACCTTGCAGTGCCAATATCAATAAGTTTTTCGTATTTTTCAAAGACTTACGTACATTTACCGACTGCACTAACGGTGAAGGAAAACATTGTGAGGAAACCTGTACACTGAGATGACCAGTGTGTAAAATGGGGTAGGCACAAAAGATCTTCAAGAGTCGAAGTGCATCTGGGTTATTCCCGGCCCTCTATCATAAGAAATCGTAACGAATCATCTTATCATATCGTAACTTGTGCCATGACATGACCGGATTGGTGGATTTCACATTCACATGCATTCAGGAAGACTTTTTTCCTCAGTTGCATATTTCCTCACCGATAAAGCAAAGTCGGTAAAGGTAAGTAGAGGTGCGCAAAAAAAAAGGAAAACTCATACCTACCACAAAATTATGTCCAACCTACCTAAGTACCTACATTAGGTAAATTAAGGTGCGATCACCCTAATTATAGTAAGTAGACACACGCTTAATTAAGTATGTACATAGACGTAGGTAATATGTACGTACTACCTATGTACGATAGCAAATAATGAGTCAGAGGATTTCGAAACTGAGAAGGAACAACATAATCTTACAATTTTGAACTTTAATTTATACCTTTCTTTTCTTGTTATTTTATTTGTTCTGTAATTCGTTTCAACTGTAATCATGTTCCATACTTACTCATTATTTATAATCATTAAACATTATATAATTGTTGGACGTATACCGCTAGCGAATGATAACTGTACTTAATAATTAATACGAAACTTAAAAAAAACTGAGAAGGGACTAAGAAGGGACTGAGAAGGAACTGAGAAGGGACTGAGAAGGGACTGAGGTACGAGTATGTAAACACGCAGTAAAAATATAATTACCTACTAATATTTACTTACCTATCTATGCATAAAGCCAACCACTCGGCCAATCACCCAGACTCGAATTATATTCGATTAAGTAATTATTTTTCTAAAACTGACCACAAACACTTGAACTGTATTTTTGTACTTACAAATTGGAATAGATATTTATTAATACACTTGTTGCCAAGAGCACAGTGTGGTCACTCGGAATGGTCAGCTTTTGTCAACATTCACCCCAATAGAAAACATTTGTGCCGTCCTGCAGGGTACCATGCGACTAATTGTCATGCAATAAAGCGGCATGGTCGACTTTATCGAAAGCTTTGATGCAATCCACTTAGTTACAATAATAATTTTGGATACACCGCTTTTCGACGGAACGAGACTTGAGAGTCAATGCGTGTTGATTGTTGATGATCAATTTCAATCATCATCATCAGCAGCCTACTCTAGTCCACTGCTGGACATAGGCCTCTCCCAGGGCGCGCCATTGAGCCCGATCTTCGGCTCTTCTCATCCAATCGCTGCCAGCCACCTTGCGCAGATCGTCGCTCCATCTAGCAGGACAGCGTCCCACACTACGGTTTCCCAAACGCGGTCTCCACTCCAGAACTCGTCTACCCCAGCGGTGAATTTCAATAATGAAAGGGAAATGTACTTATTTATAAAGACTCAACGGACTTATAAATAGCGTGTGCTATATTGTGGAATGTTCTAATGTGAACTAATAGCGATCTCCATAACGCCATTATAAAAGTACCAGTGGTACTCTCTTGACAACTGCCTTTATTATAACTCAGACATATTCAGGTAAACATGTATGTTACGCCAATGAAACTACTATACCGGAAAAAAACAGTGCTTTGCTCCAGAAACCTACAGGTGTGATACAGAGGGCAGATGTCTCCTATCTAGGGAACATTGACCACTTACCGTCCGGTACGTTATCTGCTTAGCTTAAGACTTAACAGGTGCTATATTTAAATTTTGTACTTATGTCGTAATTCTCCCTTCAGGATGGTAAAGTGATGAAAGACAGCTTTCTCATGTGATTTCTAGTATATTTTCCTTTTTTCTCGCATGTAACTTCTCTCCACCATGCCGCTGTCCCGAGTGACATTAGTTTGTCTAGATCCCGCCAAGTCTGTTCTTTTTTTTTAGGCCTCGCTTCTCTATAATTTGGCCATTAGAGTTGTCATAAAACATAAATAATAAAAAAGTAGTAACGTTTTCTGTGGGACCTGGGTTTATTTAAAGATGTCTAAAAATAACTCGCATAAGAACAAATAGCTTAAATACCATCATTTCCTCTGCCCGAACTTTGCCTGGAAGAGATCGCTCTTGGCGATAAGGCCGCCTAAATTGTACTTCACTATTTCCTTTTCTATCTTTTGTTTGTTGTTTTCTATTTGTGCAATAAAGTGTATTTTACTTTACTTACTTACTTTACAATTATCCTCGCTTATCACTAAATTTTTTTTAATTTAACCTACATTAAAATTAATTCGTGTTTTTCTAATTTCCCTGACTTTAGAAAGTAGATAAAAGTATCTGCAGGACAGTATTTCTTATACTTTTATGTAGGTACTCATTTAGCTAGAAATTCTTCTTAGACACGAACTCTTTTATTTTCATGTTTTCTAATGTATGGGAGATGATCAGATGACCCTTGTTCTTTTGCATGGGGATAAAGTGAAGTCAATGAAAAGTGCATAATCATAAAACTGTAATCATAAATATAACAGTTGTAACCAAATAGTAAATCAAAAATTGTAATAATTGAACGGAATTGCACAATCGTCTAAATTTATAACTGGCAACATCTCGTAAATAAATTTATAATTGGATTAATCGGCTCGGGCCGAGATAATCGAATTGCAGAGTGATTGTATGAATGGCCGCTAATGACGCGCGTGGCCTGCCCATTCTGTGCCCATTATATTTTAAAGTAAGGCGGTAAGTGCCCTGCCCTGCGGTACCCCTGTTTTTGATTACAATTTTAGAAGTAAGTACGTTTGTATAAGTAAGTTATTTGCGATTATACTTATTGGAGAAAATATTAATTCATGGTATGACTACGACTGTGTTCTAAGAGCGACGGTGGCACAGTGGCTAGGACACCGGACTGCCATGCGAGAGGTCCGGGTTCGAAACCGTGCACTGACATGTACCAACGAGTTTTTCGTATTTTTCGAGGACTTACGTACATTTACCGATGCTCTAACGGTGAAGGAAAACATCGTGAGGAAACCTGCACACTGAGATGACCGATGTGTAAAATGGGGTAGGCACAAAAGATCCTCATGGGTCGAAGTGCCGCTGGGGTTATTCCCGGCCCTCTATCATGAGGTAAGATAAGATGACTGTGTTCTGGTTTGAAGGCTATGAGAGTCAGCGCATTGAGGCACTCCATCTACGGTTAGCAGAGCATCGAAAACCTTCTAATCTGTGTTAGTTGAGTTAAGTTTCTACATCCTTTATAACATAAACATTGACATTTACAGTTCCATTAGTACCTAAGTAATTAAATAGTTCATTAATTTCATATTCATAAAGAATCGTAAATAATTCTTCCGTATGCAAATCGTATATTTCACTTGTGGACGGGCGTGAAGCATTTCTTAATTACTTACACAGAAAACCGTTTCCAACTTTTGATTTCAATGACGAGTGCTGTCGGCGTGACGAATAATAATTTGTACATTCATTCGAACATTCGTTTCTATTTTAAAAGTTTAGGTATGAATGAAGGTTATTATTAGGTTTAGGGGAACAAATACATATATCTACTGAAATAATGAAATCGAAAAAAGTCAGTGAAGATACCATTGAAGGGGTATTTTATATTATACCTAACTCTCCTATAATCTCTACTTATAAAACAGCTGTATTTCCGTGGATCAATTTTTCCACTTTTTGGGCAGAAATTCTTTTTTTCGGGAGTGGCACTTGAAATCGCTTAAGCGCTTCTTATCTACAAATACCTACAAGAGATGCAGGTTTCAAGCTTTTTGAAGAAAATAAGAAATAAGAAAAAGCTACCGCCGCAAAGTTCTGTCCTCCAAGCTTTTCTCCGTCACACTAGAAAATAGTTATAAGCACCAAGTTTAGGTACTACTTACTTGTCCGACTTCTGTATGGAAGACTACCCTGATTGCTTTCAAATCAAATCAAGATATCAGATTCCAGGGGAAAGAAAACTTGGGAAAATCTTATTACCGTGGGTGTGTGGGTAGGTACTTGTAAAGTTTATAGAGTTGAGAGCGCACTACACTAGTGCACTCTAGTTGCTGAAACAAAAACCACGATAACATGATATTTGATAATGGAGACAAGGAACTCCAATAGATGGCACAGTAGTAACTTGAAGCAATCTGACGTTTATTGCGTAGCAATAACTGAGGTTTTTGTAGTCGCTTACAAAGTTATTCCGCACCACCACCTCTGCGTATAAACATTCCTTCAGATTCTTAAGCAAGTTACGAGGTGTAGTATCATTTCTGTTAATTTGACAGAAAAGGAAAGTCCACAAAAACAGTAGTACGACGCGAAAGTAAACAGTAATCATATGTTTATTGTAGGTATTGATTATTTTTACAAATGAAAGTAAATAATATTTTGGAATATCATAAAAACTTACAAATAATTGTATTGTGAATCTACCCGCGTCTCAATGTCAAAGCAATCCAAAACAATGCCGAAGTTAGACCTCAAAATGTACGTGCGTGTGGTAGCTGTAGTTTTCTTGGTGAGTTGAAAATATTGCTTTTCCAGGCTTGTCTTCTTACAATATCCTTGTCTTTACATCCCAAATGAATTAGCTTGCGACAGCTGGTGCGTTGGTATTGTAAAAAATGTTTGGCTTGGAAAATGCCGTATGAAATTTGAACCCCAGTATGCCGTAACCAAGCTCGAACTGGCTATATAATTACGTTACGTTGTCGGTTATCCTCCTAAGCTTGATTTCAGCTTATATCTATACATTTCTTCGAAAACTCATGCTTCCAAAAGACTTGAAATCACAATTTTTTAAAATTACAATTGAAAATTTTAGACTTCATATCCTCTTTGCACTCCAGGACTGTAACTAGAAATTCTAGGGGCAAGGGGGTAGGTTTCGAGGTGAGAATATCAATGGATATAGGTTATCTACGGCTTCTCCATTTTTTTTCAGATCTCATCAGGCACTGCTTTCACGATGGTCATGCTCCGTCTGTTGCACCCAGAGTTGTTTTACGAGGATTTTCAACTGCTGAAGGGCAGTGATTTAGGTAAGTAGCAGCTAACTAAAACTGTCTTCATTAAAAGTTAAATTAAATTATTCTTCTTCTTTAGGGAAAGCAAAGAGATTTTTTATTTAATTTATTGCATAAGTTTATGCTGTTGCCAAGTAACTATACATGGCTGAAATTGGCATCGACTCGGGTCCAGAGTGGCTGCCAAATTTAGAGATGAGCATTAAACATAAATGTCCCTGTCACTCATACATACACAATCTAGAATCTGAGTGAGCATGGGTTTTATTTAGCTTTAGATTTGGCGGCTGTCCCAAAATTGGGGCCAAACAGGTCCACGCCATCTGTGCATCGGGCTTTTGTCTTTGTCTGTCTCATAGAAAAGATTAAGATAATTGTCTGACTCGCGAGGCAGCTCAGCTGGTGTGGATACGCCTATTGACAATATGACATACCTGATCCCACAGGCGTCCACTACTTCATATCGGGGCTGATGGCGCTAACGTCGATCATCGGGTTCCTGAACAGCTGTGTGGTGCTGAACCGGCCGGCCGAGTACAACACGGGCCGCAGCATCACCGTGTGGCTGCTGCTAGACTCGCTGTTCGAGACGTCGCGTGTTGTCTACGTGTTTGTATGCGAGGTCGTCCTGCGTGGCACGGGCTCGCTGCAGCTGTACGAGCTGCTCGTCAGTGGCGCGCAGTACTGTGAGTGTCGGGTCATACTTTTGGAGACGGCGCGCGTCGTGGACACGTTGTACCAGCATTATACTGTCTGTCTATTACCTTCATAATAATAATACTAAATGGAATAGAATATCATATCACAAATGCTAAAATAGCCTCTGAGATAATAGTCCTCATATCCACTGCGTGCGACTGAGCGCTCTGCATGACCTATTAGTACAGAAAATCTGTCGCTATATATCTTCGCTTCGTCAATGATATGTTCCGGCAGTATTTAGAAGAACCAGATCTTTCTAAACTCGTGTGTTCCTTCGGCCTCATCGTCAGTTATCAGAGGAGATTGAGATCAAGTACAGGCCGTATTTGATCTAGTCTTGAATAAAAATAAAACGAATGTTTCTCTTTCCAGTGCTGGACAGTTTCCTGTACTGCCAGATGATACTGCGACACTAGCGCAAGGAGCCCCCGCACCTCCAGGGCCTGGCGTCTCTCGGGGTGCAGGAACAGTCCGTCTGAACCACTTTACAACTTGAGGTGCCCCGCCGTACCATACCATTAGTGTTTAGTACTCCCTTACTCTCGTCTCTCTAGAAAAGTCTTTAAAAAGTATTATTTATGGTGTAATTTTTGAGTAGACAGCGCAGTCAGATATTGCTCTAAAGGATATATAGGGTGTAACAAAATATCAGCTGTATGAACAGTTTGCAAACCGATTGTTATAACAAATTCTTTAAAAAAATAAATCCCAATCATTTCATCGTTTTGAGAACGGTAATAGCTACCCTGATCATATTGTGTTACGTCCTCTGAGTTTTATATTGAATCAAAGTGTAAAACACTACATTAGTTGTCAAGTCTGAAACTGCGCTGCTGCGGTCGTTAGGAAATGAGTTTTTACCCAAAGACATATTGTTTGTATATAGATTTGTGAATTTAACTGATTATTATATGTTATGTAGGTATATGTCGCAGGGAAAGAGCCTAACAACGGGTTTAGCCAAATCTCTAGGGACAGTAGGGGTGGCGAAGAGAGGACAGGGAGGAGAGGGGGGGGGGGAACTATATCATGTGTTGGTGCCTGGAAAGATACAAGTTCGACCTGTTTTTGGGGTCTTGATCTTGGACTTGGGTCCGAAAGTTTTAGGAACCGTTCATTAATTACGTAATTACGACCATTTTTCACCACCCCTCCCTCCCTCCCCAACCCCCATGTAAGGACACATAAGATTTCTCGGCCTCCCCCCTACCTTCTACATAAGATTTCCTTAGAGTTTCCCTAAAGAGCGTTAAAAGTTAAAAAAAAATCGCTAGAAAAGGTTTTAAGAAATTACGTAATAATGACCAACCCCCCCACCCCCTCCCCGCGACGTAAGGTCATGTAGTTTTTTGAAACCCCCTCCCCCTCGGGACCTTTATTTAGACCCAAAAAAGTTACCTAACATTCCTTAGTAGCTGTGAGTTGTGATCGGTACTTTAGAGTAAGCTAGGGCTGTATGCTGCCTGTGCCAGGTTAAGGATTAATAATAATACCTAAGTTTTAACAAGTTTAAGGAGTAACAAAACATCTGTATTGATTAGAGATGGCTCATGAAAAAAATTCCGTTGTGAAAGTAAATTTTACCTCAATACAGATACTTTGTTATTTCCCATAAAAAAGGCAATCTCTAACTAAACATTACCTCGATTCTATAATTCATAAAATAACGTAATACTCGATATAAATTATGTGCATGTGTCGTATGAGAGGCGTATATTATGCTAGTAAATTGTCAAAAAGAAAAACTGAAAATTCCAGGTACCTATGCCTGATGTGTTTTAATATGTTGGGTTTAAAAGAATGCAGTTAGCGCATATTGCATTTTATTTTGCTCTCCAACGGCTCCTTGTTGGTATATCTTACTACATTGTGGTATAACTGCTGTGTATGTTTAGAAAGAATTTCCTAGATAATATATAAAACGACTTAGTCGAACTCCTAGTATTTAATCGTAGTCTATAGTCCCACCAATTAAGTTATATTTGCACTAAGACTGTTATTGCGTGTTATTCTACTGTTTATTATCTGAAACAGGTAATCAAACTATAGGTTTTTACTTGCGTTTCATAGACTGATTATAATGATTTTTACTCTTTTACAGAATTTTTTTCATTTTTAATTACTTTTGGCCACTTTTAGCGGCCATATCCGCGATCCTATTATGGTAATATAAAAGGCCAAAACTGTAGGCCTATTTAAACTTATCTTGGCCTTAAAGATCCTCAGGTTGTATATATGTATATCGTAAGGTTGTATATAAGTGGCATTACATCTAGGTATTTTATTACGAGATCTGAATATTATTTTATAATTATACCCACCTATATTGTACAATACTCGTAAATCATTAATTGGAGCCAAACGAAGCTTTGATTTGGATACGAAATCAAAACTTATCCTAGTCAAAATTGTTATTTCGTATCGTAAGGTTGTGTGGAATGAAAACAGTTGTATGTTTGTATTTTATTTATTTATGAGTGAGTCTGTCCAAAAATATAATGCGTACGCTATCATTCAACACGTCAAAGTCAACAAACAAGCTACGGATTTACTTACAAAGTACACTTCCTCCTAACAACACTATACAATACTATAAAATACTAGGCGCTGTCTTCGACGCCGGCGCACGTATCACAAGTTGTGTTGTAAATTTGTGACTTATATTGTAATATACTAAGAAATTATGGCTCATTAGGAAGTGCAATTATACCCCGAGGGGCCGTTTCAAGTATTACGTCAGCAGAATTCTAGCTAATCCCCCCCGGCGCCATTGTCGGAAGTAACAAAAGCTCCCCCCCCTTACTAATCGGTATAATTTATACAGAATTTGTCAAGTCTTTAATTATAATACATTAACAAGTGTCATTGTTATTAACAGCTGATCGCTTTTTGTGTTGACGTAATCACCATTCTAACGACGGGGGACGAAGGGGGATTCAAAAATTATGAAATTCGTTTGACGTAATTTATGAATGGCCCCCAAGTATATTTCATGTTATATTCCTGGTCAGAAATATACAAAAACATTTCTGATATCATGACACGTGCGCCGACGCTTGATGCGATCAACAACCTCGCATTCGAACACTCGATGAAACTTGTAACAACTTAACTATACTTTGTTCGTACCTTATCGAAAACATCGAAAATTCCTACGAAGTTTCTACAACAACTTTGTCCACTCTTAAATAAAACATTGCATGTTGTTCGACGTCTCCAATAAGGGCTGAGAGTGGTAGAAACAACAACATACTTGTGATATGTTTGTTTCTACAACAACTTTGTCCACTGTTAAATAAAACATTGCATGTTGTCCGACGTCTCTGACAAGGGCTGAGAATGGTAGAAACAACAACAAACTTGTGATATGTTTGTTTCTACAACAACTTTGTCCACTGTTAAATAAAACATTGCATGTTGTCCGACGTCTCTGACAAGGGCTGAGAATGGTAGAAACAACAACAAACTTGTGATATGTTTGTTTCTGCCACTATTTTACATTTGACAATGTTTTTAAATTAATTTGTTTTATAGTAACGAACGCTGAACACAAAATAATACGCGTTACATTACAAAGCAGCTATCCGCTTGAAGCAAAACTTTAATACATATTATTATATTGTATAATTTTACCCTGTACATTTAAAAAACACAAAGTTCCAATATGTAGGCCGAATGTTTATTATTAGAGCTGGCAGTGTGTGAAAGGGGTTTTGTAATTTAGTATTACAATAAAAATGTAAAATTAAAAAGAAAAAAAAATATATTACAATAATTGTATTCGTGTCATGGTAATTTAGAACGGACAAAGTTAAGTTAAATTTTGGTGAAAAAATAGATTTAATACGAAAATCTGTTTGTCAAATAATTTTGTTGAAAATTCTAAGATTATTATTCGTGTAATCTGAAATGCAGATACAAATTGATATTTTAGTCGTAGTCATATAACGAAAACTCAAAGGTTGGCAGAGATCCCTATGGGATAAGCCCGCCTTTGTACATATTTTAATGTTTTTATTTTATTTTCTGTGTATTTTTTTTGTGTACAATAAACGAACAAAACTCAACCATTCCGCCTTTTTACATTCTTTCCTAAAAGATGTATATTTCACACACTGTTCGCAACATTATTATTATAAAAGATATTTGTTACAAAAGTTACAATAAACTATGGCTCTAAGATGAAGTTTTTGTTTTCTTTATCTCTCCAATAGAATGTTTACAAAATATTTGCCGTTGTAAGCGTCCCACGCGATCCCATGGCACGACATGAATATCTCCGACCATAGCTAGAAAGATAACTCTAATTTATACAATCTATGGCTCAATTGCCGCGGAATGGAATGGAACGGAAGCGTTAATGTCGCCTCATTGCGCGAGAAGGCGCGCGACTAACAACTGAACGTACCTCAAGGCGTTGAGGGACGTTCAGTTGTTAGTCTCCTTTAGTCTCAGTAGTTCGGTTATTTTGTCCGGTGCCGAACTGTTGAGACCCTCTCAGTCTCAATAGTTCGGTTGTACAAATTTACCGAACTACTGAGACTTCTGTAGTTCGGTTAGTGATTTCAGAAAGGAGTAAATAATATACTGTATATTAATAAGACCAAATCGCACTTGGAGTTATTATACTAGATCTTTTACTTGACAAGAATGGTTGACTTGGAACTTATTTTTATATTGCTTATTTGTGAGGCAGAAGAAGAAGAAGAAAATGATGAGAAAAGAATATCAGAAAAAGGAAAAGAGATATTTGGGTTCCTTCGCGCCACTTCCCGCGGATTCCACAGACGGCACCGACAGTAGCTAGGGGAATTCTCGAGACTGCGCAAGGATTCGCCGGAAGACGCGCGACCTCTTTATTGCTCGTATTTTTAGTTTGTATGTTACACAAATGACATAGAGTTCATTATTCTATGTACAATTACGTTGCGAAAATTCGCTTCCATTCCATTCCGCGGCAATGTAAATTGAGCCTATTGCTTGAACGTACGAAAATACTATGTTTTATAGTTAATGGCACTTCTAAATGTTTTGTTTATAGACTTTCGTTTTGAAGAGAATATTGAGAAATAGAATAGAATATACTTCACTAAATATTAATTTACTTAACACTAGGAAAATACTCTGCGCCTATCGTCTACAGGACTATTATTTTTTCTTTTTGATAAAGCCGCGTATTCACATTGTTGTTCAAAATGTGACATTGCCCGCGTTAAGCGTTTGTTCACTAGTGAATTAGCGACTCAACACACACGGTAATTCCCATTCTATATCTATTTCAATGGAAATAATACGTCAAAGAACTGTAGGAACGCGCTATGTGAAGACATGGATGACGTAATGTCAGTTGTATGAAAAGGAAAAGGGAAGATGTTCCACCAGGCGGGGTGTTGTGCCTGGTGACCAGATGTCCTGGTCCAACTATGGATGTTTGGAGCTCGTATATATACTAAGTCCCAGGAAAATTTCGATAGCGCGTTCTACACCGATGTGAGTAGGTACTCATCGTAGTGGCGCGCGTCGTTCGTCGCCACAGAACTAAACAAAAGTATGTACTCATTATAAGTTCCATAGAACTTTTTTTTATTTAGGTACACCTAAACTTGCGTTTGACCCCAATCTCACATGGTGGTAAGATGAGGCCGAAGGTGGACTACACGGGCTCAGTAACTTTCGATTCATTTGTTTTCTATCATAGGATATCTGGAACAAAAAATGTCTTAACAGTCCTATGACGTCATAGTTCCATAGAATTAATGGAAATTACCGCAAACAAAAGTTCATGAACGTAAACTCATTATGGATAAGTCACCACGGTTTGAATTCATTGAAAAAATTCATAGGAGTTATTACTCCCAAAAATTTAAACACAGGAAATATCACTTGAGTTTTGTAACCGTTTCAGTAAATTCATTCTCACAACCGACTACGCAAGAAATGTACATGTCGTGACTATAATAATTATAATCTAATTCTAGAATAACATAGTAGCTATAATACAATATGCGAGATATAACTGAGATCTAACATAAACGTAAGGAACTAAGATTATTTTCTAAAACTAATTCAATTACGTTGAACAAAACATCACTATAGCTTAAAGCTGTGTATTCATTAGGAGATCAAATGTTCCACAGCACGGGGCGAGTTCATCCTTTGACAATATCTTCGGGTCAATCCGTATAGAAAAGTGCATAAATCAATAATGCTCATTATTCAAACATTCGGTTTGGAATTCTTCATAGAAATTCCAGAACTCGAATCCTGTAGTTAATGGTGCATTCGGATTTAAATTACAGACAATATCTTCTACAACAACGTTGCTAGACATCATCATCAGCCTATTAATGACCCCACTGTTGGGGCACAGGTCTTCCCATGATCCACCGAGCGGGCCCAGTGCTGTGCGGTGGATTTCACACGCCTTCGGAAACTTTTAATTCGCTATGCATGCAAAACATGCAGGTTTCCTCACGATGTTTTCCTTCACCGTTAGATGAAGCTCAATGGTACATGGCATTGCATGGTTTCGAAACCGGACCGGACATGGAAGTCCGGCGTCCTAGCCACAATACCACCGACGCTAGACAGCATCACAACACAATAATTGGTGCGCAACATTTGTCCCTAAGTGAACACGTAGCTTTAACGATCTCTCCCTCGTAAAAACGAGGGCTAGTAACCGGCCACACTAACGGTACGTATAAATAAGAAATGCCTAATAATTTCCGTATTACTAATTACAAGTTACACAAATGTATCTACAAATACAAATATTGTCATGAATTTAATACATTACGCGCGGCTGTTCTCACCCGCTCTGAACTAAACGATTTTATATGCTTTGTTCCCAGGAGTTCTTTTATCATAACAAATGGGATATTTATTTCAAGAGTTAGTTCCACTCATACAGGTGAAACAAAATACTGAATCAACATTTAATCGGTCAATCAATTCCAATATTTTGACACCCCATACTTATAATATAATAAATCAAGTTCGCCAGAGCGAGAGGAAATCTACTTCCTGGATGGGCTATGTTGTACCATCAATCATTATCCACTAAGACTAATCACTCCAAAAACATAGATGTAAAGTTTTGGTGGTCTCGGCTTCAGCATCCATCGACAATAACCACGCATAACGTCAGTCTCTATAAGTATCAGCAGAACCTGTGGAAAGGAGAGGCGAGGGAGGTAGAAATTAATCCCCCCCCCCCCCATTTTGACGTTGTTTTGCTGATTGTTCGTTTTAATCGTTCGATCCCTAAATAAATTAGAAATGAGTATGCCGATGAGCTGGCTAAAAAGGGCTCAAAAACCTGTTTTTACGGGACCTGAGCCTTTTGTTGGACTCTCAATGAGCACCAGCAAAACAGCCATTAAGGCTAAAGCCAGGGAGGGACCTGCATATGGTGGAGTGGTAAAAAACGACCAACTTAAAACACTCTAAAGAGGTTCATTGGAAATGGTGGCACGACTGGGTGCAGAAAAATTTACAACTATAACAGGAGACTCCTATTACATTGTAGACGTGTTCACAGGCCATTTTGGCACTAAGAGCCTCCTACACAAGATGAGACTGGCAGACGATCCCACACCTGCAGAGCCTGTGGTGACACCGTTGATTCAATAGAACACTTGCTGTGCGAATGTGACTCGCTGGCTGGAAAGCGTATGAGTCTTCTGGGGGTAGCTTGCCCGAAACCAGAGGACTATAGGCTCCTACCTGTAAGTTGTATAGCTTGATGCAAAGCATCTTTAAGGAACAGGAAGGAGACTAAGGTAAGGGGTGAGCACAAAAGATCCCTGAGGGTCGAATTGCCGCTGGGGTTGTCCCTGGTCATAAGATAAGATCGTCATAACACCTCTTTACGTTGGTTTTTGGAGTGAATACCGATATGTTTCGGCGTCCTCGTGCTATGTGTGTACCTTTGTAATGATATCTACCTATCTATATCAACACTATGTATACAAACTTTACTTTACTTGTACGAGCATCACATCTACCGGCTCGAAACAAACCAGTACCTACCATATTAATAATCATATAATTAACAACGGATTACTCACCGATGAAAGTCGGAAGTGATGAAAATGTGTCACTATAGTTTCAATTCTAAGATATTAATAATTGTAATAAATAGATTGAATTACATCGACCAGAATCTGAAGAAAATAAAAAATTAGAAATATCTATGGCCACAATATTTTTCACGTATGATGTACAGTCAAAACACAACAAGCTGTACTCTGTGGAACTCTGTTGCAGTAAGTTTTTTGTTATGATTTTTTGATATTCCCATGAATATGTTACCTTTATTATGATTGATCACTTTATTGATTTAAATTTAAATACCAAGATCCGGATCAACAAAACTGTCATCAGACCGATCTTGATGTATGGATGCGAGATTTGGACACTAACCTTGAAGGAAGAAAACAGACTCTTGGTGACCGAGAGGAGGATATTGAGGAAGATTCTGGGACCAGCCAAGAAGGAAGATGGAGGGTGGAGGATGAGAAAGAATAGGGAGATAGAAGAGATGGTGAACGAGCCGAACATCATAGGAGAGACGAAAGCGGCTCGACTCCGATGGCTCGGACACATCACTAGGATGGGGGAGGATCGGGCAGTTAAACGAGCGTATGTGGGACGCCCTAACGGACGACGTCCGGTCGGACGTCCCAGATACCGCTGGCGCGATGAAGTGGAGACGGACCTGCGGGAGCTCCGGGCGCCTGACTGGCTCGAGACTGCGCAGGAGAGAGAGCGATGGCGCTCTTTGGTATCGGAGGCCAAGATCCACTTCGGGTCGCTGCGCCAGCGGAGTAAGTAAGTAAGTAAGTACTTTATTGATGATAATTTATGATTGATTGATTGATTAATTGAACAAAAATTTCGGACAGAATATGGTGACACTGCATTACCCATATTTAAAAATAAATGAGATTTCAAATAAGTTAACGCTACAAAATAACAAAAGGTGTAAAGTGATAGTTGTAGGGTCTTCTTTTAGGTATAGTCTGGTGTGTTGTCCACTGTACATAGCAGTTTAGAATTTCCATGAAATTCTAGGTGACTTATACTTACTGTAGAAAATATTAAACAAAAACATAAAATGACAACACAAACTAGATACCTCATACAAATTGGTGTCAATGTTGCCATTTTAGGATGGTAATTTATTTACAACGATTATTATTTAGCTCGGTTTAGAAGCGAAACACAAGTTCATTCGTTGATATTTCACACTGCACACATTTAGGTCGACTGGCGTTCCTTATACTTGTATTGTATGATTCCATTCAACCCCCATATTCATAGTTAAACCATACAAACAAATCAAAAATGACCGTATATCTTCAAAAACGTGTAACCATACATGGTCAATTTTGTCAAAAACAAAATGCATAAATTACTTAATTAAGCCCGACTGGAAAACCAATTTTAGGAACATGAAGAGACAGTCGAATAGATAATTTTTGGCACCGCTTTAGTTGAAATAGAAAAGCACCGAGCTGTCACTTGACTGTGGACCATAAACTCGTTGTATATTCATGTTAAGCTGCGTCCCCATTACGCGCGGCTGCGGCGCGAGCAATGTTCGACCGCGGCAAACTTGTATTTTGGCTCGCGAGCAATTTTTAGCACCACCAATTAAGACAGCACGGCAGCCGCGCGCGCAGGCGATCCAACAGTTTGTGCGCGGCAACCATGGATGTTTCACGCCATACGCGTGCCGCTGCCGCCTCATCTTCATCATGTTATCCACAAATGATGTGATGTAATAATCACTACATTTATTATTCCATAGTAATTGTTTAGAGCCATATAATCTAATTAAAGTAAGACACTTTTCATTGTTCATTTTGTCGCTGCGCGAGCCAACTGAAAGCGTCCAACCTGCACGCGAGCAAAACACTGACGCTCCTTCCGCGCTGACAAAAATCGACAGAACATAGTTCGCCGCGCGGCACGTTCCAGTTGGCTCGCGCGGCAGCCCCGTCTCCATAAAGTTAGGACTTCCGTTGATCGCGGCCGATGCGACTGACGCGCGCGGCCGACGTCTGCCGTAGCCGCGCGCGATCGTGTCGGGACCTGTCGCGGGCGAGAGTATATTCTTCTCGCTTCCTCATGAGCGTCTGTCATGTCGGCCTGTTTTGACACCCGCGCGCGGCTAGCCGCTGACATCGGAAGCAAGGTCGTAGGCCGTGGCTCGCCGCGCGTAGTGCGGACGATGCTTTATATACATATCTGTCAATGTTCTATATTCCAAACAGTTGTCAAACATGGGGAAGGTGCTCTACATAATGAAGCTACCCGCAGTACTAAGACAGCAGCCTCGTAGTACCACCACACTACAGTGTATGCCCCGCGCGCACGGCCGGAGCTAGAAGTTCTGCTGGCGGGTCCTCTTGCACTGTATGGCGTCGAGTATGGGCTGCCTCTTGCGCAGGTAGCGCGCGCGCAGGGCCTCGATCTCGGCCTCCATCTCCGCGTCCAGTCGCGCCATGCGCTCCTCCAGCTCCGTGGCTGGTAGCTGCGTCAGCTGGAACGACAGATTCGATATCGGATCATTGGATGATTCGTATATACTAAATCGGGCCGGGCTCGAATCGTGCCAAATGTATAATTAATTATTAGTATAACTGTCACGAGTTGTTCTATTTGATTAATTCCTTAGAATAAGCACGACCCTCAGCAATGAGGAACACGACTTAGAAGAAAAAATAATCAAGTTAACAAATACATTTTTTTGTGGCAATAATTTTTTTTTTTCTTTCTGTGCAGATTACAGCATGCAGCTTGCATTGCTGTGTTACTGTTTGAAGAGCAAGAGAGCCAGCGTAATTACCGGCGCATGAGACACTGGACTGCCTTAGATGGATCTAAGGCCTCAGGGTTAGCAGAGAATCGAAAACACTCTAATAACATTATGAACGTGACAGTTATGCTGACATTATAGGGAGGTGAGGTGTCTACGGGCGAGGATGACCACTTACCATCAGGCGACTGATCGTTCACATAGTCTGTTCCAACACGGCATGAGCAGTTCTATCAGCGACACCTAGGTGTCTTCAAGTTTAAAGCGACCGTGACCGCTTACCACCAGATTCTACGTCAACTAAATCCACTAAACCAAATGTTATAACACTAAATACAGATATAATTGTTAAAAAACAAAGCAAAATTATGTGCACCCAGTGCCGTGAAACGAATTTCTTTTCGTATCCAGTGCCGTTAATTAATTTTCTGCCATCTATTTTTGCCACAAAATGTTATTCACAAACCAAACCGCATGCTCAATATGGGGGCGCACACTAGTGTCGCGACTTACGCCGGGGGGCGCTAATGTGGCCAGTGGGGGCGCCAGAGTTTAGCGGGAGCAGAGTGACCACGTGCAGTTGACTTACGAATTCGAAGTTGCCCTCCTCTACGAACGCCCGCTGGAACGCGAGCGCCGGGTTCGGAGCGCTTTCCTCCTCGTTCTCTACCCTAAAAACACAAAAAGAGAGGAATTTGTTACAATTCACCAGCACAGGTGGGAACAGACTCTTCCTACTTCTTCGTCCTAGGAAGAACATAAAACCACTTTCGCTGTGTCGTGTAATAATTATAGTGATTTGGAACGCGATATTTTTTACAAGTTTCGTGAGGAAACGTGCACACTGAGATAACCAATGTGTGAAATGGCGAAGGCAACAGCAAACCACTCCATTAACTCTGCCAAGAGAGTAGTTCGTATGTGGTTATTTTCATAGAATGATTACGATCCTCATTAATGAGGAATATGACTAATTAATGAGGATCGTAATCATTCATCATCAGCTGAGCGTTTTTTTTTACGTAAACAAAAGTGGTCTGAAAGCCATCTTGCGATGCTGCGTGGTGTGAGCGAAGGAATCTTACAAGCGATTCATGAGTGTGGAAACGAGAACGGTATGTCAGGATCGTTGCAGGTGGAAATCCTTAGTCTCTGCCTGCCAATTTTATGTAAAACCGTAGGAAAATAACTCTAAATTAAAAAAAAAAAAAAGATCCCGACTTACCATTGTGAAGATCCCCTTACTTTTTCCTGGTCATCATCAGGTCCTTGAGCATCCAGATGTGGGAAGGGCTCCATGGTCCTAAATATTTGAGCTCAAACTCGAACCGTCTAGCTATTACCGTTCCAGAGATCCCACCTGACATCAATATACTCCAAGATCTTGGAAACCACTGGTCCAATTTTAAACAGACCTAGCTAAGAACATTCTCGGCTAAATTCTCTATGAAATTAAAAAAACTGGTTCCGAAACGGACCATCCGTTGTTAAGTTACGATACCACAAACAAACAGACCTACAGACCGAAGACGCGACGTGTCAAACTTATAACACGGGGGTTAAAAAGGCGTCTCACCCCACGGTGACGGAAGGCAGGCGCAGCGGGCCGGTAAGCGTGCCGTTGGCGCCGCCCACGTGCAAGTGGTTCACCTCCTTCTTCTCGAAGTGCTCCAGGAACAGCGGCCGGTACTTGGGCCGGTTCGTGTCCATCGGGTCCGTGTCGTGCCCTGCCAATAATACCGTCAATTCTGGTGATACCCAAAGTGGTTTATATTAGAGATGCCACGAATATTCGGCTACTATTCGGTATTCGGCCTATTCGGCCACTTTTTTTGGTATTCGGTATTCGGCCGAATAGTGCGTACTATTCGGCCGAATACCGAATACCAAATCATGAAAAATAAACCACATATTACTCAAGATTATATGTATTCTATTACCAAATTACAATACTTTAGTAAGTAAAATTGATCAATGGTAGGTTGTTATAGATAAAAACAAGCTTTTCAGCATTTGTTGGTAGCAAACGATTGCGCTTTTCGTCGTAAATGATACCTGCTTCAGAAAATAACCTCTCACTATACACACTACTCCCAGGAGACGAAAGATAAACTTTAGCAAATTTCGAGAGGCTTGGGTATTGTTTTTCGTTTGCTGACCACCACTTGTAAGGATCTGCCGTCCGATCTAGGCGAATTGTTTTCAAATAAAAATCCATCTCATTTGCCACAGCACTCTTCTCCACATCCTCATCATTATTATTTCGCATATTATCTGTAGCGACTTCGTCAAAGCAGTTCCAGAAACTGTCGTGTATTTCAATAGTCTCATCATTTTCATTCAAGTTTCTTTTCTTACGAAGTGGAGTAGAATCGTCATCGGTACTACTAGATTTATCACAATCACAACTTATTTTCAGAGCTTCTAGAAGAATTGTTTGTCTTGTTCTTTCAGTTTAAACCAATCCTAGGAAACTTGTTTTGAAACGTGGGTCAAGAAAGTAGCAACCAGATATTTGTTGTGACAATGAGACAGGTTGCGGCCTGTTTGTTACGAGTTTACGCCCTCGGCAAGCATGTATTTTGTGTCGAATATTCGGCGCTTCGGACGACAGCGTTGCCGAATATTCGGTATTCGGTATTCGGCCAAATTACTATTCGTGGCAACCCTAGTTTATATCGACCTCCAGGGGTCGACTACAACCTGCAATGTTCATGAGATGTAAATGGAGGTCCACGGATAATGGATCTTCATAGCTGGTGCAAAAGGGTTTCAGCGCGGTTGCCAATCTCTTAACAAAACAAAAAGAAACAGACTGGACATCACTAACCGAGGAGATTTGAGATTAGATCTAACTAAATTGATGCCAATTAATGTTGAAAATTTGTTATTAGAACATCAGGTTCATCCCTCCCATTAAAAGCATTTAGAATAGAATAGAATAGAATCACATTTGATGCCAAATACATTATAAAAAAAATTACAAAAAAAAGCGTTAAAATTTAATGTAGATGCAGACCGAGCAGTCGGTAAATGTACCGTATGTTTTCGAAAAAAATCGAAAAACTCATTGGTACATGGCATTGCAAGGGTTCCGAACCCGGACCTCCTGCATGGGAGCCCGGCATCCTAGCACTAGGCCACCAACGCTCTTTTTTTTCCACCTAAACCATCACACTAAGTAAAAAAAACATCAACGCCGAAGCGAAGATATTTGACGACAGACTTTATATAGAAGTCGCTATAGCCAGGCGGACCCTGAAGGGGTCCTTCCACCAGCAAGTTACTCGTACGACACGCTTATCCATGCGCCCACGCGGTAGGGGTATTCTAAATCGATCCTATCCTATACACGGATAAAATGTACTAACGCTTCATAGTGGCCAGATCCGCATCTGGCTCGTTGATGACCATGGTGCCCAGGTCGGCGGCCAGCTCGGTGGTGCCGTCGCGGTCGCGGTCGCGGTGCGGCACCAGGGTGCCGTCGTCGCGCTTCTTCATCGTCGCCTCGTCGTACCCGTCGCCCTGCAAATGTCTTTCAATAGGAGATAATCCTGCAATGTTTTACCACTAGAGGCGCCACTAGCACAATGGTACGTAGCCAATCAACATGTAGATACGTTCCTTTCCACCATATCTTTTTACCTTTTTTTTTACTCTTCAGACTCGCGCCACGCTGTCTTAAGATTATTTATGTCTAGTTGGCTCCATCTACGCAACGCTTTGCTTTTTATGTCCTATTAGTTGAATAACATTTTTATGACATGATCTTATTGTTAAAATAAAGTCACGGGTCTCGACTAGATCTCATTTAAGTTAAACAACAAGATGCGAGTGAGTTCATAATAATCGTGTACGACCTAAATATAATTTTGTTCTAAACATAACCTAAAATAATGTATTGCTTTTAACAACAATTTAGGGAGCGTGCTAGTGGCTCCATCTACGCAACACTTTGCGTTTAAGTCCTATTCAGCAAAAAAAATCATTCGAAACTTATCGAATCGAAAAATTGAATCGCGACTGACTTCCAATGACCAAAAAGTGTAAAATATCCTCAAGTCAGATAGTCGAGTTCTTCAGTTCCGAGTTTTACATCATCGTTCCACCTGGTCTGGTCACTTGACACCTTGTTTCCCTAATCTAGACTGCTACTCAGTATATGACTCCATCTGTTATCATTTCAACTACCATACATAGTGTACAAAGAACAGAAGCGCCTCACCGCGGCGAAGGTCTTGGCGTTGGTGCAGTTCTGCGCGTTGCGGAATACTTGGCTCTCGCGTATCTCGCGCGCCTCCGCTATCATCGTGCTCAGTATGCTGGGGTGTTTCGCGTTGCCTGCAACCGACAAATTATAATACATTACATTCGTTACTCCATCACCCAAAGGTTGCCTGGAAGAAATAGCTTAAAGCTATAAGGCCGCCAATTGTATTAGTATGTTGTATCTTTTCTTCTGTCCTGTATTTTTATCCTGTGTTCAATAAAGATTATAAGTATTTGTATTCGTTTAATAAATTACATATTGCTTCCTATGTGTTCTTTTAACGATCCTAGTCACGGCACCATATTGTAACACTATCTTTATAAGAAATACATAAATCAAATCAAAATGCTTTTAATGTAAGTAAGTACCTTATAGTACATTTTTACAACGTCATTTTTTACTCTACCACCGCTTCGTAAGGTGCTGTAGCTGAAAGGAAAGAAGCGGCGCAAGAAACTTTCAGCAGCACATCTTTTGAAATAAATATATCGTACAATAATTATGAATACAATCATATACACAATGTGCAGAGCTGGAGCTGGGTTTAGGACCAAGTCTCTTTATCATTTAAGTAAATAGGTAATAATACGACCGATTCGTTACTGGCGCACAAGCCCTGTGGCTTATGCCAGTATTATGTTTTAAGATATAATTAGTTTTATTTAAATAAAGGGTAAAAAAAAGTAGGTATTAGTCATTTATTTTATAATAACCCTTTTTACATAAAGTCCGTCTTATAAAAGTCTTAATTTTTGACATATTTATTACAGTATCAGGTATCTTATTATAAAATCGTGCACAGTGACCCATAAATGACGTGTTTACTTTACTAAGTCTAAAGCGTGGGACTGCAAGTTTGTTTTTGTTTCTGGTATTGAAATTATGATTATCGCAGTTTTTCTGAAACAACTGTACGTTTTCTGAGTACATACAATATATTTTCATAAATATATTGACCCGCGACAGTCAGTATATTTGTTTCATACATACATAACTCTCACGTCCTTATGGAGGTTTATACCTCGAAGGGGTAGACTACCTTCATCATAGGTAGTTCCCACTTTTCGCAGTAAGATTTGGTGGACAAACGTGATAGGTGGCGAGCCTATCGCCATCTACTAGGTGGATAATCGTATCCACTAAGATTCTTAGTCGCCTCGTACGACACCCACGGGAAGAGTTGGGGTGGAACACCACCCCAACTCTTCCCGTGGGTGTGTCATAGAGAATAGCAATTCTCTATGGCTGGCACGACACGGCACGAATAATATAACGATGACTGACTTCGTAGGGCACCAAGACTCAAGTACCACCTTCGATTTCCGTTTGGGGGTACAAATTATTCCACTTGTCTATCATTTCATTATATTATATATAGACATGAATATTTTGCAAGTCACTAACCTATGAATTCATGCGCCAGTAAAAACTCCGCTGTGGCTCGCTCCTCGGGGTTCTTGATGAGGCACTGGCTCACGAAGTCGATGAACTCCGGAGACCACTGGTCCGGCTCTCTGTAACATTGCATGTGCTGTGTGAATGCTGTCTTTTAGCAAGGAAATATATTTGGAAGAACTGTAAACATAACTCTAATTTAGAAATTTAACTAACCCCCGACGTACAATTGTGGAGATCCCCTTACTTTTTCCTGGTCATCATCAGGTCTTTAAGGTTCCAGACGTGGGAAGGGCATCAAGGTCGTAAACATTTGAGCTCAAACTCGAACCACCTAACTGTTAACGTTCCATAGATCCCATTATACTCAATTTTCTCAAGATACTCAATGTTTTAGAACTACTGATCCAGTTTTCATCTAGCACTGCTAAGAATACGGAAGGCGGGGGACGCTCCGGGCTTCGCCCTACGCGATGCAAATTCTTCAACTTTCATACTGTGAAATTGAAGTATGCTTACTGTTACTTTGACCTTCCTGGTCACTATCTAGCGATGACCAGGAAGGTCAAGGTTTTAGACGTCTGAAACGCACCATCAACCTGAATATTTGAGCTCAAATTCGAACTACATAGCTATTACCGTTCCAGAGATCCCATCAGACATCAAAGATACTCCAAGATCTTGGAAACCACTGGTCCACTTTTTATCAGGTCTAACTAAGAACATTCTCGTCAAAATCCTCTATTATATAAAAAACACCAGGTCCAATTCGGACCATCCGTTCTCAAGTTATGATGCCACACACAAACAAACCGACAGACAAACGTGTCAAACTTATAACACGCTCTCCCTCGATCGGTCGGGGGCTAAAAACAACATATCATAGTATCTTATTTTGCTCTCTTCCGACTCCACATTCCTAGTTCAGAAACCTTGGCAAACAGTAACTACTTTAGATTAAATAATGTGTTAAGAAATGCAATGTCATGTCATTAATTCGTTGAATTAATGAAGTAGCAGAGATAACGTTTTTTAATATTCCTGATAATCGGCCAACAAGCGTGTTTCCGTACATGCCCTCGGCCATCTCGAGCGCCGTGATGCCACTTGACATAACGTACTGACCGAAACGAAGGCGGCGGCTTGGTGGGGATCATAAAGATGGCTCGCATGGGGTGGATGTCCCCATAAGGGGGCTTGCCCTCGGCCATCTCGAGCGCCGTGATGCCGAGCGACCAGATGTCGGCCACGCAGTCGTAGCCGATCTCCTGGATCACCTCGGGCGCCATCCAGAACGGAGTGCCGATCACTGTGTTCCGCTTTGCCATTGTATCCTGCAATCACGTTATGAAAATAATATGTGATTTGTGAACACTGGTTTTGAGATTTCAGTCGCATTCTGATCTGGACCCCAGATTACAAAGACTTAGACTTGTAATTACAAGGATTATTGATTCGTGAAAAAGGGCACTGAATTTCCATGAAGCAGGTTATAACATTTATATAAATTAGTTTAGGGGTGAATCTTTACAAAATTTTTGGAGGGGCATCGGTTACTGAAATCGGAAAATACAAAAAGAAATAGAAGTGAGTAGAATGTGCTCCGAAATATCCTCAACCAACAATTACCAAACCCTTACAGAAACCATCTCATATTCAGCTACCAACACACCAACTTACAGTGAGCTGCCCAGCCACGCCGAAGTCCGCCAGTTTAGCGTGCCCCTCAGTGTTGAGCAGTATGTTCCCAGCCTTGATGTCTCTGTGTATTTTCCTTCTCCTGTGCAGGTATTCCAATCCCTTGAGGGTATCACAGAGGATGGTCGCGATCTCGTCTTCCGAGAGCGTTTTCTTCCGTAGCCTTATGATGTCTGACACTGAACCTGCTCCGCAGTACTCCATCACGATCTATGAACGTCAAAATATGGATAAAAATCACTGTCATTAGATAAGGGTGTCGTAAGAAGACTAAAGTTCGGGGCACTATGGAGTGGAGGCGCAGCGGTTTACTTCTATAACTATGTAAATTAAACCTTAACGCCTTTAAAATATGGTTCAAATGCCAATATACCGCGACTCGGGCGGCTGGAAGCACCGCGAAACTCGGAATCACATGCTAGTCCGTATTTTAGACATTTTAAGGTTTAGTTTCAATTGTAATCGAAGGAAGTCGCTGCGCCACAACTCTCCTAATGAACGCTGGATTTAACCCGGGTAACTTTGCTAGTGGTAGGATCCAATCAAGCTGGTCCTTGGTTACTTTATCGCCAAATATCGTAGTCTCGGTATTGATGTGTTCCGGCTGGTTTCGGTAGTATTTAGAAAAGTCAGTCCTTTTTAAACGTGTACTTTTATCTTCTGTCTCATAGTCACTTACTAATAAGATAGAGATCCAAAGTAATTTTTTTTTTAATTCGGAACTACAATGGGAATGTTAGACGCTGCCTGGTACATGCGTACCATTATCATGAGAGTGTTTGAACTCGTCTGTTTAATACCTTGAGGTAAAATAAGGCTTAAAGAACCGATGTGACATAGGCTAGGTCTTCACGTAGTCGGTTCCTTACCGGTTTGGTTCGCTGCATCCAATCACAAAGCGCTGATTTCAAGAGGGAGGGCGGAATGTGATTGGTTGCAGCGTATCGAACCGAAATGGAACCAGCGCTTACCCATAAGTCCGTGTTCTTGAAGTAGCTGCCGTAGTACTTGACGACGTAGGGGCTGTCGCACTGCTGCATGATGCTGATCTCTTTGATGATCTCCTGAAGGTCCGTGTCCACCGGCACCTGCTTGATGGCCAGCACCTGACCGCTCTCCTTGTGGAGCGCCTGTGATATTTACCAGTGAGTTTTAAACAATGTTATTTATTAAGCATTTAGCCATGGTGGGTACTTATATATTTACCAGTGGGCTTCAGTGAGGCGTTCGGGTTACCAAAGAATTGGCAACACATGGCAAGTTACGTATAAAGCGTTAATAGAGATTTATGTATGTCAGAACGGCTGAGAGAAGAGCCAAAGATCGGGCTCAATGGCGCGCCCTGGGAGAGGCCTATGTCCAGCAGTGGACTAGAGTGGGCTGATGATGATGATGATGTATGTCAGAACTAAGTAAATCTTGACAAAAAAAATATCTCGCCGTAATATTGCGATCTCTATAACAGATTATAAAAGTATCAGAGGCGTGGCGCCCTCGTAACAGGGTTTTTATTTTCCTGGTCACGGTAAATAAAAACCCGATGATGATGATGATGATGAGGTTTGCTGGAAGAGATCTCTCTTCGAGATAAGTCACGCCCCTTGTGTTTCACATATTTTTGTATAAGTTTGTATTATATTGTTTGTGGACAATAAAGAGTTAATAAGATGAAACTACATTATCTACTAAGTTAGTCCAGTACTGACTGGTGAACTTCACTTGGCTTAATACCTGCAGACATACAGGTTTTTCACCATATTTTATTCTCTATTAGACCCATGAAGGAACGAACGGAAGGAGAAGATCCGCTTAGGAGAGGGAGATTATTTTTTCTTTCATCCAATATTAGAGCCGTTAGTAAATATAAATAATTTATTGGCTCCGACCTCCCAATATTTAACGCCACCGCAGCTACGCCGATACGCCGTTTCCACATCATTTGTCCATCCATACCAATGGTAAGACACCATGTCTGATCAATTCAATTAAATTTATCTAGTATTAATCATACATCGTCATCGGTAAATAATATAACAATAGTTAAATCCAAAAAAAATAAAAAAAATACTTCTGCCCTGATACGAAGTAACTTAATGCAAACCGTGATTTTCGACAATGGCAAAAATAGCGTTTAATGTTTCTGGAATTCTATAAAAATTCAAGTTTTCAAATAATAATTCCAGAAAATTATTCTCGAAAATCAAGTTTTGTATTTAGGGATCTTCTTCCGTATCAGGGCAGTGATGACGAGTGATCTCTCTACCGTCATCACCACGTCAAGTTATGGCAATCACCTTGTACACGCTGCCGTAGGAGCCCTCGCCGAGTTTGCAGATGATGTCGAACACCTCCTCGGGCTGACGCGTCAGGCTCTCCTCCGACAGCTTCTTTAGCTCGCTGCAACAAACAGACAGACACAGTAAATATTATCTCATCTATCAATTCATTTAACCATCGGACCGAAGCGGAGGCTGGGTCATTCACAATGGTCTAGAAATAATTTTTCTTCTTCTTTTCTTTGTCTTTTTAAAGAAAAACATCGGTGATGTTTGTAATACCACTCCAATTAGGCTAAAATATATGTGTGGTCTACCACAATACAAAGGTGGATTTGATCGACGCTTGCGCCGCAGTCTTTTGCCTTTGAGTCACTGTCGCTTCCGCCTAGGACCATATCAATGATGATTTTATGGCGAGCGATGACGGGACCATTGAATACCAAAGTTTGTTAGAGACTTCCTGATGATTGATGCTGTTCTGTTATCTTGAAATATTTGTTTTAGACACGTTTTGGTAGTGGTAGATCCTTATGTGAAGGATCGCCTGGGGTGGTACCACCCTCTTATCTATTTCTGCCGTGAAGCAGAGATGCTTGCATTTCTGTGTTTCTGTTTGAAGGGTAAGAGAGCCAGCGTAATTTACGACACATGAGGCAATCTGTCTTAGTTCTCAAGGTTAGCAGCGCATCAAAAACCCTCTAATATTAACACAGTGAGGTGAGATGTCTATAGGTGACGGTGACCACTTAACAACAGGTACATGGGTGGTGGTGGTCGTCTGCTCTCCTTATTTAATAAAAAAGACACGACCCAGATTAGTCCCAAAATCGACTAATTACATCAATTTGAAGTAGTTTTTATGATAATTTAAAAGTAATTTTCTATGAAACACATGAAAACGATTTTTTTTATTAACGTATATAGAAGCTTCAGTCAACCTTTCCTTCAGCGGCAGGTCACCGACCCGCGCTTATCAAAGTGCAGCATGCACATAACAAAGTAGTAAACAATAAAGGTTAAAAAAAACTACAGTAACGTAACGTGTCGTGTCGCCGCCGGTTTATCACCATGGGGCACGCACCCCTTGCTCCACTTACCTACAGCTCACCAGACCCACATCTACTATGCCCTAACATCTAGAGGAATTTAACTTCGGGTGGAAAAACTTGACCACAAAAATAAATAGGGTCGTAATGGGAAAGGCAATGACAAATCACACCAGTAAAATGGGGAGAGAATAGTTCTCTATGTATAAAATATTCACCACCAATTTCACTATGGGTGGAATGAAGATGGAAAGAAAGAAGGAATAACTTGACCACAAAAATTAATCGGTTGTGTATCATAATTTAAAAAAAAATGACAAACTACACTGGTAGAATATGGAAGAATCGTTCTCTATTTACGTACCTATTAATATAAATTTTCACCAGCCTCTCTCAGCAATGAGAAATATGATCAGAGTAGCCAGAAAGAAATAAACATTTTCCTTAAAATTTCTGATAAGTAACTACAACTTTTGATATACGGAAAATTTTTGTTTTAATTTAACTAAAATTCCAAACCAAGGGGTAAATTCTGAAGGTATGGCAATACCATTAACCCCATGTCGTTCGCCCCATTCGGTTGCCACCCACGCGCCCCAATTTCTAGGTCTTCACATAGGCATCAATTACCATTATTATATGTGTTGGCCGTCTATACGTTGTGAAGGTAAAGTAAGCTAAAATTAGTTAAAACTAAAAAACCAAGATGTTAATGGAAGTTTTTCTGAATAAATAATGAAAGATAAGATCTAAAATGAGAAGATCAGAAATTCAAACTATCCTCACGGCTCAAATGGAGAAGATAGGTAATACTTGTCTCAAGATTGACTACCAATGCTATGAAAAAAAATATCAATATTAGGACCTCCAACATACAAACTAGGTCGAAACCTGTATCTTGGAAGTCTGAACTCCATCGTACTATTCCGTGCCAGCATATAGCAATAGCAATATCTTGTGTGACGGACGTCATAGCAATCACGATTCACGTAGACAAATGATTGATAGAGACGGGACGTTATATAGTTGTTATGTTAGACGTACTGACATTCCACCCTGGTTTGAAAAGATCAAGTCCATTGGCGAGCCTTGGGGAGAACACCGTGTCTACCAGCAAACTAATGATGACAATAACGAATCCGTTATTCAAATCAGAAAAGAATCAGAAGTGACCTCGAATGACCGCATGTTTTGTTCCTTTTCATGATCTATATAATTCCGATCATTGTCGGCAGTTGGAAATAGATTAGAGATGCACCGGATACACTCGGTTTGTATTCGGTATGCCAATTTTTGCTATCAGACCGGATACCGGATAGTAGATGCTACTATCCGGTCGCGCCGGATATTTCATTCAGACAATAAGTTGAACAAAAAAATCAAGACAGAGTTATGAATACACAATAAGTTTGTTTATTTAATGTCTCATTAAGTTACAATAACTTTCGTAATTTTGGATAAAAAAATATTAAATAAATAAATTTTTATCTATCTACCTATGCCTAAACAGTCTTTCATTACTTTTTTAAGAAAAATATTAACTATCAACATTAGCAGACAATTATAAGTAAACTCACGTGAGATCGCGTGAGCGCAAGCGATTACAACACTTGTATGTAGCGCCTTCCATTCGGCCGGATATTCGGTATCCGGATATCTGGCCAAACCCCTATCCGGTGCATCTCTATAATATCTCTTTCGGTGGAATGTGCGTAGTAGACCGCTAATTATAGCGCTTTGTGTTGATTTACTGCACTTATTACTTCAGCTTTGTCTTTATGCTCTGGCGACGGAGTTTTATCTTTGGCCGACAGTTTTACGTCCTTGGCACCACACCTGGAGCTCAACTATTTTATTTATTTGGAACAAATCGGCTGTAAACCAGTTTTGAATATTTAGTGCGTCTATGAATCTAGCCTAGAATTTGTAAGGAGCATCAAAAAGTGGGCACAGAAATATCGCAAGTACCATAAGATGGGGTTTGGATATGACTCTATCACAGAAGCTTCAGTATGCTAGATCTGAGTGAGAACTCAATTAGATTTAACCAAACATTAAAAAAAAACATTTGACAAGATTTAACTATTGCTAGATGAGATGATTCAAACTGGGTCCTTATCTACCTGTAATGTTTACTATGAATCATAGTATGATCAAAGGGCTTCTTAAAATCTCTGAGAAGGAACGTAATAACGTGTCGAATTCCAATGGATGATATTACGTTTGGATCTTTTTTCGATCATAAACCTGACCTGAGGCTCATTCTTAGTACAGCTAAACATCTATCACATAAATCGAAGTAAGCTTTGAAACTCCTTTGGCAAGTATGCAGGCTCAGGACAACACAGCTGGCGTCGATTTGGTTGGTTCGGTGTTGACGGTCAATCAAGAATATTTACACAAGATTGAAAATCTCATAACAGCCGTTTACATTAACAATATTTTGGGTTGAATGAATCGAATGTTATCTCCTTTCACATTTGTAAATAATTGTGTTCTCTCAAACATTCTCTTGAGATCTTTCAGTCAAACTATAAGTAAAATTAGACAGAGGTTTTTGTTTCCCACAGATCACCCAACTCATTCATTATTTATCAGTTCTTTACGGCATTTTCGTCACCTTTATCGTTTTTATCTTATCATTAAGTTGGGGCTAGTATAGGGTAGTCCCAACGACGCCGTTAGTTGCACGAACGTCCTTAAAATACAAGCTATCCCTTTCTACGCCAGCTCTAGATAGAGATGTCAAGACTTAAGGAAGCCTAACATTAAGGACAAGCAAGTCACGTCACACATAGACAACGCATGTTCAGGTCATTGCAGGCCTCTCCCATTTGGAATACTACCAATTAGATTTTCAAATCCTTGAAGATATTCTTTGGAAACATCAAAATATGAAGTGGAAGCACCATGAAGAGCATTGCATAAAACATCGTAGAAAAGGAAATGTTCACATTCACAGTAGAGAAAGTTATACAAAACGATGGTAATTATGCAAATTGAGATGATTTTACGGCCAATAACGTGAACAATGCGTTTTATGCACAACTTACCGCTACGGCATCATGCGCGTGCGAGAGCATTTTAATTTACAAAGAGGGCACTTTATGCCTACACTCGAAAATTAAACAAAACTACTGTTTGATTTCTTTGTTCCATTGTCTGAAATGAGACTAATAATTAACGACGACATAATTAATCGAGCTGATCTGTCCATCTGTAAATGCCATAACAGATAAAAACGCATATGCGTGCGTGACCAGATAAATGGATGATTATGATCGAAGGAATGTTTCATATCGGTTAATAACGGTATCATAAATATTAGAATTTAGGTATTGATAGTGACGCAGTGACACGTCAGACAGCAAATGTAAATTTTGAATGTAAATAATAACACTCACGTTAAGCTTAGGTATTTTACCTATGGCTCTTTATTCATCAATTAATATTATACATTACATTAATAGTATATGAAACTGATAGCATTTTACTAGAAAATGAAGTTCATTAGTGAAGAATTTTCATGGAATTTACTTTCAATTCTCACTTGGGTTGCGAGTGATTTCGCAAAGCAGTGGTCGGCACATCCGTTTATGACTCATGACAATTTCGCTGGTCGAGAGAAGTTTAATGAGCTTGCAGTCGAACCGGTACACATACTCCGTGTATTTGCTTACGATTGAATTTCAAGCACCATCAGCATCCAGATGGTTAATTAATACCGACTATCAGAAGCTGTTCAAACAAGGTTCAAAGCTTTGTTTAGAAATGAGTAAGTTTATCTTATCTACCGAGGGGAGGGTGTGCATCACATAGCTTAGATACTTGACTAATCAAGTGTTATTGAGTGATAAATAACCTAGAGTAGACACACATTACTGTAAAGCATATATTATCCTTTATTTTTGTACCTACGTTCTTTCTGATAATACCAAAAATATCATGAAAATTGAATACGGAAGTGAGCAGCTTTATATCATTACTATTCATCATCAATTTAATGAATCAGAAACATCAGAAACGAAACTCATCAACACTATACAACAGCGGGCCCAGCACTCACCCTGGAGGACGCTCGTTGGCGCTCATCCTGTCATCGCGGCGTTTCTTGCAGGTGTTGCAGCTGAGCGTGGGCGCGCCGCCCTCCCACACCCCTCCCTTCCAGAAGATCAGGCGACCCTCATCATCCATCACGTATACACATTATTGTTATAAGTTTACGGTGTCAAAGGCTTGCTATAGAGCAACAGGTGGATAATATGATAGCGATCTAGTTTAAAAGTGTTGAAGGTAATAATTCTGCATAATTTTCTATCAGAATGACCTTGTCAGTGGAAAAGGGTCTGCAGCTACAATCCAAATATTAACGAATCAAGAACTTTTAACGACCGTTGAAGTTTTTTATAGCGAAGCAACTAATCCAAGGTTATTACAGTCGATAGCTTCATCGAAAACCCAAATATAAACAGATCCACTACATATATACACAGAATCGTGATAGACTAATCACCGATCCACAGTTGAGCACGGATACACAAACACAGACTAAAGTTTGTTTATCGTGTACACAATCACGCCCGCGCCGCTGTCCCGAAACGGGGTTACGATCAACGTGGACCAACATTAACTTTTAAACTGATCCATGTACTGAAAACTTTCTCACAAGTTTTGGATCTCCAGAAAATATATTTAGAAGTACACTAAATAGATCAACAGAAGCAAAGTCACGGTGTTTACGTAACCAAGTCTCACAATTCAAAAACGAAATAAAGTCAAGTCCGAAAATAAACTGCGTGTAATTATCCTTTAAAAGTTATTATAACCGGTCGGAATACGCGTCAACACGACCGACCATGACGATGTCTCTGTCAAGACTGCCGGAGATCCGGAGGACTGTAGAGATTGGTTGGAGAGTTGCCTGGAGTTTCAGCCATCATCCTCGATCCAAGTTCAAAACATTTGAACGCGGAAGTCGTTGCCAATTTACAGTAGCCAGAAATCTGTTTGGTTCACAGGAAGAGTCATTATCAGTACTGGATTATTGTTACTTTAGAAAGTATTTCTATGTGAAAGAATAATAAACGACACATTTGTACCTAAATTAAAGTGTCTTCTATCATTATTATCACATTCTCTAATTAGTTAAATAAACTACCTACAGTACAAAATATACGTACGGTGGAAGACACATACCCTGTAGCTTGATGAGATGTCGACTGTACATATTTCATACAGCAGTATTAAAACATAAGGATAAATTGTTAAAAGTCAGAGTAGTTGTCACAAGGAAGAACGGAAGAATTAAATATAGGAAGTATTATATTAACAATAATTGTATCGTCGCCATTGACTCTTAATTTTAATGATGGCAATAGAACAGGAAGGAAAAGACGCAAACCAATATTGTCATAAGCTGAAAATAGAAGTGACTTAAGTTTTAACTTTCACGGTGTTTAATATCCCGTGTCGAAGGAAAACTTAGCGCAAGAGATGGTTATCAAAATAGTCATAGAAACTTCATAAATCACGAAGGCACATAAATTTTTTAGGCGTGTTAATAGTCATCTTCTATTTTAACCAGTATTTCATAAACTATGACGTTAAAGGACTTTCCTCTGGGGGACCATCGAATGCTTTAGTACAGGGAGGGAGGGAGATCCACAAGTGTGTTTCGAATGAATACAGACGTCGGGTGGGCGGCTATAGATAAATAAAACCGCGTGTTGGTCCATCTATAAATAAATAAGGATCCTCATTACGACACGATGACATTTTACTAGTGTTTTGCTTATGACTCGTGGTTGATAACGCAAAATATTATTTGTTTCAGTATATTTCCTAGCCTAGACACAAGTTTCAGGTTCAAAATGAGCTTGGAAGCAGTCACGTCGAAATTATGGAACAACATCGAGCAAAGCGCTTAATGAGCGCTTATTACATTAGCCTGAATTCAGTCAACGATTTAGTCGACTAATCAGACAGGTTTCCGTTTACAGGCGGTAAATCGCAGACTATACTGAATGCATTTGACGAAATTCGGTTTAACTATAATTAATAATAGCTTGGTTTCTACGTCAGTTACTTTAGGTATCCAGTATCCACAATGCTACCACGAAAACGGACATAAAAGAATATAGAAATGAAAATAATACCACCACAACCCCAAATGAGGTCTAGAGGATCAAACTACAGGAACCGGAAAATATTTCGAACTGATATTTCCTGTGTAACAGTAAATGAAATGACCGCTGAATTCCTTTAGTGACGGTGAGATGCACGTGACACGCGCAATTTCCGCTTGCGATATTTCTGCGCGTGCGCACCCTCAGTACAATGAACTGAAGACACAATGTCTGCGGATACCGCGCCAGTTACATTACAACGAGATTAAACACAAGCTGTGTAACAAAAACAAAACGTTAGCCGCCCACGCTAAAAATACAAACGACAAAAAGAAATGGCAACGGGAAGGCCAGAAATTAAGTCATCGAGCAAAAGATAAAATAAGATGACATTCTTGAGGAACACATGGCACAAGAAGATACTCAATATCCATTTCATTAGTCATTAGTTATGGCGATGGCGGCTGAAACAGTTTACTATATATAAAAATTAAAAACGAACAAGGACCGACAATTCGGATCCACGCCACACTTTAATTACAATATGAATCTTCAGTAGAGTATTCAGTTGTGTTTAGTGTAGAGTTTATAAGACTTTAGTAAACAACGTCCTAGCATAGAAATTGGAATTACTATAAGTATACAGCTTTCAGTGCAGTCTAGGTTTCAATTTCTGATGAGATAGAACTTTGTATTCACTTTAGTTATATCTTTGAATTGTATAAACCAAGGTTTGATTCAACAACACGTTTGGTCAAAACGCTTGGTCATTTCATTTAGTCTTGTTGTATTGTCTTTTGACTTGAACGAGCTATAAATCATCTGAAAACATTGTAAGTGGATCAAAGGCCACAATTATGTACAAAATGGCGGCAAAGAGAGCACTTTCGCAGCACGAGACAGGTCAGGCCCGAGCGACGACCCAGAAACGAGAAACTGATCGCTACAGGATTATAGAAAGCACTGATAAATGTCTATTACTACATTATAAAGACTTTTGTATGTAAATTGGTAAAGTGTACTTGGTAGAAAGTCGATGTGTACTTTACCAAAAAAACAAATTATTACGCCTTTAAAAGACTGAGAAGTGGTCAGAAGATACTTTTTGTCAAGTTAGATCTGTGCGATCCAACAGAACTGTACAGAAAAAAATCCAAAAGATTTTAGTAACACAAAGTAGCAAGTATTATTATCATTATTTATTATAAAACTTTACAATTTATTACAGCACAAAGCTTTTTGCAAAAAGAAAATTGGTATTCATACCCTATGGTATGAATACCAATTTCTCCTTTTTTTGGTATCTATATACCAATTTTTCCTAAGACGCAAATAACATTATTGTTGCTAAATCTGTTTTACGATATACTATCCTAAAACCTAGTTGCCGACGTATAGGCCCGTTTTAGACCACTCCCACGCATTGGAACTATTCGAAAGTGTTTACTGCGAATTAATTCATAATTGTGAAAAATTAAATATAGTTTGTGACAAAAATATTGCGTGGCACAGAAATGTCAGCACACGTCTTTAACCAAGTCCGCTTTTGACCCCATTGCATTCATCAAATCGTAGGCAAAAAAATCCGCAAAACAATTTATTAACCAGCACGAAAAAGCTGAATCAGAGAACAAACAATGACGACCAAACTAGGTTGCCCGCAGTAATCGTTGCGACATCCGTACAGTCCTCCACACCGCTTGTGGTGAACACATGAGAATCTTGCATCAGAGGGTGTTGCTGAGTGGTGATTTGTACAACTGACTCACAGTCATCGCCCTTCTAGGAGGCTCAAAACAATGCCCTGAGGTACGCCAAAAAGAGTTCAGAGTTCCTATATCCCTTGCACACCTGAGTCACACGATCGTGCGTTCCCACTTTAGAAAATTCTACAAAACGCGCGGAATCTCTTTTTACGGACCAACCTGAATTCACACGACGATGAGTTCATAAATTAACCCATAAAAAAAGATTTTGTGGTGGAGTGGTCAGTTGTCGCGTGAGTGCTGGCAAGACGGATACGCTCCCTGACCCACGACAAGACCCTGTAAATTATTTTGTATTTTTTTCTAAGTTTCATGCATTTTCTACTATATCTTTGTCGTATTTTCTCCTAAATAGTACGTACTATCTGAGATTTACGGTATAGCAAAGTTAACATAGCACGTCCGTGAGCTCCAGGTCACAATTGTACCAACGCACGGGCGTGCGTTCATTGATTTTCACTTTTTCTTGCGTTTCAGGGTTACAATTAAACAACCACCTTGTCCTGGTATATTGGAAGATGACAATAATTCATATTTGGATATAGATAGCGCAGACGAAGAATTTATTAATCCTCAGCCTGAATGTGAAGTCGAAATGTGACACGATAATCAACCATCATCACAGTTTTTATTTTGTCAGAAAGACATTTTTGTTTATATATTATAAGTTTTATATTGCCCATAAATGTATTTTGATTGTTTATTTACCCTGGTAATTATAAATTTTTGATTTGTCCTATGACTGTAAGAGAAGTTAGTTTATAAATTAATATATTCAAAACTGTGATAATGTACCAAAACTGTGGTTTAAGTACAAATATATGTATTCTGATTGAAATTACATTATTATTTAAAATATTACGCGCTGTGAATATAAAAAAGTCTATCCCTAACTAGGAACGCACGTGCGTTGGTAGAATTGAAATCCTGGTGAGCACGATCGTGCTATTGACTTTTACAAATGAGGCTATTCGCTTTATAGAAAAATAATAAAATCTTGAGAAAAATGAATCTCAGGTGCGAAAGGGATATGCATAATCATAATCAATCAATAGGAATGGGAAACTCATTTTACTACAATTGGAATGTGCAGTTCTTTGTGTTCAAAATGCCCCATGCCACGGTGTCCGGTGACTAAGCCGCGGGTCTCCCACAATGAATTCCGTAAATCGTGCCATGACCTACAAATCACGACATGCAAATCTTAGAGATTGGCTGTACATGAACATGAGAAGCATTTGAGTTAAATCCGTATTAATATTGAGACTAAAACGTGTTTTACGCGATTCGTAGTAGTTAATGGTCAATTAGGCATCCACTGAAAAAAAAAATAGTTTGGTAATGGAATACCAATAAGCAACGTTGTTGCAAATGACGTAAGCACCTCAGAATCTCACACGGTTCTGAAGAGAAAAACATTAATTAACCAGCTAATTTATAATATTAAGCCCTGTATTTTAATTAGACGAGGAACAAAGACTTGACTTGGATTAGTTGATTCACAAAAACTTCGGAACAATAGCGCCCACGACACATCGTTTTTGCAAAGATATTCTGCTGGAATAAATGACATGATGTTTGGAAGGATTAGGTAGAAATGGTAGAAGGTTTTGTGCAGGGAAAAGCTAAATTACTATCAGTATTTAGGAAAACTTTTAGGATTAAATAAAATGTTACAGTATAATAAATCTGTGAACGATCGATACAAAAACATGACAGAAAGTAGCTGCCACTCTGTCGGCTTTGTTTCGTAAGTCGTGTCTATGCATTTATTCCGAAGTCCATATTTAGACACAAACTATAAAAGATATCGATCAACCACAAGGAAAGAAAACCTCTATTTTAGTTTCGGGTTACACAGGGACGTAAGCTAGGACCGATACTTTACCTACTGGATGAAATCGAAGACAATAAGTAATCCTTTTTCGAAAACGGAATAATCCACCAAGCGGGTTGAGTGACCGCGAGGCGGGCAAAATCGCCGCGAAGCCTTTGCTCAGAGAAACAAAAAGACAAGCCAATAAAACTGGGCATTTTATTATCTCCTCCCTCATAGCGTTGGGTATGAGGAAAGTGTCCTACATACATGTAGCCTTGAAGCCTTGCAGTATTTTTCTTATTAACGACTAAACCCACAATATCACCTGGTGGTTAGTGACGATGAGCTTAGTACTGGCTCTTCTATAAACACTGCCGAAACACATCAACGCCGAAGCGCAGATATTTGACGACAGACTTTACATAGAAGGGACCATCTACCCAGGCAGGCCCTGAAGGGGTTCTACCACCAGCTAGTTATCCGGGTTAATCGCCTCGTACGACACACTTGCCCAGTGGCAGTATAATATTTTGATCCTTCCCATACATGGAAAACCGTGAAACATATTCAGGGACCAAAAGTGCAAGCTTTGCATGTGTTGTATGCATATTGATCAAGCCGTTATAGAGAGATAGAACATCGGATTTTCATGATAATATCGCAAAGATATCTCTGCATAACTATTTTTCTAGCCATGTGATACTAAAGACATCAAAGGCATGATTTCCTCCAAAAACACGTAATTCTCAGCAGGATCGTAGCCCCTAAAATAGTAGAAATCCGTTATTCCCTAAAATAAAGTATTTTATATGTTTTGTTAGAATTTTTTTCTAACGTTTTAGGTAATTATAGCTCGACCCACATCATGCATGACATAAAGCATAGTTTTCATTCCATGCCATGACCATTCACACTGAATATCGCTCGGGCCGACGCGGCTGCGTCCTGTATTGACGGAAGTGCTATGTCGGCTGTAGATAAAAACGCTCCCAAATTGATTGGCAACTTTGAGACTGTTGAATGATTTCCAAAAAAATTGATTTTAGGAACAGGTAAAACTGCACCTGCAGGCGTTAAAATTTAGGACTGATAACTTTTAAATTGAAAATGGAAACTCACTTTATACTCATTATAGGTTTCCTGTGATTAGGCCCAACATTAAGGGATTTAAGTTGAATTCGGTAGGTGGATAAAGATGTGATGTTCTCTATTTAATTTCAAGCTTGAAGCCTTTTAGCCTTTAGCAGTGATTTTGAATCAGAATCGGATCGAAGCGATAGATATATTATTTTTTTATTCTAAGGATTTGGTCTAATTGCATCTCAAAATCGCTGCAGTATGCTAAAGGTGTGAGTGAGACAGACAAGTCTCGAATCCATCAAGGGTTTCAGCATTAGTTAAAAGAATAATGTCAAAAAAATCAGCAGAATTTTTTACACGGGCTTCTGGGTTTACAGTGGGACCAGGGGGACCAGAGGGAGACCAGGGGGGCGAGTTGAGAGAGAGATGCAGAGGTTAGGGCCAAATTTTTGATTCAGGCAGTTGTTTTTGTTGAATAGTCTACTCATAAGAAATGCTTTCTTAGTTTCAATACACAGTTATTATTATGTCCTATCATATAAATCTATATCTAAATCACACTCTCTGTTATCTTGTCATGACATTAAACTCTTCTAGTAGTTTTAGTGAAGTAACTAAACTTAAATATTTCCTGGTTATCCTGGTCGTGGCTGCAGCTAAATTCAGCACCCGGAGGAAAATGTAATAGGCTTATTACACCTGACAGAGTTCAGGGTATGTTCCGTAACCAATTTGGCTTATAATAATTGTCAAGTAATGTTAGTATTTTGGAACTGTCGGGTAATAATTGTCAAGTAATGTTAGTATTTTGGAACCGGCACTTAATCAACTGCCAGGTAATGAGTACCCTTTATCGGGTAATTATTACATATTATGGAACTGAAGCTCAGTATACAATATAGTCTACAATTTAGACAGGCTTCTGTTTATATGGTGTAAATCGCAGGCTGACCGTATTGATAACTATAAGGTACACTTGACTGAATCAGTTGAGTGACTCATTCAGTCAGACTGAATTCAGTCAAGTGTACTAAGCCCTTAAATGAGACATGTAGCAAAAAATATGTTATAATTATGCAATTATGCAGGCTGAAAAATCTTAGATCATAGGCTCGTAAACAAAATTTTAAAAACAAAGTTTTATTCTTTTTTCGAAAGAATGTCAAGTCAGAAGACTAGAATGATATTTTGATACCTGTAAAGTGTGTTTAATATTTCTTTTGATAATTACGTATTGTTTTACAATTTTGGTATTTATTTTGAGCATTTTAATTTTTAAATCTTTGCTCTGCGTCAACGAATTTCATACTTATTAGTCTTATTACTTACGTATCGGCGACAGTTGAAATAAGGCAAATCGGGAAGAAACACATGCATGCGTGAATTTCTGCCTTCGAATCTACCTGAACAAATTGTTCCAGCAGGGTTTTCTGCTGGAAAATATTATCCCAGGTAATCGGTAAAAAATCTAATACAAGTATTCTTACCTCTTTGATGACATTTCCGCCGTCATTATGACTTTATCAGTATTTTGTCTACACTATGAGAACAAATAAACGTAAGTTCATTATCTTTAGTGAAGTAACTATTATTTTTAACAGTTCATCAACAGAAAAATCTTTGAACACAGAGAAATAGAAAATAAAACGATAAAATGCACTAATGCACATGCATCGCGTGAACAACTGTGGCACAGATTACAAATATGACAGATAAGCTGTTTTTTATATATTATTTAACAAGGCATTGGCAACACAGGCCATCAGCCTAAACATTAAGCGATTTAAAACAGTTATTCGTTTTTCAGCATCAAAATGTTGCGGTGTAGACTCATTTTAACACTCCTAGGAGATATGAAGGAAATTTCAACCGTTCTAGTCTCTTACGAATTCTCATGGGCGGTCACAGAATCACAGAGTGAAACTACACAACAAACCACTAACGAGAAGTTTATTTTAAAAGTTCAACACATTGACACTGTTACTGAAATTTGCTAGACAAAACTACACCGATTTTAGCTATCAAAATCACCAGAAAACAATATAAATAAACTAAACACCGTAGAACCTTCTCCAGCTACTTTCTCGCCAAAACCTGTGGCCAAAACTCCTAGATAAGCTGTCAAAACTGCGCTTCATTGGTATAGTTTTGATTCAAATTGTAATGAGAGTTAAAGAAAGACCTTTGCGATAAAATGCTAACGATTGATTCTCACACGTTGTATGTCGCAATTTGTGTACCAAAAAAACGACCAAGAACGTGACGGGCACGCTCATGATAGGGGTTCCGTAAACTTCCGTAGCCGTTCTATCAGTATTCAGGGGTTACCACACACATTCCTTCTTTAATGGTCTTTCTCTTTTTACTGGTATTTCTAACGACATCCCGCCCCACACTATGGGCACCTATGGGGTAGGAATATATATTATTTTGAGATCACAGCTTTGTGTGGTCAGGTGTGAGTGGAGTGGGGTGGGATTGATTTTTAATCATCGCTATAATTTTAGACCAAATTTCATTTCATGTATCCAATATGTGCAAAACGAGAGAGAATAAAAGGCTTGTGACATACAGATAGACGGACATGACGAACGTAGGGTTTCTAGTTGGCTACGAAACCCCAAATACACAGTGACGTATTCCTTTGCTCGCAAATCAAGATTGAAGAGTGAGAATATGTATAAATTATTAAAATATTTCTGTATTTAATTCAATAAAATATTTTGCAAAAGTTAAACTTTAAAATAAATTCTGATTTTTCCAAGAGTTCTTCCGAATTTCAACCCGCTCGCATTCAATCCCATTGCCTAGGCAGGGTCAGACTCGGTTTGGCCCACCTCTAGTTTAGTTGCCATGGATACCTATTTTGATAAACAAAACCATGGCCAATGGCCGTGTTCAAAATTCTTGTGTTTACTGTCTGTCAAGTTGTAATGCAGCCGTGGACTGTTTTTATTTATTGATTAAACATTGGTAGTTATTTAATTGTCTGTTAAATGTAAGGGACACAGTAGTTACGCGCGCTCCATAGAAATGTTCAAGAATACTTTCCAGTCTGGTTTCCTGTCAATTCTTTACAGCATAGGCAGCAAACCCTTGCAAATTTGGGACAAAAAGGTTCGCAATGGGCACATAAAGAGGATTACGGACAATGACATTCAGAGTCTGGTGCTGGAAATAGTTGGGACCAATGTTAGCACCACGTACATTACATGCCCGGCGGATCCGAAGAAAACGCTTGGGATTAAACTGCCTTTCCTGGTTATGATCATAAAAAACCTCAAGAAATATTTCACGTTTGAAGTTCAAGTAAGTACTAGCTTATAATATTATATTTCCTGTTTTCAATTAACTGCTAATACCAACTGCTTTTTAACTGCTGTATAAAATTAAGGTTATGGAAGCATAACCTCAAAACCACATTACAAGAATTCTTATAATTATAATTCCTCTGCTTGTGTGTCACTCGCTGAATAAATTAAAACATTGTTAATATTTGTTTCTAATGTATAAATCCTATTGAATTCCAGGTTCTGGACGACAAGAATGTACGAAGGAGGTTCAGAGCGAGTAACTACCAGTCCACAACGCGGGTGAAGCCCTTTATCTGTACGATGCCTATGCGACTCGACGAAGGCTGGAACCAGATCCAGTTCAACCTGGCAGATTTCACGCGCCGTGCCTATGGGACCAACTACGTGGAGACACTCCGAGTGCAAATACATGCCAACTGCCGGATCAGAAGAGTTTACTTCTCTGATAGACTGTACTCCGAAGATGAACTCCCAGCAGAGTTCAAGCTCTTCCTTCCGATTCAGAACAAAGCTAAAACAGCTGTCGCTACATAAATTATCCGGATTCATAAGATCTGTGAAGTTGTCGTTAATTTAGTAAATATATTTATAAGCCTTATTTTATTTTTTGTACTTAAATGACTGTACTGCTTTACACCCCTTAACTTTTACGTTGTTTATATGTTGTATTTCAATAAATGTGCACAAAATATGATCATGGGATTTATACTTCGGGTAAATAAATAATTATTAGTAATAGGAATAGGCTATACTTATTAAAAAGTTTTTTTTACGGCATTGAACAGAGTATGCATGAATAGTGACTCAGCTATAGCCCTTTGCCTTAATCCCTATTAGTTCAAGAACCTTGAAGAAAATGTAAAAAGATTTTTATTTACTGCAAATCGATTATATCAGCCGCTATTGGTGTTTAAATATTATCACAGGGTTGGGTCTGGGGCCATAGCCAGTAGGTAATTGATTTTGGGAACTAGAAATTGATCTTCATCAAAATTCACAGGAACCTATGGAGATTTAATGGAAAGGCGGAATCTGTTATTCTGGAGAGTAAAGATTGATTTTTATTCGACTTGTCTGTGTCTTGTTTTGTGTGTGTCTTGTGTTTACGTGATGTTTAGAGCCGGTATGGCGCTATAGCCAGCCAGGGAACCAAACATTCAGGAGACTGATTCTATGGTTCTGGACTGCACAAGTATCAAGTTCCTACCTGACTGTTATAGATAAAGTTACCTAGCCTACCTATAACTACAATGAAGATTGGTTTGTGGTTGGACTTCATTATGAAAATCATATTAATTTCAAATACGGTAAAACATAATTTTATCGATATTTTTGAATCGACTACACTCGCCACAACAATCAATAGATTAAGTTTGATTGATTACTACGAGACGACTGATGCATGCGAAGAAAGAAAAAGTACATCTCTAATCTTTAAAAAAATAAAAAGAAAGATGGCGATCACGGAGCACATATTCCGAAACTCCGTTTTTTTACTATTTTTAATAGAAATATTAACAAAATGTTATGCAAATGATATACTAGGGTGCGGCGGATTTGTTAAAAGTCATGTCAGCTTGGATTTCTCCAAAATTGAGATTGTCCTGTAAGTTAACCTATAACACTATCTAATTAGATTTTCCTAGCAATTAGCCTTGAAAATGTAATTCAGTGACCTAAAAATCTAAGAATAATATTTAAAAATATTGACCTAAACTAAAATAGAGATCATTTTCATTCAAAAATCAATGCTTAACTCAATTTCAGGTATACCAAAGAAGGTAGCTTAAAAGAGAGGACAGAATGCGCCCCAACCAATGGGTACTACTTCTTACCACTCTACGAGAAAGGGGAGTACGTTTTGAAGGTCCATCCACCACCTGGGTGGAGCTTTGAGCCTTCTCAGGTGGACTTACTAGTTGACGGGACCACAGACCAGTGTTCCACTGGCCAGGACGTCAATTTCTCCTTCAACGGGTTTGGAATCACGGGCAGAGTGATCACAGCTGGCCAAAAGCAGGGTCCCAGTGGAATTTCTGTGCAGTTGATCAATGATAAAGGGGAGAAAAGGAATACATTGACAACTGTGGGTGGTGATTTCCATTTTACCCCGGTTATACCTGGGAAGTATACTGTAAAGGCTTCTCATCCAAGGTAAGTTTTTAATTATCTTGTTATTGCTTAATTTGCAAGAGGAATTTTCAAACTTATACCCCCCATTGTTTCAAAATTCTAGGAGTGCTAACTAAACCAAGGTACCCGTGTTATGATCACCTTTAGTTTTATTTTAAGTGGCTTAAGGATGTAGAAAATATCAGGTAATTTGGTTTACCTGATATTTTCTCCCTTCCTCAGCAAATCATATTCTTCAGATGCAAATTATTCAACCAATCTAAATAAAAAGACAGGAATGTTATGAAAGACCACAAGAATCCTTCATACCTTCATGGTTGTTGCAGATGGAAGTTGGACCCTGCTCAAGCAGTAGTGCAAGTGAAGGAGGGCAACACTGCTCTGCCGGCGGGAGTCCTCGAAGTAAAAGGCTACGATGTGAAGGGCTCCGTGATCTCGTATGGCAACCCCATCGGTGGGGTGTATGTGCTGCTGTATTCTAAAGAGGTTTGTAATAGTAAAGATGTAGTTTAAAAATACGTTTCAAAGTTTGTATTTATTTAATGTTTAATAAAAAAACCTGCTGTGGTTTGACTGTCTCAAATATGTGTATAGAAATATTACTAAATAATAAGGCTAAAATGAATGTGAATAAGATATAAATTAGTATTACTGCACAATTTTTAGTGATAAAGATTTCATTCAAGAGATGAGGCAGTTTTGAATGGTTTAACTTTGATGACACAATTATAAACAACCTGTACAGAGTGCGTCAATCTTTATGGTCGATCTGAATATAGGCACGAGTCGCGTCACAGTACATGTTTTTAGGTCACTGCGGGGTGCAGAAGAGCGAGGGAGCAAGGCATGTCCTCCCCCACACCGCGCGGCGGCCCGTACTCATCCCTCACTCTTCTACGCCCCGCTGACACGTAAAAACATGTACTGCAACGCAACTCGTGCTTATATTCAGATCGGCCATAAAGATTGACGCACACTCTACATAAAGATGATTATTGAAGGAAATAGACTATTATGGGAATATAATTTTTAGGAAAGCAGACATTCCTAGTCCTAACTAAAATGTGTTTTCAGGTTCATATAATTAATCAACTTTACAGTTATGTTCAAGACAATATGTCTTATTATTACAGGAGAGCCCAAAATTCCGTGTAGAAGGTTGCAAGACGGCCCTCCTGCAGGGCGTGCCGGACGCTCCCATCTGCCATGCCATCACGGACGGTTCCGGAGAGTTCAGCTTCGGCCTCGTGCCGGCCGGCGAGTACAAACTGCTGGTGCTGTCCCAGGCGCCGGGGCAAGCCACTGTCAGTTACAACGTCAAGCCTGACAGTGTGCTGTTTGCTGTGGCACATGACAGTCTGTATATTAAGAACGCATTTGAGGTGAGGAGACCGGCTTTTTTAAAATTAATTTACCATTATTCACATTGGACCTCAATCTTGCCTGATGGTAAGCAATGATGATGTCCACGATTGAGCATGCAGGTTCAGTAATACCAATTCACACCGGCCTTGAAGATCCCAAGGTTGAGATCACAATCCACCGGGAGTAACCCCAGTGGCACTTCGACCCTTGAGGATCTTTTGTGCCTACCCCATTTTACACACTGGTCATCTAAGTGTGTAGGTTTCCTCACGATGTTTTCCTTTACCGTTAGAGCAGCCGGTAAATGTACGTAAGTCTTCGATAAATACGAAAAACTCATTGGTACATGGCACTGCACGGTTTCGAACCAGGACCTCCCACATAGGAGTCCGGTGTCCTAGCCATTAGGCCACCGATGCTCTTTACCTGATGGTAAGTAGTCACCGTCGCCCATAGACATCCTCACTATAATGTTATAAAAAGGTTTTCGATGCGCTGCTAACCTTGAGGACTTGGACAGAGGAGGATGGAGTAGTAGTGAGCAGCACTCACGCTACTGTAGCACCATAAAAGCTACATATGAAGGACTGTTTTGCTAAAGCATCTCTCCACTACTCTATAATAGTTGAGATTGATTGGTTCACACTGACTAGTGTATCAAAATGTCTAGTGTGTCAATCGAAAAACGAATTTCAGATTAATCTTTAGAATGTCCATGTGAGTTGATTTGCAATAAAGAAAAAGTCAAATACTCTGTACCACACAATTTGCATTGTTTTCAACTAGAATGTGTGTCTATTGTAATGTGTGTGTATAATGTACGTTGCAGGGACCCTCTAAGGGAATTGTTCAGGGAAATATATATACTGACTGTCGCGGGTCAGTATATTTATGAAAATATAATGTATGTACTGTAATGTATGTATGTATAGTCTTAAGACGAAGGTATACAATCAGTGCGTCCTACCTGTTATGGTATATGGCGCTCAAACGTGGACACTCACGGCAGGGCTGGTCCGAAAATTCAAAGTCGCTCAACGAGCTATGGAGAGGGCTATGCTCGGTATCTCATTGATGGATAGAGTTAGAAATCAAGTCATCCGTCACAAAACGCGAGTTACCGACATAGCTCATATGATTAGCAAGTTGAAGTGGCAATGGGCTGGCCATGTCTGTCGCAGAACCGACAACCGTTGGGGTAGACGAGTTCTAGAGTGGAGACCGCGGACAGGAAAGCGCAGTGTGGGGCGCCCCCCTGCCCGGTGGACCGACGACCTGAAGAAGGTTGCTGGCGATGATTGGATGAGGAAGGCGGAGGACCGAGTAATGTGGCGCGCCCTGGGAGAGGCCTATGTCCAGCAGTGAACAGATACGGGCTGATAGATAGATAGATGGAATGTATGTACGCAAAAACTTACAGTTGTTTCAGAAAAACTGCGATAATCATAATTTCAATACCAGAAACAAAAACAAACTTGCAGTCCCACGCTTTAGACTTAGTAAAGTAAACACATCATTTATGGGTCACTGTGTACGATTTTATAATAAGATATCTGATACTGTAATACATATGACAGAAACAAATTAAGACCCATATAAGACGGACCTTATGTACTTAAATGTACAAGAGACTTGGTCCTAAATTCAGCTCCAGCTCTGCACATTGTGTATATGATTGTATTCATAATTATTGTAAGATATATTTATTTCAAAAGATGTGCTGCTGAAAGTTTCTTGCGCCGCTTCTTTTCTTTCAGCTACAGCATCTTACGAAGCAGTGGTAGAGAAAAAAATGACGTTGTAAAAATGTACTTTAAGCTACTTACTTACAATAAAAACATTTTGATTTTTGATTTTATTCCTCAGGTGACAGGATTCACAGTTGTGGGCACAGTGCTAACAAGCGCGTCCGGTGACGGGGTGCCTGGCGCTCGCGTGTTGATGGACGGACGCGCGGTGGGCACGTCCGACGGCGCGGGCAAGTTCACGCTGCCTTCCCTGCAGCCTGGGGTCTACACTCTTGGCTTCCAGCACGGTGAGAAACCAGTTGACATTTGTCTTTTTTTACGCCAAAGATCCTATCACTTTCCCAGTGTTTATAGAAGAGTGGAGCCGCAGCTAGTTTCTTCGATAACAATTGAAACTACACCTTAAAGTTCACGCCGCCTTCACTGCAGCCCGGGGTCTTGGTCTACACCGTTTGCTTCCGGTATGGTAAGGAACCATTTACGCCAAATATACTATCACTTTGTCGCCTAAAAGAAATTGGGGCGGATTCATACAAGCTTGCGCCCAATATGTTCCACGAAACGTCCTTAATGTTATGTATTCTTTACAATACATGATATCTCTTTCTACGCCATATCTCTAGATAGAGATGACACGAGACTTAGGAAGGGATGTTTCGTGCAACTGATGGATAATGCTAAAAACTGTGCTCGCTCATAGTAAAACAATAAGATATAGATAACGAAAGTGCTTATATACATTAAGTAAAAAAGTAAGTAAGTAATACGTTTATTTCACATACAGCAATGACCGAAACAGTTATAATTATGATAAAATAATTATGTAGTCAAAGGTAAACATATCTAAATCATGTATGATGGTCTGCTGTTGTTGTGAAAAGGGCCTCAACTCAGCTTATTCGCTTTCTACTTATTATTTCTCTGTCCATTCAATAAATGCTTTAATTTAGGAGAAATTATTTTTTTCGGTGACGGCGTCGGTGGTCTAGTGGCTAGGACGCCTAAGCGCAGTCAGACTGCTCTAACGGTGAAGGAAAACATCGTGAGGAAACCTGCATGTCTGAGGAAATTAAAAGTTTCCGAAGGCGTATTAAATCCACCAATCAGCACTGGACCCGCTCGGTGGATCAGGGCCCGTACCCCCTTGTGCAAGGGGAGGCCTGTGCCCCAACAGTGGGGACATTAATAGGCGAATGAAAATAAATAAATTCTGGGACTTTCGCAAGAGGGGAGGCCCCTTGCGAAAGTCCCAGAATCGATTTATTCTGGGACTTTGCGAAACTCCTAGTATAATTTTTTTAATTAAAAATTATTTCTATTTCACAGAGCAATGCGAGTTCGAGGACCTCCAACTGAGCATCACACCTCAAGGGCCGGGCAGTGCGCCGACCGCTAGGGCCGCCCGCTGGCGCGTGTGTGGGGCAGTCGCCCCGCCCGACGACAGGGATGTCACCATCGTCGCCGACAGGGGACCCTTCAGCACTACGCTGCGGGTGGCGCCTAGCAGCGGAGGTATCTAGCTACTCTTCGACTTATAGTATTGCCAGAAAATTAGAGAGGAGCTATTAGTAAAAGCGGGAGAGTAATCACGTAACTCAAAAGTATATTCATAGTGCGCAAATGAACTGCCAGCCTGATGTGCAGGGCGCGCTTCAGAACCAACAGCCTCCTGAGCACCATGGTTGGTGAACTGGATAGCTCCATGTTGAGACATTGGGTCTCGGTATACTTACCGGCACTCAGTGATTCCGTGAAAAGAAAATATGGTGCTCTCTATTACAAACAACTTCGTAATATTCTATATGGACTGTTATTACCTGAAAAGAAACATTTATTGATTGATTGATTGAAAAGTATACCCCTTAAGTCTATACAACTCTATTTTTAGATAAATTTTGCACGTTCTTTCAGGGAAATTTTGCACGTTCTTGTCGCCCGGCGTGTACTCGGCTAAGGTGGAGGTGGCCGAGCTGGAGCAGAGGGACGGGCTGCAGTGAGTTGGAGTTAATATTTATATGGGGTTTTACTACGAAAGGCTCGTGCTCCTATGGGGACCATAAGTACTGCAATAGCTGTGATTAGACTGACAATGTTCCTACCTTCTTTTTTTTAAAATGGCTGCAATTTGTAATGTTATTATATCTTGTAGTGGGGGCTGGATGATCCAGCGACACTTCGACACCCCGATTCACCACTTCACCGATTATGTACTGCATGAGATTGCTGATCTAGTATTCTTGATAAGATTACATCCAACTGCATCCACTGCCCTGAACTTCTATCAAAAATGTCTCCAAAATACCTCTAGTTTTGCAAGTCTATACGTCTCAGTGGAATAGAGCATTCCCGTGGGTTTGGAAATATCGTAACACACTCATTATTTTTCCCACTAAAACGTCAAACTTTCAAACTGAATATATCTATGGTCTACTCGCCAGATTCTACCCGCTAACTCAGAAGATATCGGTGGGCCACGCGCCGGTGGAAGGCATACTGTTCTCTCAACTGAAGGCGACTCTGACGGGCCGCATCCAGTGCAAGGCTCCTTGCAAGGAGCTGGGGGTCACGTTGCGACCGCTGTCGGCCGACGGAGGCTACGTGGGCCGGCCGCAGAACACTGTCGCCAAGGGTGAGTGGGCCTAGTGTTCTACCTGACGTGTGTGGCCCTGGGGGTCACGCTGCGGCCGCTGTCGGCTGAGGGAGGCTATGTGAATGATGTCTTCTTGTCTTGTGCTGTCTGTATTTATTGCTTCAGTCCGCATGGTCCGACCGCCTAGTACGACCGATCGGACTATGATAAGTATTCATTTATTTCAGTAATGATCATACATTGTTAAAAAATAAATAATAAAATGTTAGCATGTCATGATCATACATTAATATTAATAAAACTTCTTACTTAAAGTAAGTATAATGTCAAAAAGTTAAAAAATAAAATAAAAAAATTATTGCAGAATATAAATCCACAGTATTTCAAACATCATTCGTCAAGGAACTCGTTGACAGAGTAATAGATCGAACTACTATACTATAACATGTTTCTCAGATGGCGAGTACACATTCACGGACGTCCTACCCGGCAGTGTGGAGGTATCAGTGTCCACAGACCGGCTGTGCTGGGCCGAGTCGCGGCACAACGTGGCCGTGACTCAGGAGCGCGCCGCCGTGCCCACCTTCGAGCATACGGGATACGTGATGCGCGTGACAGCCTCCCACGACGTGGAGGTAAGTAGCGGGGTCACAGGCTGTGACGTTAACTGATGGGGACACAGACTGTGACGTTAACTGACGGGGTCACTGGCTGTGACGTTAACAGGCCGGGGTCACAGACGACGTTAAATGACGGGGTCACACTGTGACTTTAACTGGCGGGGTCACAGACTGTGACGTTAGCTGGCAGGGCCACAGACTGACGTTAGCTGGCGGGGTCACAGACTGGTGACGTTAGCTGGCGGGGTCACAGACTGACGTTAGCTGACAGGGTCACACTGTGACGTTAATTGGCGGGGTCACAGACTGTGACGTTAGCTGGCGGGGCCACAGACTGACGTTAGCTGGCGGGGTCACAGACATGACATTATCTGTCGGGGTCACAGACTGGTGACCTTAGCTGGCGGGGTCACAGACTGACGTTAGCCGACTAGGTCACACTGTGACGTTAACTGACGGGGTCATAAACTGTGACGTTAGGTGGCGGGGTCACAGACTGTGACGTTAACAGACGGGGTCACTGGCTGCGATAGTAACTAGTATCTTCATGTTCACAGGTGGAATACTCAAGCAAGAACTCCAAAGGGGTTCTGTCGGTGCCCCGGGGCCCGTCCCAACAATGCGTAGAGCACGCGGAGGTGTACACCCTGACGCCGCGCGGCTGCCACCGCTTCCAACCGCCTCAGGTCACCGCCGACACCTCCGCCGACAAGCTGTCTGTAAGTACAAACACTTGGCCCCCTTATAAGGTTCTGTTTTCTTGTGTCTTGAACCCACATCTCAGGCTTAACAGTAGCTGGCACGTTTTTCCTATTTCGCCACAGTGGTGATCAAACCAACTGGCGTATTTTAGCATAATTTATTTTTTATTTGTATCTATATCTAGGTATAGACTCTAGGCAGCTTCTACTTGGTATCTTTCGAATTTGAAGTAAATTGCAAATATAAAAATATTAGCAGAGCGCCAACCGAAAGTAGGTTAGGTTAGGTAAAGTACAGTCTTTGTAGCTGTTTTTATAATAAACTTTGGTTTTATAAAATACCAGTGGCGCCCTCTTGATAGGGTTTATATTTTCCTGGTCAGGTGCTTTTATTATTACCCTTCTGTGTAGTATACTGATATGTAAGCTGTAAGATTTCTTGTAATAAATAAAATTAAATGTATTGCCCGCCTGATCCCCAGACGGTGTACCTGACAGCCGTAGCACACGCGATGGTCCTCAAAGTACTATCTCCAGAGCCTGCGGATGACGTCGTTCTTCACATCAGCTCGGATACGGGGGGAGTGCGAGACGTGGGGCCGCTCGTGCCGCTCGCGCAGCCGCAGGGAGGGTTCGCGTTCGAACACACGCTCTATATGGCTGACGTGAGTACCGCGGGGTTTATATTTGATCACTATTTGTTTTTATGTTACATTGTCATTGAAATTCAAAAACAGAATCACAATTATACTATAATATACCGATTGCGTATCTTATCTTATCTTATGATAGGGGGCCGGGAATAACCCCAGCGGCACTTCGACCCTTGAGGATCTTTTGTGCCTACCCCATTTTACACACTGGTCATCTCAGTGTACAGGTTTCCTCACGATGTTTTCCTTCACCGTTAGAGCAGTCGGTAAATGTTCGTAAGTCTTCGAAAAATACGAAAAACTCATTGGTACACGGCACTGCACGGTTTCATACCCGGACCTCCCGCATGAGAGGCCGATGTCCTAGCCACTAGGCTACCGATGCTCTGCCGATTGCGTAACTTCAAACCTCGTCTCTGACGGCAGAATTTCACGACACAGCACTGATTTTTACCCTGTGGGACAGGTGAGGCCTAGAATGTGTTTAATTTTACTTACTCCGCTGGCGCAGCGACCCTTAAGTGGATCTTGTCCTCCGATACGAAAGAGCGCCATCGCTCTCTCTCCTGCACAGTCTCGAGCCAGTCAGGCGCCCGGAGCTCACGCAGATCCTTCTCCACTACATCCCGCCAGCGGTATCCGGGACGTCCGACCGGCCGTCGTCCGTTAGGGCGTCCCACATACGCTCGTTTAACTGCCCGATCTAGCACCTTCGTAAGCGAAGCGGTTGTAGAGTAAAAAAAATGACGTTGTAAATATGTACTATAAGGTACTTACATACAATAAAAACATTTTGATTTGATTTGATTCCTAGTGACGTGTCCGACCCATCGGAGTCGAACTACTTTTGTTTCTCCAATAATGTTCGGCTAATAATGTGTTTAATTACAATCATGTCTGTTCCATAACAAACGACCCAAATAACTATTTGAAAGATTCCAAATATATCATAATGTCTGCTTGCTAGCCTGAGATCTTTGGGAAATACACACGTTTACGTCGATCCAGGGCGAGATCTCCGTGGTCTCCGTATCATCATCCTCCCTGCTGTTCCACCCGGCGGAACCTCAACAAGTGATCGGCCGCTCCGAGTGCCAACCTTCTGCATTGAACATCCGCGCCGTACGAGGCCTCACGCTGGCCGGCAAACTGGTGCCGCCGGTTGCTGATGTGCTCATCACTCTCACGTCAGGTATGGGACGTCACCAACATGTATACCCTGACCAGAAGAATAAATGCCCTCGCCATATTGTGGAATTATGTTGAACTTTTAGAAGGTAGTTTGACTTTGTGCAGATTATACCGTAAATCAGCAATGCTGCATTGCTGTGTTTCGGTTTGAAGGGCAAAACTACCTGGAAGAGATTTAGTAACCACTTGATTTGGCGACAAATTAATTTGCACAAATTAATTTCAATTTTCCATTCTCCACCATTCGCACTACATTTTGAGTAGAATTTAACCAACCTTCGTTCCTCAGACGACCTGAAGCTGACCCAGACTACAACCGCCGATGGCACGTACCGCTTCGGTCCACTGGACGCGACCCGCCGCTACGCGGTCACGGCCCATAAGGAGTCCTACGTGTTCAGTGCTCCAGATGACAAGGGCGATATGGTCGCGCACAAGCTGGCAGAGATCATTGTGGAGCTGGTGGACGACGCCGATGGCACGCCTCTGCAGGTGAAACTCGATTTGACGCAATTTGTTGTTTTCAAATGATTCGCAGTTCCATGGAACAAAAAAACCCACTCGTTCCATCATGGAACTACTCAATAGAACTGCTGAGATCAGACGGGCGTGGCGTCTTTGTCTTGAAAGACTCTTTTCTCTACCCCGCAAGGGACACCTAAGGACTCGACTGACTCGAGAACTTGAGTGCCTCATGTGTCGGTGATTTTAACCTATTTCTGCCGTAAAGCAGCAATGCTTGAATTGCCATGTTCTGGTTTGAAGGGTAAAATAAGTTGAAAAGAGAACTAGCGTAATCACCTATGATCGGAGTAGGTAGGGCTGTTTTTGGTACTTTCCACATACGACTTTTGGTCTTGGGACTTACGGTCATAATATGGATAAGTATGCCCAATAATCCCGGGATTTCCGGGATTGAATAAATATATTATTTAGATTTTTAACGTTATATTTGTTTTGATACACATTTAAGATTGGTGGCGAAATATTTTTTTTTAAAGATTCATGGCGCTAGTGTACCTATGGTAGTGTTTTAACTTCTTCGTAAGTTCACAATTAAAAAAAAATCGTAATCCGCCGAGTAAGGGCGAGGTTTATAAAAGTAATTTACAACATTTGCTCGATAACTTAAGATGGGATCCCGAAATCATATCCATATTAATATAACCTTTGAGGACATTGACCCGAAAGAGCCCTACCTACACCGATCAGTGATTAATCACTGATGAGAACTGTCGGCTAGTTGAGTGAACCTAGAGCGTGTTGCAAAGCGCCGCGTAGATGGAGCCACGAGCACACTCTGTAAACAGAAAACGAAACGTCATTTTTGAAGATATCACAAATTTCTCTTTAATTTAATTTCTCAAAGCTATAATAAAATTGTGATGATATCATGGCATCATATGGCCATTTCAAAATAGCAGACCTATAAAATATGTTAAGACAGCGTGGCGCGAGTCTGAAGGAATTTAGGAAAGGTACGTATCTACATGTTGATATTTGGATTTATGTGCTAATTTAAAGTTTATTAAACAAAAATCTTGTAAAATTATCAAATTAATCAAAATAATCATTATTTATTTATCAAATTATTGTCATTGAAAGCAATAAATTTAGATTATATTATGTTTAGTTTAATCATCTTTAAGTCGTACACGTACGTCGTTGTTTTGAACTTTTTTTTAATGTGCTAGTGGCGCCTCTAGTGGTAAAACATTACAGGATTATCTCGTATTAACCCTGTCACGTCCGCCCCCAGGGCGCGCTGGTGTCGGTGAGCGGCGGCACGTACCGGCGGAACGTGGCGTCTGGCGCGGAGGGGCGGCTGCGGTTCGCGGCGCTCACCCCCGCCGAGTACTACGTGAAGCCCAACATGAAGGAGTACCGCTTGGAGCCGCCGCACGCCATCGTGCGCGTGGCCGAGGGACGCACGCACCGGGTCGCGCTCCGGTCAGTGTTACTGCGGCGGCTGGCTGTCTGGTCCGAGTCATCGTCATCATCATCAGCCTATTAAGGAGGAGCTCGTAGCCTAGTTACGAGCACGGTCCGAAAGTGGTCGTGCAGGTTTAGCGACGTTGGCGCGGTCGGTACCTGGATGGGTGACCGCTAGTGGCATATTTCATCTGAGCTCCTCCGTGCCTCGGAGAGCACGTTAAGCAGTCGGTCCCGGTTGTTGTCGTTCGACAGCAGTCGTTAAGCCATGTCAGAGGCTTACGGGCCGGGCGGCCTGAATAACTCTGACAAATAGGTTGGCCACTAACCATACGATAAGATAATGTTCCCAGCACAGGCCTCCCCTTGCACAAGGGGGTACGGGCCATGATCCACCGAGAGCGAGCCCAGTGCTGATTGGTGGATTTCACACGCCTTCGAAACGTTTTAATTTCTTCAGACATGCATAATTTAATTTCTCAAAGCTATAGTAAAATTGTGATGATATCATAACCTATTTAATAACATTTGATTAGCACTTCACAGCGATTTCGAAACGGAATTGGACCGAACCAAAGATTTTCAAATTCACCCTATGTAAATTGCTTTCTATATGAAAATCGCGTTTGCTAGTTAGCTCATGCGATGTGAGCATCAAAAGTCAAATGTATGGAAGAATACGTACATTTGCGCAAATCCTTTGGCTGGCTTCTGTGCTCACATCATCACTCTAGAGAAGAGGGCGCTACTATAGATTGACCATAAATCCTGTACGGCGCCTTGGGTGGCGACTGACGTGAGGGGGGAGCGCGGAGGGGAACCGGAAGGGCGCAGGCGGGCCTGACCCCCTCCTGGCCTGGTCCCCGCGTCTCTCGTCTCTAAGGCGCGGTTCAGCCTTAGTGTTCATGCTTAGTCCTATTTCTGTGGATCGAGTCTATAGAATTTCTGTTGTCTATGTCCTCAGCGGCGTGCGCGTGGCGTGGTCGTGCACGGGCCGCGTGGTCTCCCTGGGCGGCGCGGGCTGGCCCGGCGCGGCCGTGCTCGCCGCGCCCACTGCCGGCGCGCCGCCGCACTGCGTCGCCGAGGAGGGCACCACCGAGACTAGCGGCGCCTTCCGGTGAGACACAGCACCTTGACTCAGACCACGTTAGAGGGGTGCGGGGCGGGACGACAGAGGGCGAGCGGGAGGCGGGACTGTCTCCCGTCCCTCTAACGTCGCGGACGTCGTCTGACTTAAATGGTTTATAGACACTCAAGTTTTGATACGATTATATTTTCAAGATTTATTGTGAGTGAATGACACTAATAAACAAAAGAATTATTAATTTTCCTATTCATACTGTCACCGTCTTCTTTTTAAGATTGTCTTTGTGTTGGACCTCTAAGGAGGCCTGCTATAGGTTCACCTGTAATTCCTACCCTTCCATAACTGTCTAATACTGTAGTCCCACGGCCAGTGTTATCACGGGCCAGGCCAGGCCGCGCCACAGACTTCCAGGGTCTGTGGGGACGGTCCAGCCCCGCGCCGAGTGCGTCCCCACGGCCTGTGTCGGTTTGAACTCGCTTTATTTAAAATCTCTCAACTGCCCGCTTTTGACAAAATTCACGGGTCCTCATTACTCTATTTTTGTAGTGGTAGAACCTAATGTGAAGGATCGCCTGGGGAGGTACCACCCTCTTATCTATTTCTGCTTCTGTTTCTTTCTTCTTTTCTTTTTCTGTTTCGGTTTGAAGGGTAAGAGAGCCAGCGTAATTTCCGGCACATGAGGCAATCCATCTAAGTCCTCAAGGTTAGCAGCGCATCATAAACCATCTAATATTAATACAGTGAGGTGAGATGTCTATGGACGACAGTGACCACTTAACATCAGGTGGCCCGTTGGCTCGTCTGCTCTCATTAATTAATTACAAAAAAAAATTTGAAACGCGCGATGACGCGGTTCGCACGTGGGGTTTAATATAAAGAACCCGTCAATGTTGAAAAGCGCGGCGCGCGGCGTGCATAACGGTACGTCATCAAATGTAACACTCGTGTGATGACGTACCCTTGTGCGGTTCCGTGAACATCGCGCAATCCGCAAGAAGACGTCATGTGCCATGGTCGGTCGTTTCTCGAGAATTTGAGAATATTGGGCGCTTTTGGACCCACGGCTTCACCTCCAATCAAACATAGTGCATTTGATAGATCTCACTTAAAACTACATCTTTCACTATTGAAGAGACATCCTGAGTCGTGTGAGATAGGAGCTAGAGACCAAAAATGTATTCATACTAATTGCTCTAATTCTATTAGAGACACCAGCACTACTCACACAATTCTACTTCACACTAGGTGATCCTGTGTCGTGGGCGCTGTGGTGGGGAGTGTGTGTTGTGTTGTACCTAAATGTACTGTAAGTAATGTGATTTGGCGAAGTAGAATTGTGTGAATAGTGCTGGTGTCTCTAATAGAATATTTCGGTATCGCTCGGTATTAGGAAATATGTATGTTATTTTTTAATTTAATTTTTTGTAGTATTCATTGTACCTTTCCGTTGTATAATGTTGTCGTTAAATTTTCTCACACACTTGACACGAATTAGGATGTTAGTTCCTTAATAAAATATGTAGGTGTTTTGTTGGAGGCGGAAAGAAAAATTTTTTAGGTCCAAGCTTATGCTTAGCTTAGGTTGTCTGAAGAGATCGCCCTTAGCGATAAAGCCGCCTAAATTGCACTTCACTATTTCCTTTTCTATCTTTTGTTTGTTGTTTTCTATCTGTGCAATAGAGTGTATTTTACTTTACTTTACATCGTCGACCTCATCGTCGCTTACCATCAGGCGAGATCGAGGTCAAATGCGGGTTTAGTAGTCAATAAAAATAAACTTATATAGGATCCGCCCAAACGCTTTTCTTGCTCTATTCTCATAACATGATATCCGCCGCTTGCCCTCAGAATCCGCGGACTGCTGCCGCAATGCCTGTACACTCTACAACTGAAAGAATCTTCCGCACCGGAGCTGGTCGGGTTGAAGCTCGCTAAGGCGCCGCCCGCGATTGAGGTGAGTGAGAGAGAGAATCGATACAGCCATATTTGTACCTTAAACCATTATTAGTCTCTTCATTCATACACCTTCGAAGTAACTCTAAATTAAAAATTTAAGAAACCCCCCAGTTACCACTGTCGCGGGTCAATATATTTATGAAAATAACATGTATGTACGCAAAAACTTAGTTTTTCCCAAAAAACTGCGATAATCATAATTTCAATACCAGAAACAAAAACAAACTTGCAGTCCCACGCTTTAGACTTAGTGAAGTAAACACGTCATTTATGGGTCACTGTGTATGACTTTATAATAAGATACCTGATACTGTAATACATATGACAGAGAATAAAAATTTAACATCCACATGACGGACCTTATGTACTTAAATGATAAAGAGGCTTGGTCCTAAATTCAGCTCCAGCTCTGCACATTGTGTGTATGGTTGTATTCATAATTATTGTAAGATATATTTATTTCAAAAGATGTTCTGCTGAAAGTTTCTTGCGCCGCTTCTTTCCTTTCAGCTATCACGAAGCGGTGGTAGAGTAAAAAAAATGACGTTGTAAAAATATACTATAACGTACTTACTTGCAATAAAAACATTTTGATTTGATCATGACCAGGAAAAAGTAAGGGAGATTCCCTCCCAGGTCCCCAGAATTCCAGATATGGGAAGGGCACCATGATTCTAAACATTTGAGCTCAAACTGAACCACCTAACTCTTACCGTTTCAGAGATCCCGTCTGACATCAAACATACTCCAAGATCTTGGAACACCTGATCCAATTTTTATCAATCATGACTAAGAACATCTCGACAAAAATGTTTAATTAAATAATCCACCTCCAATTTGGATCATCAGTTGTTGAGTTATGATGCCACAGTCAAACATACGTAACATATATCACCCCTTCCTTTCGGTCGGGGGTTAATTAGACCCATAAGAATTCAGAATTGAATCTCAATTTCAGCTCCATCAGTGCAGATTTTTCGTGTTCGTGGTTTCGTTTCGTTCTTTCGTTGTTCGTGGCATGAAAGTGCATATAAATCGTGTTGTGGTGGACACCCAAGGATCCAAGAAGTGCGAAAATTAATCCGCCATTCGTTGTCCACCCAGGTGAAGGACCACAAAGACATCGAGAACGTCCTCCTGATCGCGGTGCAGCCGCAACAAGTAACGGACGCGTCCGTCGTGGTGCGCACGCCGAATGTTGACCACTACAAGACCCTCCGCCTCACACTGGCGCTGGAGGCCACGCCGCACACTCCCCTCTACTCTGCCAAGCTGGACCCCGCAGGTACAGATCTCCCCCCCCCCCTTTTTTTTTTTTGGTTGACGGGATGGAAATCTTCATAAGGTACTCGGTCTCCTGAGAGAGAAACCGCGGGTTATGTGGGATTTTTACCCACTAAAACCCCTTCGATGGCTAACCTCATGCATGTCGGAGGGCTCCGGGATCTCCAGTGGAACGCACCCTAGCACTTCGCCATGGGCCCCTCCTGGGAGGTGTATATTGCATAGCATAACACGCTGCTGCCCTCCCCAGGGTAGCCAGCCAATGGACGGCCATAGCCCCCACGACCCTGCCAGCCTCTTTTAGTCGCATTTTACGACAGACAGGAGCTACCGTAGCTCTATTCTTCCCCCGAGACTACAGGGCTGATCTGACCTCCACTTCTTTCTTCGTCGTGTAATAAGGGCGTTACTCTGACGTTGCAGGCTACAGCCAGACCCTGAACCCGGGGCTGATGCACGTGCTACCGCGGCTGCCCGCCGACAACAAGACGTTCGTGCTGCAACTGGAGAGCACGCTGTCCAAGGCTACGCACTCGTACGGCGAGCACGCGTACTACTTCAACTCGGACGGCCGGTACAAGACCTTCACGATACACTTCCAGCCCAAGGTCAGTGCTGCGATACTTATCTTATGATAGGGGGCCGGGAACAACCCAGCGGCACTTCGATCCTTGAGGATCTTTTGTGCCTACCCCATTTACACACTGGTCATCTCAGTGTGTAGGTTTCCTCACGATGTTTTATTTCACCGTTAGAGCAGTCGGTAAATATACGTAAGACTGCACTGCACGGTTTCGAAACCGGACCTCCCGCATCCGGCGTCCAACCGCCGACGCTCACTTCGATACTTCTTTGGGTTTCTAAGTCTGCCTACAGTGCATCAGTTTTTAGATAGGGCTTCGGTTATTGATAGCGATACGCGAATGTACTAAGACTATGGGAAGACAGAGACAGAGGCCGATTTTACCCGATACTTGAATTCAAAAGAGCTTTTAGTTAAAACTGGCAACTGGCGCTGATGATGATGACATATAGTACATATGACATTTCAATGCTCGACTAATGTGTGGGAAGAGGCTAACATCGCATGCGCAAACTGGCAGATGCGGTTTATTCTCTAGCGAGCAATCTACATAGGCACGAATTTCAAAAATCGAAATTCGTGGAATTGATAATCATGTTTTAGAAAACAATTATAAAATGAATAAATGAATGAATTAAAATGTATTTGCACACATATACATAACACTATAAGATTACACTATTACATTTCATTAGGTACTTAAAAGAGTTACTCAACTCAATTGGTCCTACAGGTAAAATCCTCCGAGCAAGAGCTCCGCCAGACGTCCCTACTGGTGGTGCCACTCCTCGGCGCCTTAATACTGGCCTACTTCCACCGCGAGGCGCTCGGTGCGCGCGCCGCCGAGCTCGCGGGCACGCTGCTGCGCGCGACGCCGCGTGCGCCGCGCGCGCCCCGGCCCGACGTGCTGGACAGGGCCAGCATTGATCATATAGTGTCCACGGTGAACGCGGCCGGGAAGAGGCCCGCTAAGAGGAAGGTGCAGTGAGTGGTAACATACCAATACTTTATTACACTTACTTGATGGTGCGGGTCTTTGTGATGGATACTAAACTATAGAAAGAAAGATTATTTATTTCCAATACAAACAATTATGTACAGAAGACAAAAAATAATATTAAACAAATATATTACAAAAATAATGAAGGTGGTGTGCAGCACCGGAAAAGGGGGACTGCCTCAGCCTGTTGCCGTAGCGCTTTTAGCACTGCGGCGCTGATTTTATACACTTTCACGTTTATATTCATCTTCATCAGCCTATTAATGTCCCCGCTGTTGGGGCACAGGACTCCCCTTGCACAAGGGGGTACGGGCCATGATCCACCGAGCGGGCCCAGTGCTGTGTGGTGGATTTCACACGCCTTCGGAAACTTTTAATTTCCTCTGACATGCAGATTTCCTCACGATGTTTTCCTTCACCGTTTGAGCAGTCGGTAAATGTACGCAAGTCTTCGAAAAAATCGGAAAAACTCATTGGTACATGGCATTGCATGGTTTCGAAACCGGACCTCTCGCGTGGGAGTCCGGTGTCCTAGCCACTAGGCCACCGACGCTCTATTTCCGACGCGATATCATAATACTCGTACATCTAATTACCGACTGCTCTAACGGTGAAGGAAAACTGCTTCACCGTTAGAGCAGTCGGTAAATGTACGTAAGACTTCGAAAAAATCGGAAAAACTCATTGGTACATGGCATTGCCTGGTTTCGAACCCGGACCTCCCGCACGGGAGTCCGACGTCCTAGCCACTAGGCCACCGACGCTAGTTTACACGTATTCTGAAGATAAACATAATGTTAATGTTTCTGTAAATATTGTAAATACTCGTAAATATTTGGCAATAAATGTTATTCTATTCTATTCTAAACATTGAAAATGAATGAATGAATGAATGAATACTAATGAAAATGTATTTTTTTTAGATTCAGTTTCACATATTGAGTAGGTAACACAAGAATGTAGATAATTATCAAAATACAAGACGGTATTTTAGACACAAAGAACCGATACATTTTATGGGGTATTACCCTTGCTCCAGCTGCCATGTCCAACTGGTTGTACCACGGGATCAGTACCAGTTGGACCACGGGTAATACCCCCCATTTTATTATTACAAAAATCATACAGTGACAACTAAGACACTGCATTCATGTGCTTGACATACGTGCTCGTAATACAGTACCTACTGAACAGTAACTCTACCAAAAAACAACTTTCAACTCATTCATTAAATTCTCACAAAATCGCAAACGTGTATAATTTAATATCCATCATACCAATAGAGTGGACATAGGGGTGTGTCCCAAATGTGTATAATTTAATATCCATCATACCAATAGAGTGGACATAGGGGTGTGTCCCAAATGTGTATAATTTAATATCCATCATACCAATAGAGTGGACGACATAGGGGTGTGTCCCAAATGTGTATAATTTAATATCCATCACACCAATAGAGTGGACATAGAGGTGTGTCCCAAATGTTCATAGAAAATTTTCGAACCATACGTTTCGGAACGTGTTGCAGCAAGGTGCAAGTTGCATAAAACTTGTGTTGTGTAGTTTACTTAACTAAAAAGCTGAAAATACAGGTTTCTTGCGACTTTGTTTATAATGAAACCTCACCCTCTTCTAAATATAATACAAAATGTGGGTAGCTATGTATAAGTAAACGTCCTAATTTGAACAAACAATATTTTTATTTTATTTTGTACGAGTGAAATCCAATGTTAGACTGAAGCAGTAAATTATTTATTTTGTTTGCTATGAATTATGAACTTTAAATGCATTTATTTAGTGGCGGTGACTGAAGCGGTATTCCTTTTAATATAAGGGTAATGAAATAAATGTGAACTGTTGTTTGATCATGCATTTTATTTAAAACAATAAAATATCAATAGGAATCATAACATGAACTTAATGCGACAGGGTGCCACTGTATGTACATACGAGTACATGGTAGTACATAAAGTTTATACATTGAAACACAGGGTACCACTATTTGAATGGTTATTTCATGACTTTTCATAATATTTTATCTTTTTTTAAAATATAAATTAGCTACGACAAACAGGCAGACGGGCCACCTGATGGTAAGTAGTCACCGTCGCCTAGAGACACGTGCAATACCAGGGGTATTGCTTGTGTGTTGCCGGCCGTGGAGGGAGAGGACTTTTTTAACGTTCTTTTGAAGCATCCCATGTCGTAGCGCTGCGGGAAAACGTCGGGTGGAAGAGAGTTCAACATTTTACAGGTGCGTGGCAGAAACGCTCGTGTAAAACGGGTCGTGGTAGACACCCAAGGCTACAGAAAGTGCGGGTGGAAATTGAGCCGCCGACGAGTGGTGCGATTCAAGAAAGTAGACGACGGCACCAAGTCAAATAGTTCTGAAGAGTTATCTCTAGAGGCTCAGACAAATATAATAATGAGCTAGAGAACAGTCTTCGTCATCCTTAGGTCCCATAATATACTCGTAACCGAAATACATGGTCATCTAGAGTCCCATGGGCTTTTAAGTAGTCTTCGATAAAAAATATTTAAGAGCTACTTTCTTTACTGTTAAGTGTGTGGTAAAGTTCTCCTTATGACATGGTCGTGCCCTCACGACTTCTTTCTTTACTGGAAACTTCACTATCTGCACCCATTCAGAACTCGGTGTCCAGACGTGGTGGTAGCAAGCCGGTGGTGTGATGGATGTTGAAGGTCATGTTACTTCTCGTAGCAGCCGCTGAACCGCCGCTGGCAGTCGCGCATGGTGTGTCGGTGGTGGTCCCACAGCCGGGCGTTCTCTTTGCTGGGGGCGAAGCGTAACATTAAATGTCATGCTAGGCGTACTTAGAAAAGTGGTAGAAAAATGTATCACCGCTAATACGGTATACCGATAAAGGGTTGGTTAATATGGAGACGGCAGGATGAGCCGCGAGCTCAGTTGGTTAGAGCACTGCCATGGAACGGCAAGGTCGCAAGTTCTAAAACTGCTCGCGGAAAAAAATTTGAACCATTTTTCTGAAAAGTTTTTGAAGAGACAACCAGTGACAACTCGTTATTTCAGGGAGCTCCTAATGTTTCAAATACTGTAAGAAGAGGTGTCTTTGTAAACCTTCGAAGATTTTCTTTAAATATCAGTTCAAGGGCCAAGTATAAAACTAAATGTTCTTTCAAAACTTCGTTTTGAGTTATGGTTCATAACTTACTTTACAAAGTATAGTTCGAAGGCTGCGAAGAAGTTACTGGAAGACCTGGCGTGCAGCCGGCACAGCTCTAGTTTCTCGCAGTCCTCTCCCACCCTGAAACGATAGTCTTCATGTTGATTCCTATTCTGTTGCGCATTTTAAATAAAAATGTAGATTTTCCGCTACTTTTAGTATACCATCTGTTAAAAACTTTCGATTAAATCTCAACCTTATGCCTGCACATTATGATACATTTACTCAAATTTTGACGTTTTGGGTAGGTTGACCTGTGGTTGACTGTACTATAGTATTTAGAACTTCAACATTTTAACAACTTTCATATCGGGTCAAAATTGCAGACTCAGCATATTGCCTACTATACGCTATGCCTACTCAGCATTTGCTATAGGCCCTAAGTTTTTCGCCTTCATAAACTAGGACCACGCTAAGACCACGTGGATTCCCAATGTGAACGTATTGATTAATTTGGACCTGGTCTACCTACCTCCTCTTGGTCCTCATTTTGGAGAAGCCAGTATCTGCGAAGTCTCCGTCTCCATACGTGAGCGCCGGGTCTATGAATCTCCTGGACACCCGGTGCTCTCGGGGCTGTGACTCGCTGCTCGCCAGTGCCTCTGAAACTGAACAATTTCGTTCGTTACTGAGTATGGGTCATTTGAACTAGTTCTACGAATAATGAGGTATTCGAACTAATTCTACATAATGATCAGCTCTGTCTACGGAACGAACAAAATGTTAAAATAGTTATAGAACTGCGTTGTAACGTAACCAGTTAGGTTACAAGACGATAGCAGAAGCAATAGTGCTTCTGCTATCGTGTTGTAACCTAACTGGTTACGCAGCACCGGTTTTGGACCTATGGGAACTGGAAACCAGGTATAGTATAGTAGGTATTTAGGTAGTCCACACTATTGAAGAGCGTCGGTGGCGTCGTGGCTAGGACGTTGGACTCCCATGCGGGAGGTCCGAGTTAGAAACCAGATAATGCCATGTACCAATGAGTTTTTCGGTTTTATCGAAAGACTTATGTACATTTACCGACTGCTCTGACGGTGAAGGAAAACATCGTGAGGTAACCTGCATACTGAGATAACCAGTGTGTGAAATGGAGAAGGCAAATGGCAAACCATCCCATTAAATCTGCTACGAGAGTCGTTCTACGTGATTAATTCTTTAGAATGATCACGACCCTCAGTAATGAGGAAAACGACAGAAGAGACACTATTTATATAAAGCAAAATGTGTTTCTTTCCGCCTTCTGGCGGACGAATTGATGGGAGAACTTTTTAATTTTTAACGGCTATGGATGTGAGTTAATATGGCCCCATCATAGCTTTTCTATGGCTTACAACTCATATAAAAATACTCTTATCTTATGATAGGGGACCGGGAATAACCCCAGCGGCACTTCGACCCTAGAGGATATTTTGTGCCTACCCTATTTTACACACTGGTCATCTCAGTGTGCAGGTTTCCTCACGATGTTTTCCTTCACCGTTAGATCAGTCGGTAAATGTACGTAAGTCTTCGAAAAACTAATTGGCAATGCACGGTTTCGAACGCGGATCTCCCGCATGGGAGTCCGGTGTCCTAGCCACTGTGCCACCAACACTCTCTCAAAGTCTCTAGGTCTCTAGGTACTCACTATAATCTTCAGATCTGACCGCAGGCTTGCAGACGACCGCCCCCAACATGATCACCACACAAACGGCTACCATCATTGTTGCCATTTTCCTGCCTAACTTAATATCACCGGTCTCGGACCTCAGTCTTATTAATGAAACTGTAATCCAGAGCATATATTTTATAGCGTTTCAGTCGCCCGCCCCTCCATACTTGTAATGACGCGGTCCGCACTTGGTAATGTAGAATATAAATATGTATTGTTGATTAGATATTTTATTCAAACTGTGACCAGTTTGTTTGTCAATGATCATCTCTGGTGGAGGGTTCTCTGTTGCATTAAGCCTTTTATAGCCACATCTTCTTTTAAAAGGGTCACCGTCATGAAGGAATATACTGCGCACCCTCCTCTTTTTCCCGACTGTTTTTTTTTCCATCTAAGGTTGCTGTTATTCTATGAAGTTAACCACATAGAACAACTGGACAATTTTATCAGGTGGTTTGCCATTGCCTTGTCCATTTTACACACTGGCTATCTCAGTGCGCAGGTCGCCTCACGGTGTGCTCCTTCACCATTAAATCAGTCGGTAAATAAAGGCAAGAATTTTTTTCTTGCTGCCATTTAACCTGGTATAAGTAGGTACGGAACCTCAGGAGATATGGAAGCTATGAAAAATAACGGAAAAGTTAAAAATAAACTTGCATACGTAGACAGCGGTCGACCTGTAAGTGCTGAATGCTGGTGCACGACTGTGTGGTGACTGACTTGTTTTCGACGGCAGATTCCAGTTTTTCTCGTATTTTGTGTACTTTTTACATAAAGGCAGTGGTAAACCATGTCTGTTGAAAATTTGAGAGGAGATGGCAGTTTGGCAGAATGGCAGATGGCAATACAATACAATACAAATATACTTTATTGCACACCCGGGTGGTGGAAAAATCATAGGGATACAATAATGACACAGACCCAGAAAAAATACGTACATTTTGGAACACCTCCGAAAGTGATCGTGTATCGTAGTCTGGTCGCGAGCATGGTCCGGAAGTAATCGTGCAGGTTGACCAACGATGGGCGTGGTCAGAACCAGGATGGGGGAAAACTAGTGGCACATTTTCATCTGAGCCCCTCCGTGGAGTCTTTTGGAGTCATCACAGATTTAGAAAAAATAGTTCGCACATTTTCTTTTTATGGTGGATATCTATCCTGTTTCTTATAAGGATGAAAAGACTCTATGGGACCAACTGAGGTTAGAGTACTAGAAAAGTCAGAAATCGCAAAAAACTTTTCCCATACTCATTTCCCTACAAAATGTTAATTGTGATAAAATAAAATTACTAATTGTTATGTACAATTATTTAATTTGAAAACTTGCTTGTCCAATCCATCGTGTGCGTCTCTGCCCCCAGCCTGCAGCCTGAAATTCTGTTACAGTCAGACTACTGGTGGCGCTGTATATGGAGCTTGGTTTTCCAGACCCGTTGTCAAAATTTTCGTTTCGTGACTGTCAAACTGAATTCTACGGGAGAAGCCCTCAGCTGTCATTTTACTGTATTGACCTCGATCTCGCCTGATGGTAAGCGACGATGAGGTCGACGATGGAGCATGCGGGTCCAGTAAATGCCTATTCACTCTGGCCTCGAAGATCCCAAGGTTGTAGGTTTCGGGAAATACAGACGACGGCAGGCTGTTCCATTCCTTAGCCGTTCGCATAATGAACGAAGAAGCAAATCGCTTCGTACGAACAGATGGGATATCAACAACATAAGGATGGAGCCCCGCAGGACAGCGCATAGACAGGCAACCTCGCGCCGATGTTCCAGACTTTGCAGTCTAGTTTCTACACATTTTATGGATAGCCTAATACTTTGATGACACGTGGGTATTAAACATGTTCTGCAAACATGAACCAGTGCCGTCCAGCCGTTGAATTGACGTGCTTGTAGTGACGTGGTCGAGGCTCTAACCATTAATATTAACAATATAATATGACTTACTAATATAATTCAACAATATGGAGCAAACAGTGACCGGGGAAAATCCGCGCAAGTTCTAAGTGTGACAAAATATCAAGTTCATTCGCTTAAATCGTCTCGCTCTTTGAGAACAATTTAAGCGAAAGAAGTTTTAAAGAAACATATCCTTGATTTATCAACATAGACGATCAACCTTAGTCATCGTTTGACTAACAAAGGTGCGAGCGCGGGCGGCATTCTCAAAGAAGGAGACGGTTTAAGCGAATGAACTTTATTTATATTATTTTGTCCACGGTTGGGGCACAGACATACCCTTGCATTTCACATAAGCATGGTTTGTGCCTATAAGACCTGCAGTTTTTCCCAACCCTTTTGTATACTCGTATGTATTATTCCTCCTATTTCATCTTTAGGTATTTATTTGTACTTTCGTCCCTGACCTGCTGTTTCGCCCGCGTTGCCTTCGCCCTGGCACAGCTGAAAACCAGCGCTGTGGTTCTGCCGTACCGGTCTGACCGCCGCAGCACATGCTGAGCATGTGTCCTTTTAATGTAGCAGTGTTTTTTTTAATTTCAAATATTTTTATGTTAATTATGTATGCATAATGCAACGTTAAATAAATGTTTTTCTTTCTCTCTTTGTATGCAGATTTCATCAATTTTTTCAACCTTTTTCTTGTAGCCTAGCAAAAATAAGAGTTATAATACTTAGGTTAGATATTAAACTTTTATTTACTTTTTAACAATATAATATAACACTAAAATAAAACTAAACTAAGGCTAAGAAAACTAAAGATAAAAAATTTGGGTTAAGGTTAGATTAGATGTATAATTTTAGATGATTACATTTTACAAATGAATTTCATCAGAAAATATTGAAATCGTTGTGAAATTAAATACATGTTGTTACATACATTATTTAATACTTACCTGAATTAATTTAATTTTGTTTCATAAATGCTTAAAATTACATGAAGATATATTTAAATGGTCTCTTCTTGTCCTTTCCACAAATTTTGGTTACTTTTCAAAAAAATACTAAAGATGTTCTATTCTTCAATAGATGGCGTGGTAATCAAATCACGAATGTAGAGCCATCTAGTGTTGAGTAGCGATATGAATTGGTAGATACCGTACATACTAGTTCTATTAGCATTTTATCTAGGTCCGCCCCGTATTTATTAAGCATAGTTGGGCTATGATAATTTGAGAAACCAGATCACTGCAAATATTATTTTTTATGAATAATCCGTAAGCGTAGGTAATGGAATAGGTAATCTTTTTTTACGTTTGCAAGGTCTTTATTTCCCATATTATTGTTACAATAGTTTGTGAAATGAGTTTTCGGGTCATTCTGCACAAACGCAATAACGTAAATTCAACAAAACAGATAAAGAACAAAAATATTAACCGAATAAAATCAACGAACAGTCGTGACGTAATGCTGCCCCCTATTAAATCGTGACGGTAAATCGTGCCGCTACCGTGCAAAATTATAAATAAAAGCAGCCTTTGGCCATGATATGTACAATAGATAGTTTTTTGTTAATTAAAATATTTCATGTAAAATGCTTTGACCTTCCTTAGACCATCAATAGAGGGCAGCAGTAGTCATTAACAAGCTAGTCTCACGAATTAGTTCCACTACTCGCCAATAGATGTTGCTATTAAACATTTTATCAAAATTTTAGATTCATCTACAGTTTTCCGGAACTTTCGTGACAATTCGTTCACTCTCTCGAAAACAGATCGCGTTGCCGACTAAGATAGGGTATATAAACGGCGGAGCGCGGGAACGACGCAACATTTTGAATGTAACAAACGCGCAGTAAACATTAGAGTATAAAAAGTACTCCGAGTGGTAAACAAATCTAGTTTTGGCAACGAAAACAGTGAAAAATCGCCGAAAATGCCTCTCACGCCGTACTGGTTTCGTCATCTCAGGAACCTGACTCACAGGGACCCGTTCGCCGTCTTCAAAAAGGACCCATTCTTCCGAGATCCTTTCCATTTCATCAAACAAATGACGGCGCCAATCAAGGACTATGGAATCGAAGGTATTTACTCTGACTCCGAAGTGAAGGCCGACGGAAAGAAGGTGGAAGTGCATCTAGATGTCCAGAACTTCAGTCCGGAGCAGATCCAGGTGAAGACCGTCGGAAACGAGATCACGGTAGAAGGGAAAAAGGAGGTGAAGAAGGAAGATGGATGGACGAGGATACACTTCGAGAGGCGGTTCATTCTTTCTGAGGGGTTCCCTCCGGAGAGAGTTGAGTGCCACCTTGATAAGGGGAAGCTTGTGTTAATCGCTTTCAGGTCGAACCCCATTCCTGAGAGAAGCATTCCCATCCAGGAAAAGGTTACGGAAGGAAAGCAGTCATCGTGAACAAAGTTTGATTAGGTTACCTAGTTTTATCATTGTATCGCAGACTGATTAGATATAGAATTGTTATTGTGTTATGCTTACGTAAGAAACGTAAATAAACTTGTTTTCATTTTTTAACCCATAATTCCTGGTTTTATTTTTATACTGAGTCCCACTAATTAACGATATTCTTGGTGCGACTTAACCTGAGCCTGAGATCGGTACAGAAGAAAATAAAGTAGAAAAAACTAAAAATTTGTTGCGTTCCCTTTCGTTATTCCTGATAACAGCTCAATGTTTACACCATAGACTTACAGATTATCAAAAGACGAGCGCGTGCAGTCGTTAACTCTAAAACAAATCGTTTGCTTCTTGTTGACTTTTTGATACGAACTCATTTACATACATGTATCCCTACCTAGTATTTTATTGTGTACTTATATGTGTAAGTTGCTGTGTTTAGTGAACAGTTTTGGGTAGAATCGAGGAAGATGAATGTAATGAATACATGAAATTCATTAAAATAAGTTCACCATACCTACAAGAACTACGTAAATCAATTTATGATGGAAAAATCATCGCAAATGCCATTAGGTAAGTAAATTATTCAAATACTCATTCAATAAACTAATGCGGTGTTATTTATTGATCCCACTTCTGACTCTGATACATGTACCACGTATGTATGTTCAAAATATACATTAAATACCGGTTGTACCAGCCTTTGTCAAATGCATATGTTTTCCGATGCATGTTTATCTTATCAGCAAGGATATCACATTTAATCCGACCGTTCACGTTCCCAGCGTTACTTTCGCATAACTCCCAAACTAGTCTGAATTTTGGAGACAGAATCTCATGACCCACAAGGTCTATGCCCAATCGTGAGACCCATATTCCGTTTGTTCTGCTTCCCCGTTTTCCAGCTTCTAACCGTTAATCGGAATGATCCACAATTTTAAAATGTCAGTTCTGTACCTACCTATGTTGATTCACAAAAAGCGCACTAAGTATACTTGTATGCCTATCTCGTCACTGGGAAAACGCCCATCATCATCATCAGTCTATTAATGTCCCCACTGTTGGGGCACAGGCCTCCCCTTGCACAAGAGGGTACGGGCCATGATCCACCGAGCGGGTCCAGTGCTGTGCGGTGGATTTCACACGCCTTTGGAAACTTTCAATTTTCTCAGCCATGCAGGTTTCCTCACGATGTTTTTCTTCACTGTTAGAGCAGTCGGTAAATGTATGTAAGTCTTCGCTAAATACGAAAAACTCATTGATGGTACATTGGGAAAACCCACTCATGTCTATTCCTACTTGTGTCATTGTGTAAAATGTCGTTTATGGACTAAGGTGGACAAAAATTACATGTCCACTTGGATCCAACCACGGCTTAGGTAGCGCACTGTTAAAGACTCCGCCATGTACGAGTTGCCACCTGCGTCGACCCACTCATGTCTATTCCTACTTGTGTCATTGTGTATCGTGGTGCTCCAGGGCTAAGCCAGCTGACGTCACTGGACCGCGTGCAGGTGTTGCAGAAGAGGTCGACATTGAAGCTCAACGAGTACTTCGTGACGTCACCGGATGGCGCTAACCTGATGTACACCAAGGACGAGAGTTTTCTCCAGCGCACGTTCAACCTTGATCTCTTCGACTCGCAGAACCAGGAGGTGACTATTGATAGGGGAAATCGTTTGTTGGAAATCGCCTGCCTGTCCATAGCCGACTTCTCTGAAACTATTTTTACTTTTCTTTATCCTATTTCTTTTAATTTATCTTTCTTAAATTAGTGCCAAGGTAGTGTAGTGACACCAGAGATTCCATTACTTCACTGGTGTAGTTCAGTATACACTGTCGATCCTGACCAAACAGGAGTAGCAGTGGGAGAGGTGAGGTGGCGGTTACTGTCGACAGGCTAAAGTTCATCTGCCCCCAGATATTCGCTTCGGACAAGAGAAAGATCGGCACGATCAGCAGGGAGTGGCGCGTGCAGCAACTAGTGCTGCTAACGATTACAACGAAGTAAGGCCAGAGTGAATAGGCATTTACTGGACCCGTATTCTCCATCGTCGACCTCATCGTCGCTTACCATCAGGCGAGATCGAGGTCAAATGCGGGTTTAGTTATACATAAAAAAAAAAAATGTGGTATTTTAAATTTATTTTCTGTAATATACTGGACTGGACATATTACTTACCAAGATTTTTGTTAAGACTTGTAATATTGGCTTCGTTACTTAACTATCTTTTATTTTTACATTTTATTTTAAATTTTATTATTAAGATTCAGACTAAAATACTTGTTTTTTTGCATGGGCTTGTGCCGGGTCTATCAAGCTATATCTACCTACATAAATGGACTGTACGAGTATATTACCAATACCAACGTGCCTATTACTTATGCTAGATATTTATGAAGTCAGATAGAACATGATGTCACGCTCGCTCGACCTTCGTTTGATGTCTAGAGTCCAGTTTTATAGCCCAGCCCGCTCTACACTCGCCAGCGAACCGCAGCCGCGACATTTGGCTGCGATTCCCCCGTGAACTCTTCGAAATAACTCTAAATTAAAAATTTAACTAACCCCCGACGACGTACCATTGTGGAGATCTCCTTACTTTTTCCTGGTCCTCATCGAGGTCTTCAAGGTTCCAGGCGTGGGAAAGGCAGCAGTTCAAACCCGAACCACCTAACTGTTACCGTTCCAGAGATCCCATCATGCTGCATTATCCTAAGATACTCCAAAATCTTAGAACTACTGATCCAGTTTTCATCTAGCATTGCTTAGAATACTGAAGGCCGGGGGACGCTCCGGGCTTGACCCTACGCGGAGCTTGGCCTTCGGCCTCGCCGTGGCACGCCATGGCTGTCTTAAAATCCCTCTGTCTACATATCTTTCTTTTTTGGTCGCCATTTTTACATTTTTTTCTCTTGAAAGGTCTTAGGATTCCCTACAACTTTAGTTCGAGAAGACCCCATCTAACTATTATGGTTTCGGCAGGCTGATAATCTTCAAATTCTTCGGTCTAGCATTGGTCTTTTGGGCGTCGGGACGTCGGCGGCGTCGCTCTGTCGCCTTGACTCGTTTATATGTGCCGGACTACATGCACCGGTTCCAGCACCGGTTCGGTTTGCTGCAGCCAATCACGAGTCGAGGTGAGGCGCAGATTTAAAGTGGGGGGGAGAGCGGAACGTTTATGTTTGGCTGCAGCGAACCGAACGGGCACTGGAACCGGTGCATGTAGTCCGGCACTATCAGTCGTTCGTCTCGTTCGTAGCCGGTCGCGCGCGGGGCGGAGGCAGTCGTGTGTGCCCCTTTGTCGCGGTCGGTTTTGGGTGGGCTGGTGGCCACGACCACGAGTGCCTTTTATTGTTGTAAAGTACTTTACCAAAACCAGATAATCCTTAATAATATTCCGTATAAAACATAGGTAGGTATAGTTAGCGGCCAGTGTGAATTAAAATTGGTTTAGGTAAGAACGCGATAGAACAGTTTTATGTGCAAGAAAGAAAGACAGCTAGTGCAAAAAGTGGTGCAAAATATGTAAACATAAAATGATTACCTATGTATAGATAAGATTAGTATTCAAAATAACCAGAATCATACAAGATGGCATGGCACATGGCAACATCGTCCCCGCAAGTACCGTTGGGTTTGTTATATACTTATATCATAGAATATACCTATATTAAATTAATATTGTTACATATAACTATTACTACTCGAACAAGTTAATTATAGAGCTGTCTCACTGACGAAACTACAAACTACTACTATACGATCTGGTTCATCTTTTTGCCTTTCTTTCATGTCTAACACAGAGGAATGATGAACATTCCAAAAATTATGATTAGGGAATGATTTTTTGCTATCCGTACGCGGAGCATTCGTGAAAATGACAGCAGGTGTGGAAGTTAACCATTTGCTTAAAAAAGTCCGCACTGTTTCTTTCGCTCTCCCAGTTTTACCTTTCGAGTGCATTTTTAAAGTCATAATTTCCGATTAAAATGTGTGCTTCTTTTAATGTTATAGAATAGAAAACCTATGGAGTTTCATAGAGTCGGCATCATGCCTACTCTTTTAAAGAATAGCTCAAAAACAGGGTAACGCATCCACAATTAATTGGATTGACTTTAAACACACTGATAACTGAAATTCAGAACCATGTTCTCGACGCTCTAAGACGAGACTTCTGTAAAGGATCTGATTTATTTAAGGACTACCTATTTGGAGCATCATCATCACACATGATAATGACTTTTCTCGTGCTACTTGCTTTGTTTAAGAAAGATTACCACCTATTCTACTATACTGGTGCACACGTTTGTCCAATAGCAACTGAATATGATAGTTCTAAGGCTTACTTTCCCTTACGTTATGGTATGCCAGGTCTGATCCAGCTCCAGCCCTTGAACCGCGTGCAGGTGTTGCAGCAGAGGTCATCGACGTCGCGGACGGTCAACGAGTACTTCGTGACGTCACCTGATGGTGTTAACATACTGTACGCCAAGGACGTGAGCTGGTGGGTGGGGCCCAATCGAGAGTTCAGCCTGGACATATTCGACTCTCAGAACCAGGAGGTGATTGAACCATTGTTGCGTTGTTTTTATGAGCAAGGACTCACTACCTACATGGCGTGAACTTACTAAGGACGAGAGTTTCCGACTGCGGCCCAAGCGCAAGTTCAACCTTGATATCTTCTACTCGCAGAACCAGGACAGACAGATATTGAGCTAGAATTTTTTGTTGACCCAATTCTTACGTGACGCGAGGTACCTCGGGACGCGAAGCCATGGCGGTGGCTCATGTAGTTCATGCCACTCCATGCCTTGTCCCGCTGCTGAGGGAGTAATCCCTCCGTAGCTTACTTACTTTTACTTACTCCGCTGGCTCAGCGGCCTGAACGAAGTGGATCCTCGGCACACTCCTTATCTCGAGCCACCTCCCTTCAATTGTTGGCGTGCAGCTGTCCAGCTCACGAAGCTGTCCGCCGCGTCTTTCCATCGATATCTGGGGTGACCTATTGGATCACTGTCATCATCGGCAGCCTCGTTGAGTCCAGTTTATTAGACATAGGGCTCTCCTAATTCACGCCATCTGGTATTACTGCTGGTGAATCACTGTATTGTAGATATTTACACGCCCGTGGCGATGGATTTCTATTATCATGCGCGGACGGGAGTCATTCTGAAGTTATGTGGTAATCAGAGCACGACATTACATAACACATCATCAGGTATTGTGATAAAACCATGTAATCGCTTCCAGGTGATCAGGCTCCGGCGGCCCAGCAGGTTCGTCACGAGCCTCAGGATGGACGTGGCAGTATGCGGCCAGCCCGTCAGCATCGTGAGACAGGAGCTGACCTTCTTCAAGAAGGTGCTCAGTATCAACGACGTCTTCGACCGGCCCGTGCTGCGCGTCAAGGGGCCAGCGATGATCTCCGACAACGCCATTTTTAATGTAAAGTTTGAACAAATACCAGAAATACACGACACAAAGAAACACCACCGGTGGGGTTTGACAAAGTATCTAATTTTGATACAGTAGGTTTTACATTTTATTTTATTTTTATTTTTTATTAACAAGTATAATACACAGCATTAGAGAGTACACTAATGCACTGTGCAGTTTAAACTAAGAATACAACATTAATACAAGAAATAAACAATTTTAACAAACATTTAAAAAAAACAACTCTTCACGTTTATCCACCAAATCTTACGGCGAAAAGTGGAACTACCTGTCGGAGGTTCGTCTGTCTGAGTAGACAGAGGGGGATTATGGACACAAAATATCTGTATATTAAATATTCTAATAGCAATAATATATCATTCGCATATTCAGTCATTCATCCTTCTCACAGAACGATAAGCACTCACGAAATATATTATATAAGGGGTCTTTAAACACATTATAATGTGGTGCTGAAGTGCGTTCAGCCGCAGCTGCGCGACCACGAGCGGCGAGGCGCGGTGCGCGCTCGAGCCACCGCCAGCAGCCGGTTGCGGGCCCGCAGCTGCAGCTGTCGGGGACGTGCACGGTGCTCACACGGGCGACCAGCTCAGAGATGTCGATCTCCCTGCGAAGTATACGACAGGCTAACATCATGAGCGCGTGATTACGTCTCACTTCCAACGAGTTGTAGTCTAGAATACCCATCAAGAATTTTGTTGGATATATTTTGTCATCTTTTCTATTGTGTCATTGGTCGCCTTACTCTACCCCCTATTTTACTCAACGCTTATCCCAGATCCTGTCGCCGACTAAGGTCGTGGTTGGTACGATCAGCAAGCACTGGCGCGGCGTGATGAGCGAAATGTTCTCCAGCAGCGACTCCTACCAGGTGCAGTTCCCGGCGGACCTGGACGTGCGCTACAAGGCGGTGCTCGTCGGCACCTGCATCTTCATTGTGAGTTTTGTTCATCATAAGCTATAATTTCATTGTGCCCTCAAGCCCTTAATGTAGTAATTATTTTGAGGCCTAAACCATTTAGTTGACAAATTGACTGCGACATCAGAATAATTCATGGTTGAACTTTGGTATCTTATCTTATTATAGAGGGCCGGGAATAACCCCAGCGGCACTTCGACCCTTGAGGATCTTTTACACACTGGTCATCTCAGTGTGCAGGTTTCCTCACGATGTTTTCCTTCACCGTAAGCCTTTGAAAACTACGAAAAACTCATTATTGCCACAAAAAATAAAATAATATATATTTAGTTCACTCCATGGTACATGGCACTGCATGGTTTCGAACTCGGACCTCCCTCGCGGGAGTCCGGTGTCCTAGCTACTGTGCCACCGACGCTCACTGTACTTTGGTAACCAACTGCTCACAGTTGTTCCCATGAATCCCAATTTCCAATGAATGCGTAACTTTCTGTAATTTTTTGTAATAAAGCTTTTGGAATTATGTGACGTAATTTGAGAATTATTTTCTGCGCTCTATTGATCTTACGACTTGATACAAGAAAACAATATCTACTTTGAATGAATACTTACTTAGTATTTATGTGTACTTACATTATTCGTTTCAGGATTTCCTGTATACCAAGAACTAAGCACGGGAACTTACTCGTAGCATCGATTCCAGTGTGAACGAAGACACTTTACAGCCTTCGTTTCAAGTGCAGGCTGTAACTAGGTGTTGTGCTATGTATTTATCTTTTTTTTTTTTACTTCTAAACCCGCATTTGACCTCGATCTCGCCTGATGGTAAGCGACGATGAGGTCGACGATGGAGCATGCGGGTTCAGTAAATGCCTATTCACTCTGGCCTTGAAGATCCCAAGGTTGTAGGTTTCGGGAAATACAGACGCCGGCAGGCTGTTCCATTCCTTAGCCGTTCGCATAATGAATGAAGAAGCAAATCGCTTCGTACGAGCAGACGGGATATCAACAACATAAGGATGGAACCCCTCCCCGCGCCTGGATGATGATAATGCAATCGATTGTAAGAATCTTGTGGATCTTTGACGTAATGTACAATGTGATTTTATTTACTTACAAGAAAAACCTTATTTATATTTTTGTAAGTTAGCATGTAAGTTTTAAATTATATTTAAATAAAACATAATTTCTATATTGTCAAATATTATTTCTTTAACGTTTTCTCTTTTAAACCCAGACTCGTCTGTTGCTATTGGTGATTTTCTTCTTCTGGAGTTATATTTTCCAACCTGACCGAAGTTGCTCGCTGGGCTGAAGTTGTTCAGCTATCGATTCTGAGTCGCCCTGCATGAGGTCAACGCAGAGCAGTTATTGCTACAACTTCCATGCTTCTACAGTGTTAAGGAATTTCTTGAACACAAATTTAGTACTTAATAATATTTGATGGTAATAATTTGACATTTAAATAATTAGCTTCGTAACAATTATTTTTTTCTAATTTTTTGTTAAATATATGTACCTATCTATTATATAAATTTGCACACCACAATGTGGTAGGATATGCTGGAACTACCTATGTAATTTTAAGATCCTTCATAACGTATATTCTTGCTAATAAAATTTCATTTCATGATACAGGAAAGTAGGTAATAAAGTATATTGCTGTGCGTATTGTGTTAGAAATCGCAAGTTGTTGTTTTGAACTTGACCTCGGTCTCAGCACAGTCTGGGTCAGGTAGACGGCTGCTTATGACATCATCGTTTAGTGCAAGTACACGAACCTAGAAGACTACATGTGTACGAACAGCACGATATTGTGTATCGTATATTGTTCGACCTTGGTTTGGTGATGACGTCATTCCAAACAGAATATTTGGCACCGCTGTTGCCGGCTTGTTTAAAGTGCACTCTTCACTCGCCCGCGACCCGCGGTCGCGACATTTGGCCGCGAAAAACCCGCGTACTCTGCGCGACAATATATCCATCCACACTCGCAAAGTTGCACAACTTTTCACAGTCTAGTTCGCGCGCTCGATAAGAATGCAGTGGACGCCGACACAGCCGCTGCCGCTCCCGTGACACTATTGTAGATTCTGTAAATGAACATTATTGAGTCCTTTTTATTTCTTCAAATCAGCCACAGGAATGTTCATAATGGTACTGATTCTCATCCGTCATCTGACTACTCCACGAAACGCTAATTTTAATTTTATTTTATTGTAAAACCAACATCACTTAAGACAATACATAAACCAAACTAACAATAAAAGACTAATTACAGGTCTTCACTAATAGAAATAACTAAAAGTAACTATAATTAAAAGTAATATAGCACTCACGACCGCACGTCACCGCGTCTGGCACGCTTCTCGGTATATATAAGTTACTCTATGGGCACGCTACTGCGAAAATACCCGAGTGTGGATGGGTTCGCGTTCGTGCTCCGCAAACCCTTTGTGGCGGGACAGAAATCGACACCGGACGGGGAACGCTGCGAAGCGCGAACGCGAAGCTGCGACACCATCCACACGCCTGTTTCGCGGCTGTCGCGGCGCGAGTGAAGAGCCCGCCGCCGCCGGTCGCGATTCGCGGGCGGTGCGGTGCGGCGCGGCGCGGCGCTGTGGTCGCACGGACGACCTTTGTTGCTATCACCAGTGTTTTACCAAAACAAAATTAAATTTTTCACTGACTTTATTACTAGCGGTCAAATATGATTTTTAAACTAGGTATTTCGTTATATACCCATGTTTTAAAGATGTTTTTTTAAATAAGAATATTTTAAAAAAGCACTGAAAATGTAAAATACAATAAAATAAGTAACAATATATCCGTAGAACTAAGTCAGAATCTCTTAATCCAACATGGAAAAATCGTCACAGCAATAACCGCTGGCTAAGTTCTCAATTAATTTTTGATCCAGATAACTGATACACATACAAAATTTCAGGTATGTAAGTCGAATAGATTTTGAGTTATGGGGGGATCGAAAATGGCTCGAAATGGTTCCTGTAACATATACAGGGTGTAACATTAAGAACGGTCAGTATGGGAAAGTCTGAAACTATAAGACATACGAAGATCTGTTCTTAGGAACCATGTCATCAATTTTAGTAACAAGAAAAACTGTATTCATACATTTTAAAAAAAAACCTGTACTCAGCCTGGGAATCGAACCCGGTTGTTTTGAAAAAAAATCCAACACTATTTCTGTTTAGATATCGACTGTGTAGGTGTTAAGGAATAAATGTTAGTATGAAACGTGATGTTTAAAATTAATAAAACGCATTGTTTCCATATCTTTTAATTTATTTTAGTAGGTGTTCGAAATGACTACCATTTGTAAAATACAACATTCAACTCGTTTAGGTAACGATCTTACTATTGAATTTTGTATCTTCAGGTGGTGAATTTGCGTTAAAATTGTCTCTATGGCTGCTTTTAGGTCTTCAATTGTGTCGTAGCTTGTTTTGTACACTTCATCCTTAACGTAACCCCACAAGAAATAGTCTGGTCTAAAATAAATTAAAAGATAGTAATTAATAGTCTAGTCTAAAATAAATTAAAAGATATGGAAACAATGCGTTTTATTAATTTTAAACATCACGTTTCATACTAACATTTATTCCTTAACACCTACACAGTCGATATCCAAATAGAAATAGTGTTGGATTTTTTTTTCAAAACAACCGGGTTCGATTCCCAGGCTGAGTACAGGTTTTTTTTAAAATGTATGAATACAGTTTTTCTTGTTACTAAAATTGATGACATGGTTCCTAAGAACAGATGTTCGTATGTCTTATAGTTTCAGACTTTCCCATACTGACCGTTCTTAATGTTACACCCTGTATAACACACGTCAGTGCGTCGTCGCCCTTTTTCTTACCGAACTTGGCGGACACTCTCCCGTGTGTTTGGTAAATTAAGTAAATATATTTCAACTTCTTTTTCTTTCATAGAGTTAGGAAAGAACTTATAGTCGGTAGAGCTGCTGGTGCAGAATTGTCGATAAGATTAGAAGACACTGCTTTCTATAATGGCTCTCTTTTACTATGATAATGGTCTAAATCCATCTATAGCGCCGAAGTCATTCCAACTGACTCTGACTGACTGAGGGCAAAATTACCCTCCTGCAAATTGGTGCTATGTCGGTACAGTCGACCACCGGTGAGCAATAGAAGATATGATGACGGCACCTCCTCGCACCGATGCGGACGGCCCTGTTTCACTCTCACTGAGGCCTGGACTACATCGCCGGTTCGGCACGCTGCAGCCAATCACGAGGTGCAGACTTCATGCGGGGGGGAGGGCGGAACCGGATGCGTATAGTCCAGCACTGAATGCGGCCTTGGGAAACTATTTAGCTAACTGAATTGTTTGGATTGTCAGTGGGTTGGATAAAAAAACATTACACTATAATAAAGACTGATAAATTTAGCCCGGGCCGTCGATCTGTCTGTAATCACATCAACACTGAAAAAATATGTGCAGACTGTGAAAATATGTGCAAACTGTGAAAAGAAATCGGTTTCTCTCTAGGAATAAACCACGGCTAGGAGTATTACTTTTATTATTATGTTCAGAATCAGAATCATAAATCATTTATTGTGAAACTGTGTGCATTACAGATCTTATACAGAAATTGTCACTAGAACCGAGAACCCTGCTTTACTAATCACGGTAAGTAGTTGGAAACGGAATGAAAATGGACATAGCTCGTTTGAAAACATAAGATCAGTTGTGGACCCCGGCACTCGTGTCACGGACCCCACTTTAAGAAACCCTGCTCCACATCTCACCCTCGTCGTAGCCCCCGGTCCTGGCTACGGCCATGTGACTCTGCTCGTAACTAACCAAGTGTTTAAATGATGGATCTAAAACCTTGACCGATCGATAGATATTTTTAGAAGTTGAATCTTGACTAATTTCGACGATGTTTTTGTCGAAAAACTGCGTGTCTACTGCATTGAATACAGATGTCATGAAAATAACCTTGGCATTGCGCAACGAGACTGATGATAAGATGGGATGGCATAGGCTCGGACTACACGACGACGGTTCGGTTCAGGAACCACTACCGGCCGTGTAGTCGACTGCATTCAAACTCGTGCGTCGCGCTCGAGCCCCGCCCACTCGGGTCAGGAACCGAGCGGGCCGGTTCCAAGTGGAACCGTTGTACGACTTGTACGTGTAGTCGACAACGCATTTTTGTTTGAGTTTATATGAAGCACCGGTTCCATGGAACCGACCGATACTGGACCTCTGTCTCTCTGATACCCGACGCGTCGCGTCGGGGCCTACGACAGACGGTCGGTGTCGCGCGGCGGCACTCCGTGGCATTTGTCAGTCGGATTCACTCGTGCGGTGGACGCCACGCCGCCCGCGCCGCCGACTTGATCGTAGTCGGCACGTCGACTGTGTTTATTATTGTTTATTTAAAGTCGAATTTCTGATAAACTGTAGTTTACATTAATACGCTGAACTCGTTTGGTAAAGTTCAACTGTGATACCTAGTTTGAAAAAAATTTAAAAGTGTTGTGTTTTCGTGTATTTACCTATATTATCTACATATTTATGCGCCTGTGTTTTTTTAATTTGTAGGTATAAACTGTAAGTTTAAACATAAACTACTAGTTTAGAGGCATTTGCGGTGACGATTTCTGATTACCAAATATGTCTCGACTTACTAATCTAAATGAACCAACTACTGGTTATTGGTTAGGTCCTGAATAAATATCTACCTATTTATTCTTACTTAGCGACCTGAAGTGGATCTTGACCGCTATATTAACAAAATTCCTTGTTTAGAGCTAATGTTTATTATACATATGACGTAGTACTATTTAGTATTCTGTGACATAGGTGTACCTACTTTATATTACTTTATCATCAGATGAAGATCATATCAGAAGTCGTTTTACTTACAAGGACGCTTTGATAAAGAAAATAATTAGGTAGTTTCCAAGTAACAAATATTAAGTACATATCTTAATTCGGCATTCGGAATCCCTGGCTTCGTTTAAAGCGGGTCTCACTCATCATTATTTGTCGTTATAGGTGTGCATTTTATTTTCATTATTATGTATATTTACCTATTTATTGTAAATATACACAATAATGAAAATAACATATATAATAGATAGCATTTAACTATTTTAGTATACCTACATATGTATTTATGTATATCCTATTACTTTTATTTTACTATATTTACTGTATATTAAGTAATAGTGGACGAAACGTGACACGTGGACACTGACGGTGCGACTGGTTCACAAATTGAAAGTCGCTCAGCGTGCTATGGAAAGAGCTATGCTCGGAGTATCTCTGCTGGATCGAATCCGAAATGAGGAGATCCGGCATAGAACAAAAGTTATCGACATAGCTCATAAGATTAGCAAGCTGAAGTGGCAGTGGGCCGGTCACATCTGTCGCAGAACCGACAACCGCTGGGGTAGACGAGTTCTGGAGTGGAGACCGCGTTTGGGCAAACGTAGTGTGGGACGCCCCCCTGCTAGATGGAGCGACGATCTGCGTAAGGTGGCTGGCAGCGACTGGATGAGAAGAGCCGAAGATCGGGCTCAATGGCGCGCCCTGGGAGAGGCCTATGTCCAGCAGTGGACTAGAATAGGCTGCTGATGATGATGAAGTAATAGTAACCTTTTTCATATCCTCACACTACACTGTCGCCAATCTCTTTAATGTCCAATTAATTTTAGAGGTTGCCTGGAAGAGATCGCTTTAAGCGATAAGGCCGCCTTTGTACATATCGTGTTATTATTCCTGTAGTTTTTACTTTTCCTGATTTTGTGTACAATAAAGTGTTTCTATCTATCTTAATAATTGAAAAATAGATATAAATTGACGGTCAAATGTAAAAACAGAATTAAAATTCGTTGAAAAATAAAAAAGCTACATGCAATCAAAAATCAGACGATAGAAAGAAACGGCAATAGAGCATTATGACGTCACTGCTGTAGCGCCATACAAGTAGGTCCTGGCTACATATAAAGAACTGTTTTGCTAAAAAGGGACACAGCATCTCTCCACTTTAACCATCAATATCTCTGATGTTAGTTAAGATATCGAAAAACGAATTTGAGATCCTTCTTCAGGATATCCATGGTAGTTGATTGATGAAAAAAAAATTTTTTGTCAAATACTTCTTCAGGCTTCAGATAAGTAAATAAAACGTAAAAAGTTATCAATGCATAAGTGATGAGATGAAACAATTTTGTTGTTATTAATAAAAAAATTGCGCGTGTTTGGCCCGAATGCGTGAAAATTCACGTTTCCGTTCACCCCGCATGCGGGTAGGTATCACGCACATTCCTGAAATGTTGTATGCAACAATGGGATGCGTGGAGCACGCATGCGGATCTAACCCGCGTACGTGATGAAATAACTACGACTCGATACCATACGCGAACAGTATTTTTTGCCAGCGGACCAAACTATTAAATTCACAATAAATTAATTGAATAATAAAAATAATTGAATTCACAATAAACCTTCCAGAAAACGTAAAATTCAAAGGAAAAGAAATCAAGGCTCCCTTAACTAAATTAACTGAACTAATGTTTGCTCTAGACCCTCCTTGATATAATGTAGTCCGCTTGATTTAAAAGCAATAATAAAAAAACACTCTCGGATCTTTCATAAACATACTGTTGGTTAGATTACAGACTACATTTATGTGTTCAATAATTAGTCCATCCCTTTTATTTGGTGATCCATTAGTTCCATTAAATCGTGTTGTTTAATATAGATAGTATATACTGCAGCTTGTTAATTGCTGATGACGTCACAACTCCCTGATTGGTGGATTGGGGAATTTCGGTGTTCTATTTCAGTACTGATAATCTTGTTTTTAAAGATCTCCTTTCTACATCTATACTTGTATGAAGTTGTATGTGTCAAAGTGTACCTATATAACGATATAGGTACACTTTGACACATACGACGATTATTATATTTTTTTCGCGTACGATTGATGACGTATTTTTTTTCTGGTATAGGTAATAGGTATCAAGTGAACGCTATGAAGTATTAAACTAAATCAGACTTTTATAAACTCGGGAACTAAGAACTAAAAATGGCAGCGTGTTCATCGCAAGAACCGTTGGGTAAGTTTTAGTATCTTTTCTTTTATGATTAATTTTTTTAGGTGGTAGGTATCTCGCGGAGTTAGTCTGGGGAGGTACCCTTTTACCTATTTCTGCCGCAAAGCAGCAATGCTTTGCATTCATAAGTGAAAATACTTAAAATGTCTTTGAATAGAGAGTGAATTCTGTAAGATGCAAATCTTTCAACAGTGGTTATGTTAAGGCGGTTAACACACGCAGACGCATGGCCATAGACAATACATCTTATTCGGTGGTCGGTCTGACTTAATGAGGAGAGAGGAGGTCTATGTCGTGGGCTGGGCTAGTGAATCTGGTGCGACAATAAGGCTCACGTCTCCATGTTCCAGGGCTGAGCCTGCTGAAGCCGCTGAACCGCGTGAATGTACGGCAGAAGACGACGGTGTTCGCGGGAAACAAGTACGTGGTGACGTCACCCTCCGGCGCAGACATACTCTTCGCAAAGGAGGAGGAAAGCCTCATGGGCCTGCTGTCCGGAAAAAACCGCGCCTTCCACATCGACTTGTTCGATACCCAGAGCAAGGAGGTATTACTAAACCACGTGTTTTTTGTTTTCCCTCGCATTATTGAGAAGAAGAAAAATACAAGCCTCGAAGAAAACAAGGCAATTTTCGGCCTGGTACCGCTTTCACTCGTCCTTTTACAATACTCCACTTCCAAATTGTTAATTTCCTGGCCCCTGCAGTGTTTATCAAAGATGTTCTGAAATTTGCTCAATACGTTCGTTCGAAGCTCGAAAGTACTACGTTGATGCTGGCTTGAAAGCTCCAATACAAAACTTACCACCATCCTATCTATATAGGTGAAGGCCATGGGTGTCCACCGAGTCCTTCCATCCTTGTTGTATAGGCGCTGTTTTACGAAGGCTTTTACGAACGCATTATCTTGACTTCCTTCCAATTATTATTATTTCATCCCTTGTGCTTGTGCAACTTCCATGAAGGAACGAATGCCCGCCTAAAGGAAACTTTTTTTCATCTAAAGTAACTTCTCCCTTTTAAGTACAGTTGTGAAACATGAACGAGGAAACGACACGAAAGCATATCTCCCTATTAAATCTAGTTATACCAACCAACAAAACAAGAAAAACTATTGTATTTATGTCCAGCCTGAAAATATCCTGAATATCGTTGTCGTTTCTGCAGCCTAGGTCCTTCAAAACCAGTCCAGAAAATTAGAGAAAAAATATATCGAAGGAATTCAACGAGTTTCTGCGATTATATCCGGCAAATACGGACAGGATCTTTATGATCTGTGTTTTAATAAATAACTCCATTATGTGACAATGTTCCACGCAGAAAACTCTCTTTGATTAGTAACTTCTCCCACTTCAAATAATCGTAAGTATCGTTCATTTCGATCTGACACTGTTGATCCTTTATCCGTATTATATAACTTAAGTTCAATCCCGTCTCGCCCCTCCTCGGCGGCAGTCAGTCTGACCTCGGGTGATCCAAATAAATTCTAATTAAAGAACCATCACACTTATAGTATGGGCGTGCGAATACCGTTTGCTGTTTTTTCGTGGACAATATTTTATTGATGCGCTCATGTGCCAAAATAAATCATGATACTTCATGGTCCCACTATTTTATACCACTTATAGGACCACTGGAAATGTCTTTCCTAGCGATGTAACAATGTTCTTTTATATCCTTGGCCAAGACTACCCAGTCTGCCCACCAATTATGTATCTCCATAATTTATGTTTCCAAAGACAATCCATGCGGCCGCCAAGAAGTGGCCATTTATATTCCAGGGAAAGGATCTCGTTACGGAGCCGCCCCACGACGGGCCGAGGTTATTGTCGCTACAATCAATTCTTCAACATAGAAAGTTGACTTTAGGGAATAGATTACCTACATAATTCCATCGTCTTGATTAGATAAATATTGTGTTCTTTGCCAAAAAAGAATACTCACCTATTTCTTTCACTTTGATTATTCTAGACTTTATGTACCGACCGACATAGTTATTTCAATGACCGTGTAGATACTCTGTGTTCCACTGGATTGTGTGTTGTCAGCGGTTAAATATTGCACGCGGCTGCGCCAGTCCTTCCTCTCCGCACAGTTCTGTAAAAAAATTCGGTGAACAAATTGAGTCAATGTTCTTATCCCCATCAATTAATTTATTGTGTGCGAATTAAAGCTTAAGACTAATTAAAAATTTAATAATTACAAATGTCAAACTACTAAAACTAGTGTCTAATAAAGTTAAGTAATAAATTATGTCAAAGTAAAAATTTAAACAATAATTAAAAGTCCTCTATCGAATAGCAACACTTTTCAACAAGTAAAGCTCTTAGTTTATGCTTAAAAATAATTATACTATTTATAGTTTTTAATTCAACCGGCAACCTATTGAACAGTCGGACTGCCCGACACCGCGGACAGTGAGTAGCAACCTTAAGTAACGGAGTGATTACGCTTCCCAAGTCTTTCCTCCTAGTATTTACTCGTAGTGCCATTTGGTCGTCCGTTCCCCTAAAAGATGAACCTGGCGAGGAGGAAGGTGAGTAGTACCGAGCCGAACCTTTAGGCTAGCTAAGAGGTAGCAGCCCTTGTACCTCCTGGATACTTATCAGTTATTTTAAAACTGTCATGTATCGCCTATCTCCAGGTGGTTAAACTCCGGCGGCCCTACACGTTCGGGCCTGACAAAATGGACGTGGTAGTGTGCGGCCGCCTGGTCTGCATCGTGCGGCAGGAGCCCACGTTCTTCAAGAAGGTGCTGAGCATCAACGACGCCGGTGACCGGGCCGTGCTGCGGGTCAAGGGGCCCGCGATGGTCTCCGGCGAGTGCGACTTCGACGTAAGCTGGGAGTCGTGCTCCATTTTTTGTAGGGTATTATAAAAATCAGAGGTCGGTGGCGTCGTGGCTAGGACGTTGGACTCCCGTGCGGGAGGTCCGGGTTCGAAACCAGGCAGTGCCATGTACCAATGAGTTTTTCGGTTTTTGCGAAAGACTTACGTACATTTACCGACTGCTCTGACGGTGAAGGAAAACATCTCGAGGAAACCTGCACACTGAGATAACCAGTGTATGAAATGGGGAAGGCAATAGCAAACCAGTCCATTAAATTTGCCACGAGAGTCGTTTTATGTGATTAATTCCTTAGAATGATCACGACCCTCAGCAATGAGGAATACGACTTAGAAGAAGAATTATAAAAATGGACACACTTGGAGCTATTAGTTACTATAGTATAGTATACTTAAAAAGATAATATATGGGCATCAAACTTGTATTTCTAGAGAATTTGATGATTGACAGGGCGCTAACGTGGCCCCAGATCTTAACGTCAGACTTGAGGAAGGCACAACATTTTCCTAGCAACAATCAACAAATCTTTGAAAGTGACCGTAACGGGTACAAAACAGAGCAGACGGAGCAAGCTGTTCCTTTACTATAGTATATATACATTGGTAATATATACATGGTATTTTTACCACAGTTTTGGGTTGTTTTGTTTTCCGTGTTCTCAATTTCGGTGTTTCTTCCATGTCTTTTTTCCCTGATAGTTGAGTATACGTTCATTCTGCCATGTTTCACCCTGTCTCCAGGTGTTCACGCCGGATAAGCGGAAGATGGGGGTGATCCGCAAGTGCTGGGGCGGCTTTGCGCGCGAGGCTTTCACCGACAGCGACAACTACCAGATCCACTTCCCATCGGACCTGGACGTGAACTTCAAGGCGGCCCTCATCGGCACCTGCTTCCTCATCGTGAGTCTGCGTCCAAACATCAATTTTACTGTGAGCCCTTAAGTGGGCCGCCTTCGGGCATAGCGTGTGTAGTGGCGTAGCGTGGGTAGTGGCGTAGCGTAGGTAGTGGCGTAGCGTGGGTGGCATTGGGAGAGGCATGCGAGCAGCCGATGGTGAAACTAAAAACCCGGCCAAGTACGAGTCGGACTCGTGCACCGAGGGTTCCGCTTTCAATACAAATAAGTGTTTTTCTTTTTGAAAAAATAACGTTTTAAATTTTTTTCCTCAAAAATTATAAACATTTAGACGTAACTTTATTTTTCCCTTAATACCTACATATAATACTAATTATTTCAGATTTTTTGTCGATATTTTTTTTAAACACTTACACTTACTTTTTTTAAGTACTTTTTATCTCAAAAATTATAAGGTTCTGAAACTTCGTTTTATTTTTCCTGTAAAATATAGGGGATTACCAATGAATCTGAATTATTTCAGTTTTTTTGTCTTGCAAACTTCTGTGATAAGGGAGAACTTACGAGTATCTCCGAAAATAAGGAGAACGGTCATTTTTCTAACATTTTTGGCCATGATACCTCACATGCTCCAGTTACCCCACTTTCAGATTTCAACTCCCCCTTTCGAACCCCATTTTTCATGAACATAAAATTATTTCCAAATTTTTTTACTTGAGATGCCACATTTTATTTTTCGTAACTACGGATGATGAGATTTGGATGCGGTTTTTTATTCAAAAGCGATTTTCGCCTTATGAGATATTTTGCAAGGTTGTTTCCGAGATCGACTATTTTCAATGTCAGATGATGTCAGGAATAGTGATGTGGGGATAGCATGGCACAAGAAGACTGTTTATTCTTCACAGGCAAATCGACTACGGATTGCATACGTTTTGGGTGGTAGGTGGCTCGAGTTTGAGCTCCAAAGTTTAAAACTTTAGTGTCGACCGTACCTACCGTACCGACTTCCCGAACAGGATTCTTGATGATCTGATGATGATCAATAGAAAGTGTCGTGTGATCTCCACCACGATAAGACGAGATTTCTTAAATTTTTAATTCAGTGTTTTAGGTTTCAGAATTTTTGTTTTGTTTCAGGATTTCCTGTACTACGAGAACTGAACTCGAGTGGCCGACACTAACTTGAACCCAACGGCCCCATTTATACTTAATTTTTTATAATAAATAGCCTATATGTACGAATTTTAATAAGTATATAAAGTAAAAGTAAAATAAGTATTATTGGTAGCGCGCAATAAATAAGTGTGTGTCTGCCCTAAATTGCTAGTCAACGCCATCTGGGATTTTTACAGCATACTAAAAAGTAGGTCGCTTGATTACAGCGTCTAGTCACAGCGCCGCCCGCTGGTTGGCTGCTCTGAAGAATGTTGCCTAGCAAAAGCCATAGATATCACTGCTTGTCTCTCCGAAAAGTTGAAAAGCTTCGCCGATTGGTCAGAATGGTCGGCTTCGATCAGCGCCATATTGGTTCATTGACTTGTGCGGGAGTTTTATGAAAATGATGCAACAATTACGTTTGCAATTTTTATTTAATAATTAAAATACTTTATGGACAAAATTACACACGAGTTTTGTGATGTCGATTCAGCAATTACGTTTTGCCATATAATTAATAGTTAAAATACTTTCTTGCACGAGTTTTTGTGATGTGACAATTACGCGCAATTACTTTGTCATATTATATTTAATAGTGAAAATACCTACATACTTTATGAACAAATTGTGTTGTGTGTGCTACATTTCAAATTCAATGGAGCTCCTTGGTGTGGAAAAAATACAATATACTGGATTTGCTTGACTGTATGTGTACAGGTAATTGTGTTTGCAAGAATCAAGATTCCGGAATTTCCAAACGTGGACTGATTGACTGCTGGATGCCGCTGGAGTCACATAATTTACTGAATTGCGTCTCTAGGTTAGTGGGCTGTAATACCTGGTGGTTTTTATTGGTAATTTTGAGGCGGATACTGGATTAGTCGTGAGCTACCATTCGTTCCTAATTTTCAATTCTACATTAGAATATCATTTTCACATGACAAAGCGAAAACATTTATTTGTCAGAGAATATACAATCGTACACGTCTTTTAATTTCAAAACTTTATTTTAATTATTATTAATAAAATAATTATTAGTTATTCAAATAACCCGCCCCTTGTCGTCCCCGGTGCGAAGGTGCCCATAACCCTCGTGGCGTTACCGCGCTGGCGTTGTATCGCTACGGCCAACGATGATAATTTTACATTAGAATTATCATCTAGCCTGGAGATGCTATTTACACGCCTCTACAAATATTAATCTCATTTCAGTCTTCGTTTTATTTTTTGTTATTAGACAAAATCAACTTTCAGAAAATAAAAGAACGAATTATAATGTGATGTGATTGATGTGTGCGACCAAAATATGAAGTGGTGGGTATGGTGTTTCTATCTCTATTGCACTTTAGCTTTTGCGATAGCTTCGTCTCTATCAATTTGACGTCCGTTTGATATTTCATTTTGTCCGTTATATATTTGATGACAGGAAGGTGGTGGTGGTACATTTCTTTAAAATTAAGAAAAGGCAAAGGGATCGGAGCCCATACGGCACAATATGCTGTCCATGAGATTCTGCCACGAATTTATACAGACGAAACTAAAAAAAATGCGTCCCGGCCGCAGTATGTCTTATCTAAAAGCAGCCAACAAGTACGGATACCTTTGACTTTATTTCATTCCATATTATATATCAATTGAACACGTCATGCGGACCTTTTTCAAATAAATACAACCGTCATCAATAAAGGATCTAGATTCCTATCAGACATTGTATAAAACAAATCCAATGTGTATCTGAACAGCCAGAGCTAAAGAAATTTGAAACAAATCAATAACATAACCTCTAAAAAAATTAAATTTGCCATAAAGTAATAGTGTTTACAGTGAAAAATATAAATAATTCATGTAATATTTATTGCAACACTGCGAGTTAACTCCGTTAACCCGCCAACGTGGGCGGGTTACATTTGACAAGGCTTAACCCTAGTTTAACATGGATTATTCTGCAATTGTGAATTGAACTGTAAACAATACAGTTACGGTTTATTTCAGATCGAAGAGACACAGTGAGACTCAATTTGTTTCCCACTCAAAATTGTCCAACCATTTTCGTGATCTATGAATGCTATATTAAGGTCGAAAATATGCACTCTGCATATACGAGTCATCATCATCAGCCTATTAATGTCCCCACTGTTGGGGCACAGGCCTCTCCTTGAACAAGGGGGTACGGGCCGTAATCCACCGAGCGGGCCCAGTGCTGTGCGGTGGATTTCACACGCCTTCGTAAACTTTTAGTTTCCTCAGACATGCAAGTTCCCTCACGATGTTTTCCTTCACCGTTAGAGCAGTCGGTAAATGTACGTAAGTCTTCGAAAAAGTCGTAAAAACTCATTGGTACTCACTCACATATACGAGTATACCTACCTAATTGTGTAGATAGACACTCACCTATACGTAATAATTATCATACATACATTACTTACAGTAAATACGTAAATACTTATATGTATTATATATATTATTCTATTATTATTCTCCTTTCTGTCCTTCTTATGTTGTTATTTAAAAAAAAATATGAGTGGAATCAGATTTGGCATACAAATATTTAAAGAAAATTTACTAAGTATGTATAAATTATTAAGCTGTAAGATTTCCTGCAAAACAGATAAAAAAATAAACAGGCGTTTAAGGTACTTACTTACAATGCTTGCTTGCTTATCGTATAGTTAGTGGCCAACCTATTTATCAGAGTTGTTCAGGCCGCCCGTAGGCCTCTGACATGGCTTAACGACTGCTGTCGAACGACAACAACCGGGACCGACTGCTTAACGTGCTCTCCGAAGCACGGAGGAGCTCACATGAAATATGCCACAAGCGGTCACCCATCCTGGTACCAACCGCGCCAACGTCGCTTAACCTGCACAATCACTTTCGGACCGTGCTCGCAACTAGGCTACGAGCTCCTCGACAATAAAACTTACAATAAAAAAAGTTTGATTTGATTTGGTTTAACAACTCGTGAGCCTTGAATATGTTTGCTCGAATACATAAAAACATAAAAGAGCGAATACAACATCAAGGGCACCTATAAATAGCGGTATTCAATTCACTATTCATTGTTATAATTGAGTATACTTATTTCACAGAGTTTTTAATTTAATTTATTCATTAGTTAAAAATGAACCAGCAGAAAATATTCCAATGCGTTACATTTGTCAGAGAATACACAATAGAATTAAGAAATATGTCACCTTAAACTACAAACATACAAATTAATTCAGTATACATTAACAATGGAATAAAGTAAGTAATGTAATCATAGTTATTTATTCTCGGTCTACCAGCGCCATCTAGATCAGACTACTAGCGCCATCTCGAGCACTGACAGCGAGCCGGGGAATTGACCCATAGGTTTAAAAAAATATATAAATTGGCTATGACAAACAGGCCACCTGATGGTAAGTAGTCACCATCGCCTAGAGACACGTGCAATACTTTGACATTTCAGTCCCCGACTAATGTATGGGAAAATGCTCAAATCGCTTGCGCCAACTGGCAGACGCGATTTCCGTATAAAACTTTTCTAGCGAGCAATCTACATAGGGGTAAATTTCAAAATCCTTACTATATTTATACAAACCTGACCCAGGGTGCCTCTGCCTATTGAAAATCTAATTATGGACTATGAATTTGATAAGATATTGCCAGTCAGCCTTGGGGAAAAATCCTTCCAGTAGGAGCGATGCAAAAAAAACCACCAAAATAGGGATTTTGAACCGATTCTAGATTTCGAAAGTTTAGAACATTCTACGACTCCGGGTACCTTCGGGAATTCAAACAAACAACAAAGACCTTGAAATTCAACGCATCCACACATAAATCGACCTATAGTAGGGTCGATTTATGTGTGGATGCTTTGGGTTAAGTTAAAGTCACTTACTTCACTTACTGCTATAGCAAAAAGTGCCCTCTACTGATTTGCCGGCTAAGTTTTACTATGGCTAACCTAACCTCGAGATGGGTGAAAACACCGTTTGGAAGAGAAGCTAGGTACCTACCTAACTCTGTGGAAGGACATTCTATTATAGTGCAGAAGTGAGCCACTAGAGGGCAGGTATTGCTTCTTCGAGTGTTTAAGATTATTCCCAGGTTTACTACGTCAGTATAATGAATATTAGTCTTTGGTAGAGATACTCAGCGTATTTCTTTTTCAAAGAACTTTTAAATTAACCTAACGGGAATTAAAATTTCTTTGTTTTTTCCATGATTTTGCCATGACGTTTGTCCTTAATGTGGTAAAGCAACTGAGGCCGATGATAGAGCACACGCAGGCTTGAAATATCCTTCTGTTCGCAGATCTGCGGTCTTATATGACATGACTTCTCTACTCTATCCTTTTTTATTAGAGTATCTGTGTAGGCACTTTATTTTTAATGAGACGAAATATAATTTGAGCAACTCGCTACGGATAAATGCGGACTGGCAATAAATTAAGCCCATAAAAGCACAGCGTTGGTAGCTCGTATTCAAAACCAGTAACACAACTTTATACAAACGCTCAAATTATAATAATGAATAACACTAGCGAGAACTTGATGTGGTAAATAAAATATGGAGAAGTAATGGGGTGTTTACTTGAAATAAATGAAAAAATGAATTGTTAGAAAGAAGTCTTATTTACGATACATCCTGGACTTATGCTTTAGTTTGCGATTAAGACAGGCTCCTGTTTATAATAATATGGAATAAACCGCAGACTGAACGTACTAAAAGCTATCACACTTGACTGAATCAGTTGACTTTCTCATTCAGTCAGACTGCATGCAGCATATTGTAATAACCCCATTAGATTCTACGCGTATAATCCTTGCTACCATACACAGATTATAGGCGGTGGCGTTATCTCTTCCAGACATCCTTTGATAGGTTAAGTTAGGTATCACTTTTAAACTAAAATAATCAAAAATTGCTTACGTAAGACATTCGCTTCCAGAAATTTGAAACGCTGTCTATAGAAATGCGCTCGTTGGTAAACCGCTAGAATATGAATGAATATGAGATATTCGTGTCTATAATGCTCGGTTTACACTTGGTCCAGTATAGTGACGAGTACAAACTGCCAGCCACTCTCAACTGTACTTGACCAAGTGTAATCCGGACATTAGCAAGCCTAGAGATGGAAGGGATTCGCCCGAAGTTTTTGCCCTTTGGGCTGTGCTGTGTTGTACTGTGGCAGTCAAAACAGGCGGCAGGCAGGTAACAAGGTTCGATTTTATTAATTTCCATAACAATATTTTGACAATTCGTTTATTGGAAAACGGACGAAATATCGCTCGCTCCATATAGTGAGAACAATTCTGGTCTGTTATATATAAAAAAAATATCGATGATCAAGTCAAATCATATTGGTGTACCTATGTATATAATTAGTAAGTAAGTAAGTACATGATTTGAAGTTCTTATGGGATGTAAGAGTTACCCGTACATGATCGTAAAAGCCTCGATTCCAAGCTCTACATCACCTTTCATGTTCACTTATAAAATAAATACCATTTCCAATTCGAACATAATTACGTTCGATTCGATAAAATGAAATTGATTTCTCGGAAATATTATCAAAAGGGAAGGGTTGACAGATATACGCGATTTACAAAGTATAAATAATAATTACTTGGCCTAAGGCATAGTCAGCGAGATATTTGGATTAGGGAACTCAATTTGGGTAACATTCTCTACCTACCTTCAGTACCTTTAACATTGATAATTCTTGAAACAAGAAAGAGAAAACTATATCAAATGTATTTCTGCAATTAACTTTTAATTGTATTAATTGGATTTTCAGACAAGCTGACAGCCATTACAGTGATTCACAATATCAGGTTGGCTGGAAGAGATCCCTATGGGATAAGCCCGCCTTTGTACATATTTTAATGTTATTTATTTTCTGTGTGTATAAGACTACGAACAGATAGGGTCGTCGCTGACCTTGGGAGACCTCTTTTGCCACTTCAGGAGAGGGACGAGCTCTTCTAAACACAACATCTTGGTTTACGCATTACCAGGAGTATTAGGCTGGAAACACGCGGTGGAAAGTGACCTATGTGAGCCATCGTCCGACATAAATATAATATAATAGGACATCAAACGCAAAGCGTTGCGTAGATGGAGCCACGAGCACACTCCGTTAACAGAAAAGCAAAACGGAACGTCATTTTTGAATATATCACAAATTTCTCATTATTTGGATTAATTTAATTTCTCAAAGCTGTAGTAAAATTGTGATAATGTCATGGCATCATATGGACATTTCAAAATAGCAAACGTATACAATCTGTTAAAACAGCGTGTCGCGAGTCTGAAGGAATTTGATGGAAAAGTACGTATCTACATGTTGATATTTGGTTTTATGTGCTAATTGTACAAAAAATCTTATAAAATCATCCAATATTAATAGATAGATAGAAACACTTTATTGTACACAAATACAGGAAAGTAAAAACTACAGGAAAATTAATCAAAATAATCATTTATTTATCAAATTATTGTCATTTGTCTACAAAATTCAAAATTCGTTCGGGGACGATTCGAACACATACGTCGTATTTTTTAATGTATTTTTGTACCTGTGATAGTAGCGCCTCTAGTGGTAAAACATTGCAGGATTGTCTCCTATTGGAGGGAGGTGGTTCGTCGAAGGTGATTTTGCCTGGGTCTGCCGCAAAGCAGCAACGCTTACATTGCTGTGTTCTGGTTTTAGGTGTAAGCTAACATAATTACCGCATGTGAGGCACTCCACCTCACATTTTATTTGCCACAGGCTTAGCAGCGCATCGAAAATCCTTTAGCGAGGTGAAATGTCTATGGGCGACTGTGACAACTTACCATCAGGTGGCGGCTGCTTTCCTTCAACCTTCAATATAACAGAAGCCTCACGAATAAAGTCAAGCCCTTCGCTCTCGACCCCGTTTCTTTTTTTTTCTATTTTTCAAGCTCCGACACTGCTGTCTCCATGGGAACTTCTGAAGTGAGGATAATCCGTAGCGACAGAAGCAGTGTCACGGAACAGAAGCGGCCGAATTCCGGCGCTCGCACAAATCAAGTTACGTCTTCGCATTGTGCTTGTTCTGACTGGGCGCGGCACACGGGCGGCTCACGGCCCAGCGAAGAGAAGAGTGGATGCGCAGCGACTATCTTAGATAATGCAGATATGCAGATATGCAGATTTCCTTACGATGTTTTCCTTCACCGTTAGAGCAGTAGGTAAATGTACATGGCATGGTTTCGAACCCGGACCTCCCCGCATGGGAGTCCGGCGTCCTAGCCACTAGGCCACCGACGCTCTTACTGGTATCGGTATCACAAAACGATACTATTTCCTTAAAATACCCTGCCCTGATCAGAATCGTGCATCGGGGTTTTTTCGAGAAGTTCGGCCAAGCCTTTTATTGTAGCCGGTCGAAGGTTGACTTTTCGGAAAGTTTTGCTTCAGTGCCATTGATGAAATACTCATACCTACCTATATATACCTTCGATTCTTCAGCCTCTAGCTAATGTATATCGTCTGCTATCTATCAAAATTCTGAAATCTGAAATGAACCTTAATTCATTCGCTATCCTACTTACTTAAACTTCTGAATTGTAGAACTTGACAGACTTACTTTACTTGCTTTTTTTACTTTAACTAGAGATCGACTGTACCTATGACATAAACCCAAACTCGTATTGATAGTTCGCAACTTCTTTACTTCGAAACCGTGAAGCAATTCATTGTTCGAAACTGACATTCTACCAGTTCTTTGGACGATTTTTCAACGCTCTGGAACAGCCCGTGTGGCCGTCCTAACAAAGGCGGGGTGAAGCGCGGGGGGGGGGGGGGGCAAGGCAACATTTAATGTAATTAGAGGACAAAATAAATTCCGCGCAGGAATTGTTTTCGTTTATCGGGACCTTTTCACGGTGTGATTTACGCGAAGGCGCGTTCGCAACGCTATGGAGATTTTTCGTTTCGCTATCGAGTTTTGCGGTCGAGCGGAGCGCGGCCGCGACGCAGCGCTTTTGGAGCCGGTGTGGAGCGCTGGTGGTAATTAACGTTGTAATTTGTTTCAGGGGACGATTCGGACAAAAAAAATGGAGGCATTGGTTACTGAAATTGGAAATTAGTACTAAGATACGAGTAAATGGTCAAGTGCGCGTTAATGAGGGATAGGGATGTTAAAGGTTTGGGGGATACGGCACCCTTAGCGCCTTCCCCTGGATCCGCCCTGATTTGTTTCTGGATCTTCTCTAAAATTTCAAAATCTTTGGTTAGCTCATATGGAAAACTCCATATCACAGTAATAACGCCTTCTACTATGAAATATAAAGTATTTGCTTACAGTGCAGCAAAAATCTATTTCCATTGTATCACAAAAATACTACTTACAGTCAAACTGTTCGATTCGACATACGGATATATCTTCACTATTACATTGGAGCTGTTTAGAACCTCCCCATTGGCTCTCTCTGCGTCTTTCACCGCTTATACAGGCTGTAACAAAAAACCCTTATAGTCCCAAAAGAAAAAAATCTGCTGTTTTCCATACAAAAGCTCAATTCCTAGGTACTACACGACCGAAATGTTTGAAACAGCATATTTTGTTTCGTGATTTCAGAGCTGGCCCCATAGTGAAAGTTGTTCAGTTATGGATACTGAACACCTCCCCTTTCTTCCCTTTAGCGCTTATATACCGCTTAATAAGTGCAATGCAGAACTCTTTGACTTGGTGCCATCATCCACTTTTTTGTATCGCACCACTCGGCGGCTCAGTTTTCATCCCGCATTTTCTGGAATCTCGGGTGTCTACCACGACCCATTTCTTATAGGTATGAAGGTTTATGTATATGCAGGTATACCGGTACGGCTCGTGGGAAATCTGTGCGCATACCAGACGCAGTTTACAAGCAAATCGCTCAAGCCGCCCGCCGACAAAGCGCTCGCCTTCAATCTCCCGGAGACGGTGCTAATTTATTATTGTTATATCTGGAACAGACGGAGTCAAGGCGGGGTTGAAGTGAGAGCACATAAACTAAAAATAAAAATAAAATTAAAAAAACATTTATTTTCTCGTCATATTAAATACAACAGCATGCAACACTTAATTTTTATACAATTTCATATTAGCCGAGTTTGCCGAGACCCCTGACACCGCGATCCTGAGGCACTGGATATACCTGCATGTCAATGCGAAGTGGTCGTCCAGTGCTTCGGGGTCAGTACCATGGCCTGGCCATTACCTTTTCACTAACATAGCTTTAAGTAATATAATATACTAACCTTATTTCTATGGACGCTGTCTGAGATAAATATATTAAATTGAATTGAATATTAGTAATTACAACAAACATTTGAAATACCAGGGGTTACGAAATATTTTTGGTTGTAAAATGTTAGCTAAGATTCAATATACAGAATGTTCCCAATTGCGATCAATACAGGGTGTTTTTGCGCGGCGTCGGGGATTTCACGGGATTGCGTGTAAAAGCGCAAATAATGGCAATCACGCGCTTCGTTACAGCGCTGCTACGCCACGGCGCCGAATATAAGTGCCTGTAGACCCGGGAGTGCCCGGGAGTGATCGGGATGTTTGTTCCCCATACAAACTGATCACCTAATAACGCAGAATATTTAGAAAATATTCCCCATATCTGCACCTCAGAAGCATTAAACTGTAAATGCCATAACCAATTTTACAAATGAGACAATTTTATGTAAAAATTAATCATGTTTGGACTTTGATTAAGTATAAAATTGGTGAACAAATCCCCAAAGACTTTTTAAAATTTATTAAAGAAACTATTCTAGATTATAATTTGCCACGATGCCTAAGAAACAGAAAATGGTAGAAAAGTATTTACACTGTTATGCTTCTGAGGTACAGATATTTGGCTTGGTGAAATTGAAGCTCGCTGTTAAATTAGGGATCGAAAATAAACTAACTTGTCAAAAATAGAGTCCGCCAAGCGGATCTCGCCGCTTGCGTTGGGTAATGGGAATCAAAAATTGACAGTAAACAAAACTAAATTATACTCTGAATCTCTGATAATTGATGACATAAAATGACAGAGGACATTTCTTTTTTGTTGTTGTCTTACGCGTAGGTTTTACACAACGCGGGCGGCGAGATCCACTGACGGACTTTAAACGGTCAAAGTTAGTTTTTGTAGTTCTTGATTGTGAGGCGGTTCACAAGCTCCTGTACCTGGTCCGATCCATTGGGACCTTTGTACGTTTCCCTTCGTCATATCAGCCATTCCAGGTGCTGCACGTATTGCAGTAGTGACACCTGGATATTAGGGCCCTATTGTAGCGAGTCTTATTTCATTCGTGGACGGGCATGCCAGCAGTACATACCATAACCCCTACACAGAGGAGTCTGTGACTGCGTGTATATTATACCTACAGATTATGACAGTTATACCAGGGTATCCCGAGCGGTTGAATTACGGCTTGGGGCGTACGTGTTCACCAGTATACATAAATGTGCCCTGTGGGACACCCTGTATATGCTTGTTGTAATGAGATATTTTCGCCAATTATTTAATCTGTGGTGTGGACTGTGGATTATTTAATTTGCGACTAAACCCGCGTTTGAATCTCAGCTGGTGGTAAGTGACGATAAAGCCGAAGATGGAGCACACGGGCTTAGTAAGTACTACCTCTTCTAAATATAAACACTGCCGGAACACATCAACGCCGAAGCGAAGATATTTGACGACAGACCTTACATAGAAGTCGGTCGCCAGCCAGGCGGACCCGAAGGGAATACGTAAGAAGCCTGTGTGGAGAAGTTTCAGGGCTCTAATTCTGAAATGTATCTTTCATCGCAATATCTTCGGATCGGTAACGGCACGACGGAGGCTCCATTACCGATCAATAATGAGTTTACCGACAAATGGAGGCTCACATAAACGCTTTATGCTTCCAAATAATTTGATTACAATCCAGCAATTCCTTTGAGCAAGGAGTTTGATAATTTAGTTTCCAAGTATTTATTAATTGGAGTGTTTAGCAGCGACTGTAACCTAAACATACGTGATTTATTTGCCTCTGAAAAGATACATTTAGCGGAAAGGTTTACATAATTTAAACATTTTTAAGTAAGTAGATAGATAGAAATACTTTATTGTACACAAATACAGGAAAAGTAAAAACTACAGGAATAGTAGCACGATATGTACAAAGGCGGCCTTATCGCTTAAAGCGATCTCTTCCAGGCAACCTCTAAAGTTAATTGAACATTAAAGAGTTTAGCGACAGTGTAGTGTGAAGATATAAAAAAAGGTTACTATTACTTAATACATAGTAAAGTTAGTAAAATAAAAGTAATATGATATACATAAATAATTATGTAGGTATACTAAAATAGTTAAATGCATAGATATACATAATATATAATAAATAAACACATAATAGATAGTAATGTGTGAGACAATTTCAAAGCAATCGCCTCATTCTTGCAAGAGCTTGGAAATGTGACTTAGAACAGGAAACTTGCTCGACTACTCTCTGATTTCAATCAACAGAATAATTTATACTGTGACCTGGTGAAAATTGAGATAAAAAGATTTCAACAGACCTCAACAGGCTCCAAAATGGGAGGCTCAATATTACTTTGAGTCAGCCCTCATCTGAACATGAAAAACTTACTGTTTCTTATTTCTAGCTTCTTTCTTCTTCTGCTTCTTTCCGGCTCTCAAATAAGAAATAAGAAAAAAGAAATAAGAAAACTTTATTGCCCACCATAAGGTACAAATCACTTAACTATAAATAAATATATATATATATATATATATATATATATATATATATATATATATATATATATATATATATATATATATATATATATATATATATATATATATATATATATATATATATATATATATATATATATATATATATATATATATATATATATATTCGAAGGCTGACTCTTATAATACTCGAGCTTCCCATTCCTTCCCTTAGTGACCCTAACGAGGTTGACAGATCACCTTGACGTACACGACAGGCCAGGTGGCCTTCCTGCGGGAGAAGCCCCAGGTCAGTGCTCACCATTATCAGGTGCCCTTCACCGGGAGAAACTGCTCATAATCAGGTAGACGGGCCTGTATTCGTCAAATATTTGGTACACCAAAGCCTCTAAAAGTATGATTTAAAAAAATAGTAATTATCATACGCTCTATATTTTGTTTTCTATTAGAAAATGTGGTTTTTTTTCGGTTGGTGACGCTTTTTAAAGTATAATAGACCCTTAATCCACATCGCTAGATATATATACCTTGACCTGTTCTAGACGACCTCAATCACATTCAAGCAAATAACTTAGCGTACCTACGAGTGCTCGGGTGCTTATGTTTTGCAGTGCGCTCGAAACTTACACCGTCTCGAGGTCGTGTCTACTGAAAGGTCAATATTACGTAATTAAATTTACATTTACCAGTTATTCATATTAAATTATATTAAGATAAAATAAAACTAATATAACAATAAAATAAATGCTTAAGCTAAAATTACAAAATACCTAACTATTTTACAAATAAAAAACCTGACCTAGGTCGCTCCCTGCAGGGAGTGTCCCGAGGAGGCTGGCGGTGTTGCCCCGCTGTATAGCGAGGCTTATACGCTGAGCGAAGTAGATGCCAGCCTTCTGGTCCCGGGATGTCTCTACGAGGCGCTTGGCTATTTCCCCGTAGAGGCAGTGGGCTCCAGGCCCCCACGGCCCTAAGGTCTCCACCCCGAACGGCGCAAATATGCAATCACCACCCAGGCCCGCTGTATTATATTAAGTGAATATTAATATTAGAATAGAACACAGAACTGTACAAAAATTAATTTAAAACTGTAAATAAGGGAACAATGCTGTGATGGCTCGCTGATAGCTTCCCTTACCTATTTATTAGATAAAGTTTATTTTTATAATTTTTAAGGACAAACTTAGTGATATTTTATGCGATATTGCCTGCCATGTTACAAAACATTGTATGTCTTAGAACATAAATGTAAATAAATTATTTATTAATTTATTATATATTTATTATACTCACGCGAAATTAGAACTGATTCAGACTTAATTTTCGTCTGAACTCTTCACTTCGGCGTTGATGTGTTTATAGAAGAGCCAGTACTTACTAAGCCCGTGTGCTCCATCTCGACCTCATCGTCGCTTATCACCGCTGAGATTGAGGTCAAACGCGGGTCTAGGTGTAAATAAAAAATTTAAAACTCTTTTTATGAATAAAAATGTGTTTACATTGTAACTGAATATTTGATTGTACGTTAACAATGGTCCAATGTGATGTGCGAATGTAAAATATTTCGCACTGAATCGCTGAAGCAATTTGGGACAACATACGGAAAAAATATTTACTTTTTCATCGTACACAAACCACAGTTTACATATAGCAAATCATTTTTGTCTGTTTGAGCGCACACCACGTAAAAACGACTGAAGGGATTTGGATGGAGTTTTGGATTGGAGTGAGTTAACACACACAGCATTACAATATAACATATTTAAATAAGTCCACATTGACATCTAGGCTTTAGACGTTTCGAAAATTCTACCTACTTATAGTAGGTCAAATGTGGGGGTAAAGTTAGTATGGGACGCGAACGAAGTTGCGGGCAACAGCTAATATTTCGCTAAAATAACGTGGAAAACTTGAAATTATTTAATCTTTTACAAAAAGGTTGTGTGTTGTTAGTTCCGTCTGAAAAGCTCACGAACTGCGCTTCTTAAACATCCGGTTAAACAATTGAGCAAAAACGTTCAGTTAATTTCGACACGGAAAGTTTTGGAATACGTATTCCTCAACCCGTTGGTTTCCAGCTATCGAGCTGGAGAATCATTTTCAGGAGCGAGCATACCAAATAATTGGAGTTATACCAAATTGACTTGGTTCTATTTAAAACCAACTCCATATCATTTTGCTAGTAACATAAATAATAATTACTTTTCATCGTCATAACTCTAAATAAAAAAACGGACCCTAATTTTTCTCGTTATTGTGATCCACTTACTCCATTCTTGTTCTTCCACAACTGTGGTCCAACGTGCATAAGCATTTAAGTTCAAACTCGAACCACTTGCCTATTTTTGCAGTTATTGAGATCCCATCAGACAGTCCAAGATCTTGGAAACCACTGAAACGATTTCCATAAAACTTCTCGAAAAAACGCTCCTTCAAATTAAAAAAGATCTTATTAAAATCGGATCATCGGTTAAGTCATAGAGAGAGAGAGAGCTATACGCGTCTATCTTATCTTATGATAGGGGGAATAACCCCAGCGGCACATCGACCCTTGAGGATCTTTTGTGCCTACCCCATTTACACACTGGTCATCTCAGTGTGCAGGTTTCCTCACGATGTTTTCCTTCACCGTTAGAGCAGTCGGTAAATGTATAATACGTAGTCTTCGAAAAACACGATAATCTCATTACGAACCCGGACCTCCTGCATGGGAGTCCGGTGTCCTACCCACTGTGCCACCGACGCTCGTTATACGCGTCTAACTTATAACCCCTCATGGTGGACGTTATGCAGTGTCATAGTTTCTTTCGTCGGTAGGTTTCGTCAAAACAACTGGTATAGCCGTGCCCGGCTCTGGAAATTTGTTTTATACCCTCTACTTGTGTTAATTAGTTCTGGGCACTTAAGGCCCAGCGTCCTAGTTCATTGTTCAGTTGTTAGCTAAATTATTTAGTTTCTGAAATATATCCATGTTTTGGCAAACTGTGATGTTCAAATGCACGAAAACTACTTCTTTTTCTCCATATCCTGTGTCGGTTATACCTCATTGCTAAATATCTTTGTGATCATTCTTAGAATAGAGAGCTTTCTTAGCTTTCGTACTGAACCAAAAGAACAGACTTTTAATTGGCTGGACTCTGTTATTTCATTGCATTACCTTCCCCTTTGTATATTGGTTACCTCTCTGTATACTTATTGCGACAGGGTTGATGTGCTGCCACTGTACACCCTCTTTAGTCTCTGCGTACCCCTGCGCGAGAGTCTATGTATGTAGGTATGTTGGCCATCATCGCCATAGTAACGATCTTCAGCTGGTGACTAAAGTTGTGACCTGCCTCACAAGATTTTCATCAGCCTGTTAATGTCCCCACTGTTGTGGCACGAGCCTCCCCTTGCACAAGGGGTACGGGCTGTGATCCACCCAGCGGGCCCAGTGCTGTGCGGTGGATTTCACACGCCTTCGGAAACTTTTTATTTCCTCAGACATGCAAGTTTCCTCACGATGTTTTCCTTCACCGTTAGAGCAGTCGGTAAATGTACGTTAACCTTCGAAAAAATTCTCCGAAAAACTCATTGGTACATGGCATGGTTTCGAACCCAGTCCTAGCCACTAGGCCACCGGCGCTCCCCACAAGATCTTAATTAAACTAAATTCTAAGTAAACGGCTTGCCTGTGGTTAGCTATAATACGAGTATAATCTAGACCAAGTCTAGTTTGCTGTGTATTATAATTCCTCGTAGATGCTAGTTAATGGGGTTAAGTAATTAATATGGAATATTTTGCTCCAGGCTTTTGGGTAAGCTAGACCTAATTGAAATGCCTAGATTATAATGTCACAAATATTGGAGAGTCTAAGAGGTCGAAATTATCGTAATATTTATTTTTAAAAAACACAATAGATAGGATTTCCCTCCCCTAACTTTATATATTTTTTTATCGACTCCTAAACCCGCATTTGACCTCGATCTCGCCTGATGGTAAGCGACGATGAGGTCGACGATGGAGCATGCGGGTACAGTAAATGCCTGTTCACTCTGGCCTTGAAGATCCCAAGGTTGTAGGTAACAACCATATCTAATTAGAATTCCAAAACCGCCTTCATTCTTTTTGGTAAATTTCAAAAATTTTGTACATTTTGACATGCGAAAACGTAACAAAATTAAAAGACAAAATAAGTCGGGTAAAAATATAGTATAATCAAATACCCACTTCTCCTTAACCAAAGGTCCAATTTTCTTGTTTAATACAAGATTAACTCGTATTTTTGCGCGAGTTGTCTAGTGTTTTTAATTATGAGACTTCACTTTACCTTGCCTTTCCGTTTCTGCTTTTAAATAAGTCTAGTAGCGGAGTTAGGGCAGGGCGCGGTTGGGCGACCGCCCAGGGCGCCAGACATGAAGGCGCCCCTTCATGTCTGTCCGCTCTAGCAAGTTGCATATTGTGACTTGTTGCACTCTTGGCAGTGGCAGTCCAATTTAATGACTTAAGATGCTGAATCACCCACCGTAATAAAATAAGTAATCTTCGTTGTTTGGCAGTGAGCGTAATTCTTGATGCGCAATACGCGTCACGGGGAATCAGTGGCCCGCCCGATCAACCCAAATCCTATCAAGGAAACCTGATTCAACCGTGTTGGTTCAGCGCCAAAATCTAACCAATCAATGTCCAATCCACGCTAAAATACGAGTTCGCTTCGCTCTCTCCCGCCCTAGCCAGAAGGCTAGATTTTCTTGAGCTTACACTAGCTTTCTAACTTAAATTGAAATAAAATGAAATTTGATTTATTTGCATGAAACACTCAGCCGTGTCGGATCAGCGCCAAAATTTCAAACTCGCTTCGCTCGCTCCTACAGCCTTCTCATATGACCCAACGACCAACCCAAATTTCGAGTTCGCTTCCACCCTAGCCTAAAATTTCGGGGCGGATTCTACAGATTGGATTTGGATAGAAGGGCAGCGTAGGAGCGGGCGAAGCGAGTTTATAATTTTGGCGTGAATTCGACACAGATGTGTTAGGTTGAAAGCCCTCGTTAGGGTATTTTTTATAACATCCCAGAAAAAACAGTTTGCATATAATTGTCTGGGGGTGAGGAGTGGGGGGGGGGGGGGGGAAGGTCAGTAACCTTGGCGGGATCAATCACTCGGCAATAATGCTTTTCGGGTCGGTTTTAGCTCTGTCGATTTCTAAACATATATTTTTTTCAACGTTTATTTAAGTTAATGTTGGTAAAAATCCGAAATTAACGATGATTACAAAACAATTCGGACATTTACCGTTATTACTTGGTGAGTTTTGGGTTGTACTGGAAAATGTTAGCATTTACCGTAGTTGGAACTTTTACAGTAACATATACACTCTTTAAGAAACGGCCGGCCAGTCACACGAAGTTATTTTTGTACAAAAAATGCAGTCACTGTATGAATTCTAAAATATTTTACTTTTTCTCTCAGTAGCAATAAAATACATAGTCGTCGTGTGTTATTACGTGGGGAAAGACCACTCGCTTATGGCTCGTGTTGAAAAATTACACTCGCTGCGACAATCTGGTCCTTTCCCCACTGGTTATATAATCTACTTATCTATAACGAGATACGTGGTCTGATATGGCAACATTTTTAGTAACTTGTACTTTTTTGTAAAACTCATTATTCTGAGAGTAACCTATTTGGTAAATATTTCAAATTAATTTATAATTTTCTTGTACAGAATGGATGCTTCTTTAAGCTTTTAATTGGATGAACTGGAGAAAAAAGCTCTTAAACTTGAACGAATAAAAAAGTTCCTCCGGCGGCCGTCGGCGGCGGTATTGTTTACTAAAGATACAACTTTTGAAGCTTCATGGTTATTGTCAATATTATTATTGTTAGACGTGGGATTCTTACCATGGTTAGGGGTTGTCTCGAGCCTTTCAAAATACTTATGATAGAGTTTTTATTCTATTGACTATATACTAAACTCGCATTTGACCTCGATCTCGCGTGATGGTAAGCGACGATGAGGTCGACGATGGAGCATGCGGGTCCAGTAAATGCCTATTCACCCTGGCCTTGAAGATCCCAAGGTTGTAGGTTTCGGGAAATATAGACGCCGGCAGGCTGTTCCATTCCTTTGCCGTTCGCATAATGAACGAAGAAGCAAATCGCTTCGTACGAGCAGATGGGATTTCAACAACATAAGGATGGAGCCCCTCCCCGCGCCTGGTAGCCCGAAGGCGGAATGGAGATGCTGGAATTAGGTCGTGCAATTCCGATGCGCACTCTCCGAAATGTATCCTATAAAATACCGATAGACAGGCGACCTTGCGCCGATATTCCAGACTTTGCAGTCTAGCTTCCACCAGCGATTCGTCACCTATAAGGCGCTTAGCGCGTTTCTCCACTGAGTTTTTTTAGTATTAGTTATCTAAAGATTATTATTTGTCAAAAGTTCATAACTTTCAGAACAACATCAGGTGGCGATTTTAGATGGTCGTATGTACTGAGCTCCTGTTTGTGATGTCTCCATCATTTATTTTACGTTTGTGGACTGTAGGTGCTTACTCTTAGAACAACGTGACACAAATAATAGAGTCGTCACGTTGTCGGAACAATATGGCGGATCACCCGACGCCGCCCGATGAATACCGAGCGACAACGAAGGCCGGAACTGTAATTTCCGTCTGTAAACATTTACCCCTCTTTGTGCAGTCGGGTAACTGTTATGGCAACGGATTAAAGTCTGTCCTGATAGGAAATAATAAGATGACGGTAATATACTTACGTCCAAAGGCACGTCTGACGTAAACATTATGTGATATTGATACGCAAGTAGACGCTAACAGTAGAAACATAGGTAGAATCGAGATCGTTTTAAGACAGCTAACACATGATTCGTTGGTTACTTGACGCTTACTGCCACCAATACACGAACGGGTTACTAAAAGTGTCATTACAACTACGCAGCGGGAATCGGGATTATAATAATATTGAGCTAGAAGGTAGATATACCGCAATTTTTATAAGTATCATAAATATACATAGAAAAAGGGGCCAGCTAAAAATCAGCGCTGTGGCTAGCCTCAGCATTATTTATTATTTATTTATTTTATCTGTTTTGCAGGAAATCTTACAGCTTAATAAATTATACATAGTAAATGTTCTTTAAATATTTGTATGCCAAATCAGATTCCACTCATTAAATATTTTTTTTTAAATAACAACATAAGAAGGACAGAAAGGAGAATAATAATAGGATAATATATAATATAATACATATTAGTATTTACGTATTTACTATAAGTATAGATGTGTGTGTGTGTGTGTGTGTGTGTGTGTGTGTGTGTGTGTGTGTGTGTGTGTGTGTGTGTGTGTGTGTGTGTGTGTGTGTGTGTGTGTGTGTGTGTGATTATGCTGAGCTGGTGTACCCTTTTCGGCACTGTTCCGCACCAGATGTTTTGTGCTGCATGTATTAATGTTTATATACTTCTGTATTGTGTACTTGCTATATTCTGGTGTTTACAGTGATAAATAAAAGATTTCAATTTAAAAAAAAAATTAGCTCTATGGTAACATGGTGTCAACTTTGAAAGAAAATTTTTGAAAATGGAGCACATTTTTTTCGACTTTCATACACAAAAAAAATATTTGTTCACATTAATTAGTGGATAAAGTTGTTGACGTTAATAAGTTGATCTCCTGGTAAAAATCCGGCGAATGCGTTTGTTAACATCCTGTACATTTGTAATGAATAAATTACCCAAACTGTCCTCTTACTTCACATCAGCACTTACATTACACACCCTGTACTTCAAATCAACTCAATTATTTTTATTGTAAGTAAGTACCTTATAGTACATTTTTACAACGTCATTTTTTACTCTACCACCGCTTCATTAGGTGCTGTAGCTGAAAGGAAAGAAGCGGCGCAAGAAACTTTCAGCAGCACAACTTTTGAAATAAATATATCTTACAATAATTATGAATATAATACAATCAATGAATGAATGAATGAATGAATGAATGAATTAAAATTTATTTGCACACATATACATAAAACGATTACATTTCATTAGATACTTAAAAGAGCTACTGTTTTACATTTTTTAGAGTAAGTTTACAATTATGAACTTGCATATGTGGCAAAAGGGTCCCTGACTCAGCATTATGCTGTGACGATATGGCTAGATGCTAGCCACCGCCGCAGCACATACACAATGTGCAGAGTTGGACCTTCAAAAACAAATAAAAAATTTTTGGTCTCTGCCCGTGATCGTAACGAAACTATTTACCTGAAACAGATAGCATCGTACAGTAAAGGATTTCCAACAATTTAAACTAATGTTCTTAGCATTTCGCCAGCTCGTAAATAATGAGCACAATAAACACTTCACCGGCTCTCTGGGCTGGCTATCGGGCGGCTATCGCGCTTCGCGGGGCGGTCCCCCGCTTCGAGGGCTTCAGCTAGAGCACTTGCGAATAGCAAGTCTACTCCTCTTTGGCTCTAGGAAGGTCTTCGGGCAGACTAACACCAGATAGTCTGCACGCTTCAATGGCTATCGTATGGCTATCTAGCTTCGCGGGGAGTTCCTTCGCAGCGAGAGCTTTAGTCAGTCGAGGATAGCCAGGTCTTCTCGTAGCTCTTTTAAGGTCTTCATGCAGAGTAAGATACTAACGGCTAGAGCAGATAGCCCACCTATTCAATGCCTATTGCGCTATGAGAGGCATTATTTCGCTTCGAGAGCACACTTACACGTTCTTACTTCAAAATAGAATAAACTTACGACAATCATTTCGATGGCGAAGTGCACGTCTCGCCGTAATATTTACGAAGTCAGACATTCCTGAATACTTCATCGACCTAGCACATTGAAGGAGGAAATTGGTGCGGCTGGGAATGAACCACTGTGTCGGAAGTGGGCGGCCGCACCGGCAATAGAGTTTACGGCGCTTCGGGCGGCGCGCACGCAACACTCGCACACAAAATATATAAGTTACAGAAAAGAAGTTACTAGCGTTCAATCACGAGGTACTCACGAAATAATCACACGCCGCGCGAGCGCAGCGATCGCTTGAGCTGGAGGTAGTTCCGGTTTGTGTAAAGTTAGTTTAGGCACATTGTATAGTCTCTGGTTTAGGATTTAAAATTCTGCGATGTAATGAGGACACATCTCCTTCAGAGGAGCTATTATACAATTAACGAAGCTGATAAGAATTTTGTAAATATATTCCATTTATTTATATTTTTACTGACGAAGCTACTGCCGAATTGTTTCAAATTAATTAAGATTTATGACATTATTTATTGGTACATGAAATTATGCATTATTTTATGAAGTTATATATGACATAGACAGGTTATATATGGCGTAGGTGGAAGGACGATATCGACCACTTCCAAAAAAGATGGTATAAGCACGCCGAGGATAGGGAAAAATGGAAAGGAGGAGGGGAGGCCTTTGCCCAGCAGTGGGACAGCCTATAGGCAATTAAAAAAAAAATGACATATCTAAGTACATGTAACATGTTAATGGATGAATAAATACAATACAATAGGCCTTCAGCATACCCATAGAAATATTGAAAACCGAAAAAAAGGATTTCTATGGTTTCTGTTTTTAAAATCGCGGCAATGTGGTAAAGGCGTTTGCAGCAATCACAATGAATAGGCTGTCAAATGAAGCGATTAATATCATGTTACTAAATTCGCTCCGCATGACCGACGACGCTTAACCGAAAGCGATCAGCGTGCGATTGTGTGAGTTTGTTGCCGAAGGACGCACTAGCTACTTCTAAGGAAGCTTCTTTTCTGTTACAAACTTACCTATTTCGTGTCTCGACTTGCACTGCGTCTACACCCGCTTGTAAAAGAATTTACTCTTTCCTGATTGTATGTTTCTTGTAATAAAGGTTTCCGGGACTTTTATTTACGACTGGTGTTTTTAAGTACTGATAACACGTCGAGTCGTGAAATGAAGGCTCTGGGTCAAACGTTCTACATTTGGGGTATCTTGTGTATGGTCAGGCAGGATTCGAGATCGGTTTACAGGGCAAAAGACATCTCAAAATTTACCTTATCTAACCTATTTCTGCTGCAAAACAGAAATGCTCGCATTGCTGTGTTCCGGTTTGAAAGGCAAGAGAGCCAGCAAAACTACCGGCACATGAAACACTCCAGTTCAATCCTCTAAATTTTCAGTAAATCACATCAAATCCAGCGTTTCACCAAATTAGCTTTACAGCTATTAGTAGCTGTGAATTCTATTAAGTTGAGGCCTCCGATTCCGATCTAGGTCTTGTAACAGCATCTAGAATTCTAGGCGTTATACTAGACCGTTTAGTCTAGGCTAGGTCATATGTGAACACTAATCTGAAATCAATAACCTGTCCCGCGACTTGTTCCTTCGCCACTCCTACAGAAGTGATATCAGACATGTTATGACAGCATTGATGTATCGGATTATACAAACTTTGCGGCCCGGGCCACGGATTATTGTGAAAACTGTGTATAGTCATGTAGAGGCTGTAATAGGTATGTAAAACTATGTACAGATTGTACCTAAATACCACGAGGTCTCAGCTCAACATTCGGGGGAGGGGTAACTGTCAATTTAAGAGGGGAGATGATTTATATCACAGTCACGAGCGGTCACTTGTATACGAAACTTTCATTTTAGGAAGTGAGGTCACAAAATTGGGCCATTAATGGAAAGCTGTTAATTCGTGGGGATGGGTCACTTATATGGGAAACAGTAATTGGGCGATGGGGCACTTAATGGGAAACTCTCAATTTTGTGGGTGGTGAGAATTCTAGGAAAAATATCTACAAATAAAATAATTCTACCTACTTATTGTTCGTCATTATCTTTAGCAGAGAATCTTCTGTACAGTTGTTACAAACACGAATCAAGGTGTAAGATGTTTTTGTTTTTCTACAAATGCTGTGTGGACTTGTGGAGAATCAAAAACACAGTTAGTAATAACATAGAATAGTTTTAACTAAAATACAATTTAATTTACGATTTCTTTCAGATTAGAAGTGCTTATGAAATACTTGTACGCGTATCAACGAATTTACTACATTTTTTACCATATTGATCTCGGCATACCACGTACGTCGGCAGAGGAGATTAGTTCGCCATTTCCGATTGGAATTGATGACGTCACGTCACGCGTGACGTCACGTCGCTAGCCGCGTAGAACGGAACGCAGCCGCTGATTCATTGTTCCGTGTCACAGCAGTGAAACAGAACTGATCTATATTCTGTAGCACGGTCACTGAAATTAACTCATTATACAGCGTTTACTAACTATGTGGAGCTGAACGCGCCCACGAAATAAAAGGCAGGTCTTGATGATCGAGAGCAAGAATGTATTTGTCTGTACCACAACACTAGATTGACATCGCGAGTATGTATAAACCGATAGCAGTTGTTTTCAGCAATTGACAGGCGCGCAGCACGCATGCGCCGACGTTGTGGCGGGAAACCGCCATAACTACATTACAAAAAAATATCAACCTAATATTTTTCCTACTACCCCCCCGGCATTAAGAAAGCAGAGAGGTCCGGACCCCCTCAATCTCTGTTAGCTCTCGACAAGGAAAAGAGCGGAGCGGTCGCCTCGTGAACAAGCCCGACCTTGAAATTATGAATCAATGCCCCAAAGTGCCATCGGAGCTGGGTTGGCTGGAAATCTAACTAACCCAACACACCAGCCCGCATGAAGGACCACTTTAGTGTCTAAATGTGAAAACAGGAGACCGATTCCACTAAATACATCGTAACTAAATAGAATCTAAACAGCATCGTTATGACGTGTTCCGTATACTACTATCCACTAACGATCACATTTCAGTTAAGTTCCGATCGAGTCAACGCTCGATCGAACAGTAACGTATTTGTGCATTCGAATAAAACGTTTAGTAACAAAACGCTTCAACTATCAAATAATATAACGATCGAACATAAGTTCCTCCCGAGAATTGGAACGAAAACTAAATTGAAATTGGATAGAAATAGAACTACAAACGTTGTAATTTAGGCGAATTGGGCCCCAGGAACCCAATAACCTAACCCACCCCATGTGAAAATTATAACGCATATCAAATCAACTGGTATCACAGGTGCCACTCCCTGGTAAGTGATGGAAGTCTCATCTTGGCGGGAAACCGATAAATAAAATAATGACTCCGCCGGAGGGCGCGGGGCGAAGAGGGCGGAGAGAGGGGAGAGTTCAAAGTCATAACGGATTGATTTGACTCCGGCGACTTCAAGTGTTTCCTGACACTTACAGCGGCGCTTGCACACAGTCAAACAAACGCGTCCAAGATTATATGAGGTGCTTTTTAATTATGTAGATAGAAATTACATAAAATACACAATTTTTCTGATTGCTCTAACGATAAATAAATATATCGCGAGGAAACTGTCATATACGAAAAAAAGAAAGAAATCCAGGTATCACCAGGAACCTGTATTGTGGACTACGACCCGCACCTACTCACTCGGGCCCGAGACCAATAGTGGGATAAAGGCCTTTTTTGTGATGATCGTATCCTAGACGATTTCAAAGATGGGAGGTCACCAACAAAACGAATCGTACCACCAAGTAAGGCCCGGACTACACGACGACGGTTCCTAGGCCGGTTCCAGTATCGGTCGGTTCCATGGAACCGGTGCTTCATATAACTCAAACAAAAATGCGCCGTCGACTACACGTACAACGGTTCCACTTGGAACCGGCCCGCTCGGTTCCTAAACCGGCGGGGCTTCAGCGCAACGCACGAGTTTGAATGCAGTAGACTACACGGCCGATACCGGTACCTGAAACAAACTGTCCCTGGATCCGTCGTCGTGTAGTCCGAGCGTTTGATTCGTAGCTAACTTGGTTAATACTGGGCTTCTGTCGAACCGGAGGGACGGGTTAGTCCATCTAGTCCTATCAAACAGAAGTGATTTTATTTCACACAATTTACTGAACATTTGTAAGACGGAGTAACTCTTCATTGTCATGGCACAGAGCTGTAGGGTAGGTATAGCTGTAGTCGCCTCACTAAAGGAGCGGACACCTCTCGGGTTCCGTTTATGCGCAGTCACTCGCCCGCTGAATAAACTTTGCACCGCGTCACTCCGCGCCGAACGAACCCTAATAATATACAGACAGCATGACGAGTGATAGTTGAGCGTTGATTGTGGATCTTCAGGCTCTTATGCTCATTGCACACGATGAGCAGTACTTGTGCAAGTACTAAATCCTAAGCTAATTTTCTTCGTGTAAACGCTTTCTTAGTAGAATTGCTTAGAAGCACTTGCATCGATGCATGCAAGTGAGCCCATACCTTAATACTTGCGTACGCTACTCCGTATGTACTACGTAAGCTACTCGTACTACGCATTGTGTAAAATGGCACTTATCTAGTCATTTATGCGCGATTATTCTGGATCATTCTGCGCGCTGGTCGAGTTAATAAATCCGCACGATAGCCGTGGCATCTACTTTGCACTAAGGACTGTTTGTTTACGAGGTACAAGTTTGCATCGTGTGAATGCTAGCGCAAGTATTAATGCAAGTGTAACCAAGTTACCAAGAAATATGAATATTCCAGTTCCGTCATACAAAAGCTAATAGTTCCGACAGTTCTGTGGTTCCTTAGTATACAAGAGTTCTCTGTGCAAGTACAGTCGGATAAATAAATGCAGGTCAGTGCGGCGAGCGTCGCCTATAATTCAGCCGGGCAATGAATAACAAACCAGGGCCGCAACAGGGCCCGGCGAGGCCCCGCTCATTATAAAATTATAGTGTTTGACGGGAACTTGTTACCGTCGCAAATTGCCGTGTTTGTGTCCTCCGTTAGCGGCCGGCAGGTGTTAAACATTCATAGAGCTGTCGCAGTGGGCAAAGGAAGAGCGTAGTACAGTGAGCCGGCGGCTTTGATGGCTTTGGTGTGTTAATATCTACCTATACAGCTAAAGTGACGTGTCCGAGCCACATCGGCTCGTACACGTCACTAGGATGGGGGAGGATCGGGCAGTTAACCGAGCATATGTGAGACGCCCTAACGGACGACGTCCGGTCGGACGTCCCGGATACCGCTGGCGCGATGAAGTGGAGAAAGGTCTGCGTGAGCTCCGGCCGCCTGACTGGCTCCAGACTGTGCAGAAGAGTGAGTGATGGCGCTCTTTCGTATCGGAGGACAAGATCCACTTCGGGACGCTGCGCCAGCGGAGTAAGTGAGTAGGTAAGTATACAGATAAATGTTTAGTTGTTATAAAAAAAACCTTCATCATCATTAGCCTATTAATGACACCACTGTTGGGGCACAGGCCTCCCCTTGCACAAGGGGGTACGGGCCCTGATCCACCGAGCGGGCCCAATGCTGATTGGTGGATTTCAAACGCCTTCGGAAATTGTCTGCATGTCTGATGCAGGTTTGCTCCCTATGTTTTCCTTCACCGTAAACAATCCTTAAGACAACTGTACTAGATGTTTTTTATCAATATTAGAATAAATATCTGTTTTTAATAGTATGGACAATTATTGTTATTGGACATAGTTGATGGAATCAGACGTTACTTTGCGGAAATCCATTACGATAATTATCATATCGGTACCTAGTACTGTTTTAAAGTAACTGGTACTACGAAACCAAAAATAATGTCACATCACTAGTTGTAGTACTTGACAGCTGCCAGGCGTACCATCGTAGAACGAACAGCCTATAATTATTATATATCCCCAATTTTTAATAAATTTTTTCTCTTTATTTCATATGAGTAAGTAAAATATAGTCATAATTTAAGCTTTCACGTTAATGAATGATGACAATAGCTAGACAGTGAAGAGAGAGAGGGAAACGCAGATTTTGTCTTTAAATTTCACTAATTATAATCACCATGTACCCGCACCCTCTGCATTCCTAGGACCTCAATGTAGACGCGTTCGTTGAACGACTGCACAAACAGAGCATTTATTCACTGTGGAGAGGGTTTGGTGCTTGAGGTGGGTCGACACCCGACATGGAAATTTGGCGACCGTACTACTTAGGACAACGCTTTAAAGTGGGAAAAGAATTACAATAGATAAATATCGACACACACATACACACACCCTCGCATACACTCTAGCCTAGAGTCATCTTATCGTTAACCTACTGTCAAGTAGGTTTGTACAATACTCGTAGTTTGTACGTTATGTTTATTTAACCAAAAGTAGAAGAGAAAAGTTTTTTTCTCAAACAAATGCGAATTACCCGGAAAATAAATAAATAAATAACTTGCATATAACATGTGGAACATATATATAACATCATGAGACAATACGATAAGTATTAAAAAAAAATTAAAGACTGATAAAAAATAAAATAAATAAACAACAAATAAAAACAAACCAAAGAGCTAAAAAATAATACAAGTATAATAATAAAAACAATGGAAATAAATAATATATAAGATCGGGGAAAAAGTCTTTTCGCATATTGTATGTATAAACTTGTAATAAAATTTCTTTGGCTGTACTATTTGTATCTGGCTGGTTTTGATGGCATTAAAAAGGTTACATTAATAAAAAAAAACTAATTAGTAAAATGTTGTTTCCAGCTATTTTTCATTTGTTTTTCTTTCTGTCAAAATGAGTGAATCTAATGAAGAAATTCGATACATTTTGTAATTTTATTACAAAAAAGGAAAAAATGTAACGCAAGCCGCGGAAAAAATTTGTGACGTTTATGGACCTAATGCAGTGTCAGTAAGAGTAGCACAAAGTTGGTTTAAGCGTTTTCAATCCGGGAATTTTGATGTCAAAGATGTACCTCGCTCTGGTCGCCCTGTTACGGGTAAAATGGACGCCATTTTTGAAAAAGTGAAGCAAGATCGGCATATAGACATAGTTACGACATACACACGACACAGTTACGACATAGTTTCGGCATAGTTACGACGTAGCTGAAGAACTGTAATTTTTTTTGAAAAAGCTGGGTACACAAACAAACTCGATATTTGGGTGCCACACGAGCTCACTGAAAGAAACCTAATGAACCGTGTACTAATTTGCGATTCTTTATTGAGACGTAATGAAACCGAACCGTTTTTGAAGAGATTGATAACTGGTGATGAAAAGTGGATCACGTACGACAAGAACGTGCGAAAAAGATCGTGGTCAAAGGTCGGTCAGGCTTTACAGACTGGCAAAGCCCGGGTTAACTCGCAATAAGGTGATGCTGTGTATATGGTGGGATTGTTCATTATGAGCTTTTACCGCCGGGCAGAACCATCGATTCGGATCTTTTCTGCCAACAACTGATGTGATTAAAGCAAGAAGTTGAGAGAAAGCGGCCGGGATTGATCAATAGGAAGGGTGTGGTCTTTCATCACGATAACGCTAGACCACACACATTTTTGGCCACTCAGCAAAATTTAAGAGAGTTTGGCTGGGAGGTGTCAATGCATCCGCCATATAGCCCTGACCTTGCACCTTCGGATTTCCACCTGTTTCGGTATCTTCAGAATTCTTTAGGCAGTGTCAGGTTAACATCAAGAGAGGACTGCCAAAACTACTTGTTGCGTTTTATTTATATATGTCAGCGCAAACAACAAGTGACGTCACAGTGCACGTGCAATGCCCACCTGCGCTTGCGACGAAGCAAACACGCAGCAACAGCCGATACCACGTCATGCCGCCCCCCACTACCTGGCCTCTATAAAAGCGGGCGCCCGACCCAATGTAGGATGATTCTCTTGCGACTCGTCGACGAGGTAGTCGGACTTGATATTTTATTTGATAATATTGCATTTCCGAATAATTAACTGTAACTGGTTGCTATCAGGGGACTCTAGTATGACCAGTTACTATTGAATGTCTAACCGGTGACTAGTGGTTGCTATTGAGACGGTTGACCCGTGACTAGTTAGTATCGAGTAACTAGGCAGTAACTAATTTGCTGTTAAATAACTCTAAAATAAGTTCATTGAGTCAATATAGTTATATTTCGCTGGTTTTTTGAAAAGCAAAAATAGAACCACAGGGTGAGGACAACCCGGAGAATGATAGCGGGCCATCTATGCCCTTACTCTCTGATCTAACATATACAATTTTAAATTAACATAAGATATTAAGATATAAACATGTCCGCTGGAGTGAAAGAGTGTGTGTGTGTATATGTGTGCGTATTGGTGAAGGGGTGTGGAAAGGTGAGGATATGTGGGGTGTGTTTGTTGAGAGGAGGGTGCGTGTAAGGATGTGTGAGAGTGTGTGGGTGTGTGACTGCATGACTAGTATATGTATGTTTACTAATTGTACAATTTCCAACACTTTCTCAGTGCTGTCATAGTCCAAGGTATCTGTTATGTACTTGGTAATAATCGTCTTAATAATGGTTTTAATTATTGATGTGTATCCGAAAATGATGTACTAAATTATTATCTTTATGTATTTATTTTATTTCATTTGGGTAGCTTACAACCTTATTTACAAGTTACATATACATATATAAAAACAATAGTCATTTATAAGCTTCCACAGTTAAGTTATTATGCCGTGGTTTATTATGACGTGACAAAATTATTCTCTTTAGAGAGACCCAGCCTCGTTCTCGGTGAGTTGCTATGTACTACAGCGTGATACTCTTGTGGCCGCCTAAGCCGTATAGTAATGCGGTAATTTGGAAAGGAAAGTCGCGTCCATAGCCGGTCGTAATCCCTCCCCCTTTACGAGTCGGCGGGCTTATCCCCGAGTCAGACGGCGGGAAAAACCCGGAAGCGAACGAGTGACATCAAAGACTGCACTCAACTCAGTTATTGGAATCCGGCAGAGAAGGACGAAGCCATAATTATCAAATTTCCTCGTGCTCTAAGTCTCAAAGGATTTTTTTTTGTGGTTGAAGTGTCTCCATATTTGTGTTGTGACATCACAATATTCTGATTATCTATAGTACGTTAAATTCTGTAAAGACGTTTATATGTGGAACTCGATCTTCTCCATTTGCCGTTCAACAATGAAAGCTTAAATATCATGAACGTAGAGAGCTCAAGTCAAGATAAGAGCAGAGAAATATTTGATTCGAATTCAATCGAATTACCTACAACTATCAACAAATTATGATGAGTCACCATGGAAAACATCAGTTCTTACAGCTATATCACTCATTAATACATTCACGGTCCAGTGCCTCCACGCTGGGGACCCCGAGTGCCTATCCAAGGAGTCTATGCCTCCATTGTTGGGTCACATAACAATGGATTTAAATTAGTTGGATTTGTGAAGTTGTCAAACAATTTTGTATTTGGACTGTGAACGTATTAATTACTCTGTAATTCTGTAAAAGCATTCATTATCTTTGTCTGACAGTAGTGTACAAAAGATGAACGGCCGAATTACCTCTCAAAATCGGTAACCAAAGGATTAATTTCGTGATACGAAAAAGTAATTTGCGTTTTGTATTTGGCAAAGCGAGTGCGATTGCGATTAATCTGAAACAAAACCTGTCAGGGGCACAAAGGGTCTGATGAGTTTGTGGGCCGTTGAATTAAAATATTGTAGTACGATGGAATGGGGGTAGTCGCAAACTAAAATCGGACACGTCTTCTCTCATCTGGTGCGTGACAGATGTGAAATATTTGTACAAAACAATCCATTCTCACTGTCACATTGGTTTGCAAATTTGCAGGCAGAAGAATTTGCAGAGCTATACATATCAATTGTACATACGATTTATTAGTTAAATTAGATTTAGAGTATTGTGTACAGTACTAATTATTTAGATAAAACATAATAAAATTAACAGTTGTTATGTCGGAATTGCACGACCTAATTCAAGCATCTCCATTCCGCCTTCGGACTACCAGGCGCGGGGAGGGGTTCCATCCTTATGTTGTTGATATCCCATCTGCTCGTACGAAGCGATTTGCTTCTTCGTTCATTATGCGAACGGCTAAGGAATGGAACAGCCTGCCGGCGTCTGTATTTACCGAAACCTACAACCTCGGCATCTTCAAGACCAGAGTGAATAGGCATTTACTGGACCCGCATGCTCCATCGTCGACCTCATCGTCGCTTACCATCAGGCGAGATCGAGGTCAAATGCGGGTTTAATAATCAATAAAAAAATTATCAGCTCTGCAATTAATAAAGGTAAAAATATATGTACCTGCCTAAATCAACTTGTGAATCCAATGAGAGGTTTTCCTATTGGTTCCAAGAGGCTCTTTAGATGGTGCTCAATGAAGGGGCCTTTTTTAATGTAATAAAGACTGGTAGCAAGAGCCGTAAAATTGCCAACCTTTGCAGTTTGTTTATCGAAGTTCCACGTGGGCCTTTTGATGTATAGCGAGATCGAGTTATAGAAAATTATGTTTTATCCCTTTTTATCTACGTATTTATTTCATTTTAGATACAATGTGTACGCGTGACGCGTGAATTGTTATTGACTGACAGTGACAGCTGACGAACTAAAATATAAACAAAAACAAAACCTCCCATTGTCTCGATCGTATCAAGACCGAGTCGTAGCCTTACCACAAATTATTACTCATTCTGGAACAGTCCCAGACATAGAATATACCAGACAGACATAGATTAAACGACCAATTATTGCTCATTCTGGAATAGCTATAGAACAAGAATAACGAGTACCGACATAAATTAATCGATCAATTTAGTCTGCACCATAAATAAATGGTAAAATTCTGTTTATAATTTTGGGTTGTTCACCTGTGTTCCACGGGACCAGTTGACGAAAACAAATCGATTACATATTTCGATGTTTAAATGTTTACAAGAAATGTTTAAATGTTTAAAACAAATGTTTAAATGTGTAAAAAAACAAATGTTTAAATGTTTACATATGTGTACATGTTTCGAGTTTCACCATCTCGTCCCGCGTATGACAGTTCCAAGGGACCAGTCGGTGAACAACCCATAATTTTGAGGGGGTCACCGAAAGTAATTTCTTGCTACGGCCCTGCTGTTAGGCGGCAGAGACAAAAGTAGACGCTTTCAAAGCGATACCTACAACCAACCACGCACACAAACCTTGTAAAGTAAACCACAACAAAACGCAAAGCTTACTCGTAGCAGTAACTCTAAAACCGCGTGTTCCGTTCAGAAATATCTCTGCTCATTAAAAACACGCGTAAGTAATGCTTTTGTTATCTCCACGTCTCGCGTAGTATGTAGTAGTATGGGTTGAGGAGTGGAGCCGTCAGGTGTTCTGGCGACCCCGCACAAATAGAATTTGGCGCCCCCAGGTGACTCGTCCCAAACAAAATGACTTATCGGAAGTAGAAATTGATTTTTCTTATTTAAGAGCTTTTTATCCGATGAATATCTGGTTCTCGTGTGTAGGGCTGCGTTGGATGATATGTTAACGAAATATTAAAATGATAAAAAACTGATGTGTCACTTGCTAAATAATTGTACCTAATTAAATGATTTAAAAAAGCTAATAATTGCTAAATGCTAAATCATCACCGTCAGCAGCCTATTCTAGTCCACTGCTGGACATAGGCCTCTCCCAGGGCGCGCCATTGAGCCCGATCTTCGGCTCTTCTCATCCAGTCGCTGCCATCCACCTTACGCAGATCATCGCTCCATCTAGCAGGACAGCGTCCCACATTACGTTTGCCCAAACGCGGTCTCCACTCCAGAACTCGTCTACCCCAGCGCCCCCAAATGCTAAATAAAAAGTTGATTCAGTGCATGACGTTCATTTGGGCTAAAATGCCGCAAGAAAGTCCAAATCTAGGCCGTTCACGAAGATGCCTACGCAGGCGTCGTGATGTACAGTCATAGACATGGTATCTGTTCTATCTTAAGATTTCATCAGAATAGACATGGTATCTGTTCTATCTTAAGATTTCATCAGATATATGACAGACTGACATCTCCCTAATAGCAGTTGAAGGATTATAATAAATACTATTCACATAAAATAATACTTGAGCTTCCCTTCCCTTTTCTTAGTGACCCTAACGAGGCTGACATGGTAACCTTGTCGTGTGCCTCTAAACTGGATTTTTTTTTTAAATTGACACCGAGTTTCCACCCTTAGATACTTAGCAAAAGACATAATGGTTCTTTCTATACGTTATAGACAATAAATAAGACAAATATTTCCTCTAAAGCTTGCGCCCTCGTCACCCTGACCCGAGTACAACCCTGTATCGCGCGAAGGGGTGCAGCGAGGCGAGAGGTGAGGGGCCCAGGCACACACGACTCATTACGAATTAATTCGCGCGATAAATTTAACGGGCGAGTGTTGCGACAGCGCCCCCGGCCGTGTACGAGTTGGAGCCCGTACACGTGTAGGCGCGGGTTATGTCGCATAAGATTTGCATGAGGAAACTGTTTAAGCATTGACGGAACTAGGGGCTTTGGGGCCTCGGAAGGTGGGTCCTGCGAGGAGCGAAGTTTGTTATAAGTGTACACACAGCTACGCAACACAAATCAATCAAGTATACATCTACTCAATCAATCTGGTAACTCGCAAACTGCTTCGAAAACAAAATACGTCATAAAGAAAATGGTACGAGATTGGCTTAGTGGTCTTGATCACGAGAGCACGGAGAAACTTTTAAAGGTAACACAATAATAATAATAAACACACAACCAACACACACACACACACACACACACACACACACACACACACACACACACACACACACACACACACACACACACACACACACACACACACACACACCACCCCTTTTATTAATCTTTATTACTGTTCTTATTTTTCTTTCTTCCAAATTTTGTACTTTAGTTCTGTTCATGTTCATTTGCACTGGTCAAAGAAGAGATCTGTCCTCCGAGATACAGGAACTTCCTAGTTCGGAGGTCAGCGCCTATAGTAGGATAACTGGTTGCTCATTAATTTTATTAAATTTAATGTAATATATGCTTAAGTTCCTACTCCACTGTAATTTTACCGCACAAATAAACTATTCTTATTCTTATTCTTATTCTTATCAAGCGACACGCTAGGACTACTTCGCTCTACTAGTCAAGAGATGGCGCTGAACAAGTCCCCTTACAACCTGAAACGCGCTATTGGAGAAATCTCCGGACTTCGAATATACACAACTTCCGACCACACACCCAGCTATGCTTCGTTTCATAAACAGTTCTCGTGTTTAAATCGCTATCATTACGTGGCCGCTGCATAAACTACTATTTTGGTTATGAGTTGTTACTTTATGTTCCTCGCTCAACAAATGTGTAGGCTTTAGATGATAAGGACGCTCTAATGCAATCGTCTAATGAAAACAATCGTTGAGAGTTCTCTAAAGCGCGGAGTCTCCATGCCCTCACAGATCCAGTCCTGTACTGACAGCCTACACATCTCGTCCCGTACAGTCCGCCACACCCGACTACGCTCTGTCTATGGCTAATGTATTCCGTTTCGGTCGTTACTTGAGAGGTTGAGACGCAGCAGGACCGTTCCGCCTTGTGATTTGCTTGTTTGCAGACGCGGCCTCTGTCGGTAGGCAGCCGGAGATTCAGTTAACTGTATTTGTAGATGCTCTAATTGTATTGTACGATACAATGTAGTCTGCGCGCTACGAGAAATGTATACTGCGTAGTATACCTTTGTATATGGGTATAGTAAAAGCGCGCGCGCTAAATAAACGATTTCAATTTCAATTTTTCAATTGAAAAAATGCAAATCTAATCAAAATCAAATCAATTGATTGTGGGGTCTTTTAAAAGTCTTGCATGAAATAGATAGTGCGAGCCGGGGTCTCCGGCGCCCCGAGCGCACCTGACTACGTCTCTGTTGCAATCTAATATAATTATAAAATTTTTCTTCGTTTTCATCAATAAAAAGGAAAAGGATTGGAAATTTTCCGGTGCTCGTAATTATCATTACAAATAACCACTTGGAACAGAAATTAAGGGCTCTAGACTTTGGCGAGGAGCGAGTCGGACGAGAGAGGGAACTGTAATTACTTTCCTATTGTAAGATGATTGATTACAATTTCCACGATTGGAACTTTGAAGGACTCTCTATTTGAAGGTTGTTTTAGATGTGATGGAATTACGTCCTTTTGTGTTTTTACCAGACATTTATTGCGTTAGAATATAAATTTTTAGTGTCTTGCCATTTCTGGTAATATTGGGCTCGTCACAATATACACAGCAGATGATGAACAGCATATGTCAGATCTGAGGGTAAGGGCATATTCTTCGGGTTGTCCTCACCCTGTGGTTCTATTTTTGTTTTTAACAAAACCAGCGAAATATAATTTAATAACTATATTGACTCAATCAACTTATTTTAGAGTTATTTAACAGCGAATTAGTTACTGCCTAGTTACTCGACACTAACTAGTCACGGGTCAACCGTCTCAATAGCAACCGCTTGTCACCGGTTAGACATTCAATAGTAACCGTCCATACGCGGTTATGTAAGGGGATGTAAGGGGGGTCACCAACATCTAGACCTCCAAATGCCAAACTCACCTGCACGTGGTGCATCCTGCCGATTAGCGAACGAGTCCCTGGCGACCGACTAGTGGCGGTATAACCACTCAAATTCTGGCTGGGTTAAAATACCAGAGGCACGATGACGGGCAGCAGCGTCATCGGGGCAAGCGACCTGGCTACTGCGATCGCCAACCCGCAGGCCTAGCGTGGCGATTATGGCATTACCTCCCATGGATAGCGCGCGCAAGGTGGCTGGCAGCGACTGGATGAGAAGAGCCGAAGATCGGGCGCCCTGGGAGAGGCCTATGTCCAGCAGTGGACTAGAGTAGGCTGCTGATGTATGATGATGTATACGCGGTTAGACATTCAACAGTAACCGGCCATACGAGAGTCCCCTGATAGCAACCAGTTACAGTTAATTATTCGGAAATACAATATTCTTTAATACAATATCAAGTCCGACTGCCTCGTCGACGAGTCGCAAGTGAATGATGCCACCTCGGGTCGGTCGCTTTTATAGAGACCAGGTAGTGGGGGGCGGCTTGACGTGGTATCGGCTGTTGCTTGCGTGTTTGCTCGTCGAAAGCGCAGATGGGCATTGCACGTGCACTATGATGTCACTTGTTGTTTGCGCTGACATATATTATGGTCTGGATATTTTTAATTTTCTTTACACTAAATAGCCACTGTTACCGTAGAAATGAGTGAGGGTGATATTGAACTTAAAAGCATTCAATATAACAGAAGCAAAATGTCAGTATTAAAAAGATGGTTTTTGATGAGAATTCGGGTTAACACTGGTTAATGGTGCATTTAAAATACTAATAAGTGAGTCTCGATCCATCGCTCGGTGGTGGTGGTGAGGGCGTCTAACTCTGCCACTCCTTAGTGCCTAGATTAGCGTCTTGCTCAGTATTCGCAGATGCTTCAAACACCATTTCACGCAGAATCTCATCTCACATCTTCTCGCTGGGAATAATGTAAGGGCAAACCCGCACATAAGTAGTTTTAAGTTATCTGACGCGACGCTTGCGAGTGCGCACGCACATTGTTATAATCTTTAATCAGTGTGTATTCTTGATCGAAGTTTATAAAATCATAATTTTTAATGTGTCGTTTCGTTGTGCTCCTACAACCCAGCCTCACGTACGCCCAACAGCCACCTTATAATAAATTTATAATAAATAGCCACACCGCCGCCGTCTATACCTTTTTTTGTAATCCTGGGGCCACGGAAAATATCCACATGATACTTTTTTTTTCAATGGTTTCTGGGGTCTCAGGGCCCCTTCTCCCCTCCGTCCTATTTACGGCCCCGTTTCGACTGATTTACTCTGCATTTATTAGATAGTAGAGCAAATAAACTCCCTCCTGCCTGTCCTTTAATTAAAATAAGTGGGTAACTGAAACGTCATAGTATTTCGAAAAGTAGATATTTATTTAAAGAGTTCTTGCTATCTGAAAGCGATCGTCCTGGGATTAAATAAGAAATGTAGCGAATGTAAGAGTTTCTTTGAAGCCGGGAACTAATCCAATTAGGGTTAGCGCCGGGGCCCGCGTAAAAAATTACCGTCGCTTTGATCTGCGCCGCCGCGGATCATTTGTAACGTGAATGTTGTCGTGACAGCGCCAGGTACGTTTATTTAACATGTCACTACTGGGCCGGGGCCACACAGGCAGGTTTTGCCCGGCCCGGCCGCCCGGAGCCGGCCGCCTGGAGTAGGGGTTCCAATCCCGCAGGCCCTTGCGGGATCTCGGTATAGGCGGGATCCAATTTTTTCAATGGTGCGGGATCTCGATATAACGGGATCCCGCATTTTTTGATAAAAGTGGTTAAAAGTCAATAATAGAATAAAGCACGCTTAAAGTTTGAAATATTAATTAGAAACCAGTATAGAAAAATTGGTGGTGGCCAAGGTTGGGGAAAAGAGGAGTAGGTCGTCCAGCAGCCAGATGGGCAGATGACATCACCAAAGTCGCATCGAAGACCTGGATGCGACTAGCACAGGATCGTATAGGGTGGCACAAAAGAGAGGAGGCTTATACCCTGCAGTGGGACGACATGGGCTGATGATGATGATGATGATAGGAAAATTAAAAAGTTACAGAAAATTAACTTTACATTTTGGATGTGTTTTCGGAGAAAAAAACATTCCCAACGTGTCGTCAAGCTACTTCGTATCTTGTTGGCGAGATAACCGGCAGAAGAGAACGCCCGCTCAGCTTCTACGCTTGTAGGTACTACAGACTAAAGTCCGTAGTACCTGCATTGCGTGCTAACGTTAAATATTTACCCATCGACCCTCCTGATTCATAAAGAGTCATCTCTTTCTTTAAGATGGTTTCGATTACAGGATTTTCAATCCAGCATATCCCTCGGATTCCGCACTTCTAATCCTGCCGTGAGCGAGACTGAAAAATCATTCGGAATTTCGGGATCTCGGTATACCGAGCTTGGAAGCCCTAGCCTGCACAAATTCAATAGAAATCTATGGCATTGTCACACACGGGGCCGCTCGCCCGACCGGGTAGCCAGCGATCGGGGCGGTTGCCTCTCCGTTTGTCCGGTCCGGGCACCCGAAGGCGCGCTCTGCATAGATTGGTCGTATATCGCACACGACTCGGGCAACCGGGCCGGTTCCTCAGTCGAGCGACGTTAGAGAGCCTAGAATTGACCCTTATTTATTTAACCTCAGACCGATCGAGGTAGAATAGCAATAAGTGATACTGATCTAAACGCAGCTACTGTAGCGATCTTGTTCACCTTCAGGTATAACGGGTTCTTCGGCAAAATAAAAGAATTCACGTAACGTCGATGGGTACTTATTTATTACAAATGTTGTTAATAAACACCCGAAAACAGACTGGCGCGGACGGGCCGAGAGCCCACAAAAAACATTACCATGTTGATTTTATTTATTATGCATTTCTTATGCTAGATGTACTTAAATAAATTAGAGAAAACGTGAAAAAAAATATCCGCGAGCGGGACTTGAACCTGCGACCTTGCCGTTCCGTGGCAGTGCTCTAACCAACAGCTCGCGGCTCATCCTGTCGGCTTCAAATTAATCAACCCTTTCTCCGTGTACCGTCCGTAAAGGCGGCGGACGTCACGATATCTAACCGAATGAATTCTAAATGTCTAACCGCATGTCTCAGAGCGTCGGTGGCGTCGTGGCTAGGACATCGGACTCCCATGCGGGAGGTCCGAGTTCGAAACCAGGCAATGCCATGTACCAATGAGTTTTTCGGTTTTTTCGAAAGACTTATGTACATTTACCGACTGCTCTGACGGTGAAGGAAAACATCGTGAGGAAACCTGCACACTGAGATAACCAGTGTGTGAAATGGGGAAGGCAATGGCAAACCACCCCATTAAATCTGCCACGAGAGTCGTTCTATGTTATTAATTCCTTAGATCACGACTCTCAGCAATGAGGAAAAACGACTTAGAAGAAGAAACCGCATGTCAGACTTGTTGGCTAGTCTTACATAGGTATGCTTAAATATCATACAATAGGATATTGTATGATATAGGTAATAGGAAAGTGTACGCGGCACACGGTCCACAGTCTCTGTTGTCTTGGTGGCATCGTTTGATTAGCAGCGACGCTAGCGCCGCCGGCGGCATTTTCAAAGAGCGAGACATATTGAGCGAATGGACTTTACAAAATTAGTTCTATTGTTGTTTGTGAAAGCGTCTAGTACTAAATGTACGAGATTTGATAACCGACATTATCGTTAACGTCTAAACGCCAAAAGTCGGAGAATTCTAGAACATGAACGTACCTACTCTAAAAAAGGATTTGAAATGTGGATTAAGGAGCTGGATTATAATGACACAGAAAATTTAATGGAGACTAAAAAGTAGCTAGACATACTAACAATAACAGGTGCATACACACACACACATACACTCACTCACAAACACACACTAACACACGCATACACTCACCCTCAAACACCCTCTCACAACAGGTTTTTTTTTTAAATAATAATAATATTTATCTAATTTTTATATAAGTGTATCCTCCAGGCCATTAGACTGTTGCTACCTACTACGCTGCAAGACGGCCGACGAGGCCAGTGCGGGTAGTAGAGACCGATATTTACTTATACATTGTAACTACACTGTTGTTAAGTGATTATAATTTGAATATTGTTTGGGTTAATAAATATTTTTGTATTTGTATTTTTGTATACCTTTAAATACTTACGAGTACATACATTTTGTAAAAGAACACACACACGCGCATAGTAAAGACATCACAGTAAGTCAACACCAGTCTCTATTTTACTACACTCTGTACTGTAGTGTTATTTATAATAGTAAGGTGTGTACCTACTGTGTACCCACTTAAAGTGGTTTTGTTCGAGGAGGCAGAGTACCCGCTCTGCCGTTAAAGTGAGAACAAAAGCGAACTTTGACTTTGCTCTTAACTTTTTGTGCCTCCCAGATAATCTTGTTTAATTTTAAGTTGAGCAAAATATCCCCCGGGCCTTTTGTGTCCCGGGACCCTTTATAAGGGGAACCTGGGTATATGCTGCGATTGTGGAAGGGAAGACGAATGGCTCAGTCGGTAGGATGCGGTCCAACCGGGCGTCGATAACCATACATACAGAGTGGCCTTGTTATTAAAATACAGGGATTCCAAGATGCGAGCATGGTTATTACGTGATCGTGCAAGTTAAGCCACGTTGGGCGAGGTCGGAACCGGGATGGGTGACCGCTAGTGACTGAGCCCTTCCGTGTCTCGGGTGAGTGATCAGAGGCCTACGGGCGGCCTGAACAGTTGACAATAGATTGGCCACTAACCATTATAACATACAAACCATTATAATAATATTTACACTGAAAGAAAAGCTTGTTAACTTCAACCAAGAAATTGTTCACTTCAGCCAAGATCTTAGTCGTATCTATCAAGTCATATGTTACATAATAAGTTAATAAGCATATAATAACAAATTCTTTATATACTTCTTCTTAAAATTCTTTTCTCTTTATATGCTCTAAATCAAACAATTCTTTCAGTGTAGAGACAAACAACATTTCTAAATATTATTTTTTTGTATAAGGATCCATCCATCTGTTGCTGTTATTAGAGGGTTTTTGATTAGCTGCTAACCTTGAGGAATCAGCTGCAGTGTCTCATGTGTCTCACGCTGGATCTCTTATGTTTATACCCTTCACACAGCATTGCAAGTTTTGCTGCTTTGCGACAGAAATAGGTGAAAGGGTGGTACCAGCCCAGGCTGACTCTGTAAGGAGTCATACCACCATAAAATTAATAAAATCTCTGTAAAAAAATTATGTATTTGTAATTCTGTTCTGAAAATTACATTAAAAAGTTTCTACATCATCATCATCAGCAGCCTATTAATGTCCCCACTGTTGGGGCACAGGCCTCCCCTTGCCCCTTGTTATGGGCCATGATCCACCGAGCGGGTCCAGTGCTGATTGGTGGATTTCACACGCCTTTGGTTTTTTTTATATCCTCAGACATGCAGGTTTCCTCCTTCACGTTAGAGCAGTCGGTAAACGAACATAAGTCTTCATAAAAACAGCGAAACTCATTGGTACATGGCATGGTTTCTAACCCGGACCTCTCGCATGGGAGTCCGGCGTCCTAGCCACTAGGCCAAAAAAGTGTAAAAGTTTCTTGCTACGATATAATGTTATTTCGTATCGTACTGTTACTACCTCGTTTTCTCTAAAAAAAATCAAATAATATGAACTATATTTAGTAAACAAATTGCGCATTGAAATTGAAACTCGATATGAAATAGGTATGGATTCACTGAAAGCAAACAATGGAAAAGTTGGGGAAACCTAAAAGAATTTTTTAAATCATCAAAGTTTTCATTCGGTCCCTTTCGAGCACCCTTTGAAAGGTTGGCATGTACAGTAGACCACAAGTCAACCTACCAAAAAGTCATTTTATTTTTAACCTGGAATAAACAAAGCAAAGCCTGGAAGGTTGCCTGTCTATCGGTATTTTATAGGATACATTTCGGAGATTGTGCATCGGAATTGCACGATCAAATTCGAGCATCTCCACTCCGCCTTCGGACTACCAGGCGCGGGGAGGGGTTCCATCCTTATGTTGTTGATATCCCGTCTGCTCGTACGAAGCGATTTGCTTCTTCGTTCATTATGCGAACGGCTAAGGAATGGAACAGCCTGCCGGCGTCTGTATTTCCCGAAACCAACAACCTTGGGATCTTCAAGGCCAGAGTGAATAGGCATTTACTGGACCCGCATGCTCCATCGTCGACCTCATCGTCGCTTACCATCAGGCGAGATTGAGGTCAAATGCGGGTTTAGTAGTAAATTTTTTTTAAACTCTTACGCTGTCGTAAGGCTGGGATTCGATCGATTAAAGACAGACGGTGTAGTTTACTATCGGTCGACTGTACTCACTCGTACGCTACTTGAAGAGTCGGTATTCTATAGCACCTCCGCGGGGGGGAAGGAGAGAGGGCGTTAAATCAGTGCTACCATAGTGGAGAACAATGTCGACACTTATCCACGGGACGTGTTTGCCCCGCACCGCCTCACACTCCCTCACTCGGCGGACTTACCCAATGGCCCGACCACAATTTATAAGATCCAGTGAGCCATCAACTCTTCCCGTGGGCGTCGTACGAGGCCACTAAGGGCCTTGGGGGATACTATTCTACAGCTAGTTTAAGACGGCGATAGGCTCGCCACCTATCACGTATGTCCACCAAGGGAACTACCTATGATGATGGTGGTTCCTCTGTTTAACCCCTCGGGGATTATGGTCGTCAGAAGTATGTATCAGTGAGACTTCGCCCTTTAGATCGACAGGAACAACGACTGCAGAATCTGATGGGTTGGAGAAAGATAAAATCACAAGAGCTAGTTGCGAAAATAGGGAAATTACCAATACTACTCAGTATGGCCAGCGCTTTCATTTTATTATAGTAAGATATATATTTATTTCAAAAGATGTGCTGCTGAAAGTTTCTTGCGCCGCTTCTTTCCTTTCAGCTACATCACCTTACGAAGCGGTGGTAGAGTGAAACATGACGTTGTAAAAATGTAAATGTTTAAGGTACTTATAATAAAAAAGTTTGATTTGTTTTGATTCAGTGTCTCCCGCGCCTGCTGCATTATTAAAATAAAATAAATCTTTATTTCAGATAGATATTTAAGAAAGAAAGATTATATATTTCCAACACACACACATACAAACAACTACTATTTGATGCGACGAGGGACCCAAGGGCTGGCGGCTATCTCGCCCAAAGGATCAGCATAGCGCTCCAGCGGGGCAACGCCGCCAACCTCTGTGAAGTTGACCGGCCCCAAAGCCGTTGCCCGCAATTCACCTATGCAGGTCGAAAGTACTCGGTAAGTACTTTTAAGTTCTGTGTAACTTTTCGTTAGTACTCTTACGCAATTCGATTATTTTTAAAAAACTTTTTGGGGCCGGCCAACTTCACACTCCCGGCCCAAAACGACTTTTTCGACTTTTTTTTTCGCCAATCGACAGACAATCGTTAGTACTCGATTGTTCCAAAATATTATCGTTAGTACTCTAAAACAGAATTTTTTAAAAAATAATTGAAATGGGGTGGCTAACTTCACACCTGCCGCCCCATATGCAATTCACAATCAACAAAATACACAGGCGAGGTGTTATCGTTAGTACTCGATAGTTCTGCAAAACTTTTCGTTAGAACTCTCACCGTAACGAGAGAATAAAAATAAAACAATTAAATTACTCAAAATTTCAATAGGTAATATAACTTTACTCAACTTCATACTTCAGGAAAGCTATTTCTACGGTAGCGGAACCAAGTAGTGACTGACACTGATAATATTAAATCATCAACGTATACCAAAAATTAGCTAATTAATTAAGTAACACCGAATATTATTATATTTAGCACACGCATAAAACAGTCCATTTGGAAAAAACTGATACATGAAATACCTATCTCATGTCTTGGAAAAAATCTTTAAACGTGCATTTGATGAAATTCATTAGAGTCAAGCCCGATAATTCAGTAGTGGTAATAGCCACCCCGGATATTTTCAGTATACGTAGACAACAGCCCATGTGGAACACTCCTGGATAACTATCAACGTTAGTACTTTCAGCAACTCGTGGAAAATAAACATAATCTCAAAAAAATTGGACCCTTATTACTCGGTGGCGGAGATAGCCACCCCGGATCTTTTAGATATACGTAGATAACAGCCCATGTGGAACACTCCTAGTCGACTAACAACGTGAGTACTTTCATCAACTCGTGGAAAATAATCATATTCTAAAAAAAAATAGACCCTTATTACTCGGTGGCGGAGATAGCCACCCCGGATCTTTTCAGCAAACGTAGACAACAGCCCATGTGGAACACTCCTAGTCGACTAACAACGTGAGTACTTTAATCAACTCGTAGAAAATAAACATATTCTTTAAAAAAAATTTACCCTCATTACTCGGTAGTGGAAATAGCCACCCCGGATCTTTTTAGTATACGTAGACAACAGCCCATGTGGAACACTCCTAGTCGACTAACAACGTTAGTACTTTCATCAACTAGTGGAAAATAAACATATTCTAAAAAAATAGACCCTTATTACTCGGTGGCGGAGATAGCCACCCCGGATCTTTTCAGTATACGTAGACAACAGCCCATGTGGAACACTCCTAGCTAACTAACAACGTTAGTACTTTCATCAACTCGTGGAAAATAAACATATTCCAAAAAAAATTAGACCCTCATGACTCGGTAGCGGAGATAGCCACCCCGGATCTTTTCAGTATACGTAGACAACAGCCCATGTGGAACACTCCTAGTCGACTAACATCGTTAGTACTTTCATCAACTCGTGGAAAATAAACATAATCTCAAAAAAATTGGACCCTTATTACTCGGTGGCGGAGATAGCCACCCCGGATCTTTTACGCATACGTAGATAACAGCCCATGTGGAACACTCCTAGTCGACTAACAACGTGAGTACTTTCATCAACTCGTGGAAAATATTCATATTCTAAAAAAAAATTGACCCTCATGACTCGGTAGCGGAGATAGCCACCCCGGATTTTTTCGGCATACGTAGACAGCAGCCCATGTGGAACACTCCTGGATAACTATCAACGTTAGTACTTTCATCAACTCGTGGAAAATAAACATAAACTAAAAAAAATTAGACCCTCATTACTCGGTAGTGGAAATAGCCACCCCGGATCTTTTCAGTATACGTAGACAACAACCCATGTGGAACACTTCTAGTCGACTAACAATGTTAGTACTTTCATCAACTCGTGGAAAATAAACATGATCTCAAAAAAAATAGACCCTTATTACTCGGTGGCGGAGATAGCCACCCCGGAACTTTTCAGCATACGTAGACAACAGCCCATGTGGAACACTCCTAGTCGACTAACAACGTGAGTACTTTCATCAACTCGTGGAAAATAAACATAATCTCAAAAAAATTAGACCCTTATTACTCGGTAGCGGAGATAGCCACCCCGGATCTTTTCAGCATACGTAGACAACAGCCCATGTGGAACACTCCTAGTCGACTAACAACGTGAGTACTTTCATCAACTCGTGGAAAATAATCATATTCTAAAAAAAAATGACCCTCATGACTGAGTTGATGAAAGTACTCACGTTGTTAGTCGACTAGGAGTGTTCCACATGGGCTGTTGTCTACGTATGCGTAAAAGATCCGGGGTGGCTATCTCCGCCACCGAGTAATGAGGGTCTAATTTTTTTTAGATTATGTTTATTTTCCACGAGTTGATGAAAGTACTAACGTTGATAGTTATCCAGGAGTGTTCCACATGGGCTGCTGTCACGTAGACAACAGCCCATGTGGAACACTCCTAGTCGACTAACAACGTGAGTACTTTCATCAACTCGTGGAAAATAAACATAATCTCAAAAAAATTAGACCCTTATTACTCGGTAGCGGAGATAGCCACCCCGGATCTTTTCAGTATACATAGACAACAGCCCATGTGGAACACTTCTAGTCGACTAACAATGTTAGTACTTTCATCAACTCGTGGAAAATAAACATGATCTCAAAAAAAATAGACCCTTATTACTCGGTGGCGGAGATAGCCACCCCGGATCTTTTCAGCATACGTAGACAACAGCCCATGTGGAACACTCCTAGTCGACTAACAACGTGAGTACTTTCATCAACTCGTGGAAAATAAACATAATCTCAAAAAAATTGGACCCTTATTACTCGGTGGCGGAGATAGCCACCCCGGATTTTTTCGGCATACGTAGACAGCAGCCCATGTGGAACACTCCTGCATAACTATCAACGTTAGTACTTTCATCAACTCGTGGAAAATAAACATAATCTAAAAAAAATTAGACCCTCATTACTCGGTGGCGGAGATAGCCACCCCGGATCTTTTACGCATACGTAGACAACAGCCCATGTGGAACACTCCTAGTCGACTAACAACGTGAGTACTTTCAACAACTCGTGGAAAATAATCATATTCTAAAAAAAAATTGACCCTCATGACTCGGTAGCGGAGATAGCCACCCCGGATTTTTTCGGCATACGTAGACAGCAGCCCATGTGGAACACTCCTGGATAACTATCAACGTTAGTACTTTCATCAACTCGTGGAAAATAAACATAATCTAAAAAAAATTAGACCCTCATTACTCGGTAGTGGAAATAGCCACCCCGGATCTTTTCAGCATACGTAGACAACAGCCCATGTGGAACACTCCTAGTCGACTAACAACGTGAGTACTTTCATCAACTCGTGGAAAATAAACATAATCTCAAAAAAATTGGACCCTTATTACTCGGTGGCGGAGATAGCCACCCCGGATTTTTTCGGCATACGTAGACAGCAGCCCATGTGGAACACTCCTGCATAACTATCAACGTTAGTACTTTCATCAACTCGTGGAAAATAAACATAATCTAAAAAAAATTAGACCCTCATTACTCGGTGGCGGAGATAGCCACCCCGGATCTTTTACGCATACGTAGACAACAGCCCATGTGGAACACTCCTAGTCGACTAACAACGTGAGTACTTTCATCAACTCGTGGAAAATAAACATAATCTCAAAAAAATTAGACCCTTATTACTCGGTAGCGGAGATAGCCACCCCGGATCTTTTCAGCATACGTAGACAACAGCCCATGTGGAACACTCCTAGTCGACTAACAACGTGAGTACTTTCATCAACTCGTGGAAAATAATCATATTCTAAAAAAAAATTGACCCTCATGACTGAGTTGATGAAAGTACTCACGTTGTTAGTCGACTAGGAGTGTTCCACATGGGCTGTTGTCTACGTATGCGTAAAAGATCCGGGGTGGCTATCTCCGCCACCGAGTAATGAGGGTCTAATTTTTTTTAGATTATGTTTATTTTCCACGAGTTGATGAAAGTACTAACGTTGATAGTTATCCAGGAGTGTTCCACATGGGCTGCTGTCACGTAGACAACAGCCCATGTGGAACACTCCTAGTCGACTAACAACGTGAGTACTTTCATCAACTCATGGAAAATAAACATAATCTCAAAAAAATTAGACCCTTATTACTCGGTAGCGGAGATAGCCACCCCGGATCTTTTCAGTATACATAGACAACAGCCCATGTGGAACACTTCTAGTCGACTAACAATGTTAGTACTTTCATCAACTCGTGGAAAATAAACATGATCTCAAAAAAAATAGACCCTTATTACTCGGTGGCGGAGATAGCCACCCCGGATTTTTTCGGCATACGTAGACAGCAGCCCATGTGGAACACTCCTGCATAACTATCAACGTTAGTACTTTCATCAACTCGTGGAAAATAAACATAATCTAAAAAAAATTAGACCCTCATTACTCGGTGGCAGAGATAGCCACCCCGGATCTTTTACGCATACGTAGACAACAGCCCATGTGGAACACTCCTAGTCGACTAACAACGTGAGTACTTTCAACAACTCGTGGAAAATAATCATATTCTAAAAAAAAATTGACCCTCATGACTCGGTAGCGGAGATAGCCACCCCGGATTTTTTCGGCATACGTAGACAGCAGCCCATGTGGAACACTCCTGGATAACTATCAACGTTAGTACTTTCATCAACTCGTGGAAAATAAACATAATCTAAAAAAAATTAGACCCTCATTACTCGGTAGTGGAAATAGCCACCCCGGATCTTTTCAGCATACGTAGACAACAGCCCATGTGGAACACTCCTAGTCGACTAACAACGTGAGTACTTTCATCAACTCGTGGAAAATAAACATAATCTCAAAAAAATTGGACCCTTATTACTCGGTGGCGGAGATAGCCACCCCGGATTTTTTCGGCATACGTAGACAGCAGCCCATGTGGAACACTCCTGCATAACTTTCAACGTTAGTACTTTCATCAACTCGTGGAAAATAAACATAATCTAAAAAAAATTAGACCCTCATTACTCGGTGGCGGAGATAGCCACCCCGGATCTTTTACGCATACGTAGACAACAGCCCATGTGGAACACTCCTAGTCGACTAACAACGTGAGTACTTTCAACAACTCGTGGAAAATAATCATATTCTAAAAAAAAATTGACCCTCATGACTCGGTAGCGGAGATAGCCACCCCGGATTTTTTCGGCATACGTAGACAGCAGCCCATGTGGAACACTCCTGGATAACTATCAACGTTGGTACTTTCATCAACTCGTGGAAAATAAACATAATCTAAAAAAAATTAGACCCTCATTACTCGGTAGTGGAAATAGCCACCCCGGATCTTTTCAGTATACGTAGACAACAACCCATGTGGAACACTTCTAGTCGACTAACAATGTTAGTACTTTCATCAACTCGTGGAAAATAAACATGATCTCAAAAAAAATAGACCCTTATTACTCGGTGGCGGAGATAGCCACCCCGGAACTTTTCAGCATACGTAGACAACAACCCATGTGGAACACTCCTAGTCGACTAACAACGTGAGTACTTTCATCAACTCGTGGAAAATAAACATAATCTCAAAAAAATTAGACCCTTATTACTCGGTAGCGGAGATAGCCACCCCGGATCTTTTCAGTACACGTAGACAACAGCCCATGTGGAACACTCCTAGTCGACTAACAACGTGAGTACTTTCATCAACTCGTGGAAAATAAACATAATCTCAAAAAAATTGGACCCTTATTACTCGGTGGCGGAGATAGCCACCCCGGATATTTTCGGCATACGTAGACAGCAGCCCATGTGGAACACTCCTGGATAACTATCAACGTTAGTACTTTCATCAACTCGTGGAAAATAAACATAATCTAAAAAAAATTAGACCCTCATTACTCGGTGGCGGAGATAGCCACCCCGGATTTTTTCGGCATACGTAGACAGCAGCCCATGTGGAACACTCCTGGATAACTATCAACGTTAGTACTTTCATCAACTCGTGGAAAATAAACATAATCTAAAAAAAATTAGACCCTCATTACTCGGTAGTGGAAATAGCCACCCCGGATCTTTTCAGTATACGTAGACAACAACCCATGTGGAACACTTCTAGTCCACTAACAATGTTAGTACTTTCATCAACTCGTGGAAAATAAACATGATCTCAAAAAAAATAGACCCTTATTACTCGGTGGCGGAGATAGCCACCCCGGAACTTTTCAGCATACGTAGACAACAGCCCATGTGGAACACTCCTAGTCGACTAACAACGTGAGTACTTTCATCAACTCGTGGAAAATAAACATAATCTCAAAAAAATTAGACCCTTATTACTCGGTAGCGGAGATAGCCACCCCGGATCTTTTCAGTATACGTAGACAACAGCCCATGTGGAACACTTCTAGTCGACTAACAATGTTAGTACTTTCATCAACTCGTGGAAAATAAACATGATCTCAAAAAAAATAGACCCTTATTACTCGGTGGCGGAGATAGCCACCCCGGATCTTTTCAGCATACGTAGACAACAGCCCATGTGGAACACTCATTGTCGACTAACAACGTGAGTACTTTCATCAACTCGTGGAAAATAAACATAATCTCAAAAAAATTAGACCCTTATTACTCGGTAGCGGAGATAGCCACCCCGGATCTTTTCAGCATACGTAGACAACAGCCCATGTGGAACACTCCTTGTCGACTAACAACGTGAGTACTTTCATCAACTCGTGGAAAATAAACATAATCTCAAAAAAATTGGACCCTTATTACTCGGTGGCGGAGATAGCCACCCCGGATTTTTTCGGCATACGTAGACAGCAGCCCATGTGGAACACTCCTGGATAACTATCAACGTTAGTACTTTCATCAACTCGTGGAAAATAAACATAATCTAAAAAAAATTAGACCCTCATTACTCGGTAGTGGAAATAGCCACCCCGGATCTTTTCAGCATACGTAGACAACATCCCATGTGGAACACTCCTAGTCGACTAACAACGTGAGTACTTTCATCAACTCGTGGAAAATAAACATAATCTCAAAAAAATTAGACCCACATTACTCGGTAGTGGAACTAGCCACCCCGGATCTTTTCAGTATACGTAGACAGCAGCCCATGTGGAACACTCCTAGCTAACTAACAACGTTAGTACTTTCATCAACTCGTGGAAAATAAACATATTCTAAAAAAAATTAGACCCTTATTACTCGGTGGCAGAGATAGCCACCCCGGATCTTTTAGGCAAACGTAGACAACAGCCCATGTGGAACACTCCTAGTCGACTAACAACGTGAGTACTTTCATCAACTCGTGGAAAGTAAACATAATCTCAAAAAAATTAGACCCACATTACTCGGTAGTGGAACTAGCCACCCCGGATTTTTTCAGTATACGTAGACAACAGCCCATGTGGAACACTCCTAGCTAACAAACAACGTTAGTACTTTCATCAACTCGTGGAAAATAAACATATTCTAAAAAAAATTAGACCCTCATGACTCGGTAGCGGAGATAGCCACCCCGGATCTTTTCAGCAAACGTAGACAACAGCCCATGTGGAACACTTCTAGTAGACTAACAACGTTAGTACTTTCATCAACTCGTGGAAAATAAACATATTCTTAAAAAAATTACACCCACATTACTCGGTAGTTGAAATAGCCACCCCGGATCTTTTCAGTATACGTAGACAACAGCCCATGTGGAACACACCTAGTCGACTAACATCGTTAGTACTTTCATCAACTCGTGGAAAATAAACATAATCTCAAAAAAATTGGACCCTTATTACTCGGTGGCGGAGATAGCCACCCCGGATCTTTTCAGCATACGTAGACAACATCCCATGTGGAACACTCCTAGTCGACTAACAACGTGAGTACTTTCATCAACTCGTGGAAAATAAACATAATCTCAAAAAAATTAGACCCACATTACTCGGTAGTGGAACTAGCCACCCCGGATCTTTTCAGTATACGTAGACAACAGCCCATGTGGAACACTCCTAGCTAACTATCAACGTTAGTACTTTCATCAACTCGTGGAAAATAAACATATTCTAAAAAAAATTAGACCCTCATGACTCGGTAGCGGAGATAGCCACCCCGGATCTTTTCAGCATACGTAGACAACAGCCCATGTGGAACACTCCTAGTCGACTAACAACGTGAGTACTTTCATCAACTCGTGGAAAATAAACATAATCTCAAAAAAATTGGACCCTTATTACTCGGTGGCGGAGATAGCCACCCCGGATATTTTCGGCATACGTAGACAGCAGCCCATGTGGAACACTCCTGGATAACTATCAACGTTAGTACTTTCATCAACTCGTGGAAAATAAACATAATCTAAAAAAAATTAGACCCTCATTACTCGGTGGCGGAGATAGCCACCCCGGATTTTTTCGGCATACGTAGACAGCAGCCCATGTGGAACACTCCTGGATAACTATCAACGTTAGTACTTTCATCAACTCGTGGAAAATAAACATAATCTAAAAAAAATTAGACCCTCATTACTCGGTAGTGGAAATAGCCACCCCGGATCTTTTCAGTATACGTAGACAACAACCCATGTGGAACACTTCTAGTCCACTAACAATGTTAGTACTTTCATCAACTCGTGGAAAATAAACATGATCTCAAAAAAAATAGACCCTTATTACTCGGTGGCGGAGATAGCCACCCCGGAACTTTTCAGCATACGTAGACAACAGCCCATGTGGAACACTCCTAGTCGACTAACAACGTGAGTACTTTCATCAACTCGTGGAAAATAAACATAATCTCAAAAAAATTAGACCCTTATTACTCGGTAGCGGAGATAGCCACCCCGGATCTTTTCAGTATACGTAGACAACAGCCCATGTGGAACACTTCTAGTCGACTAACAATGTTAGTACTTTCATCAACTCGTGGAAAATAAACATGATCTCAAAAAAAATAGACCCTTATTACTCGGTGGCGGAGATAGCCACCCCGGATCTTTTCAGCATACGTAGACAACAGCCCATGTGGAACACTCATTGTCGACTAACAACGTGAGTACTTTCATCAACTCGTGGAAAATAAACATAATCTCAAAAAAATTAGACCCTTATTACTCGGTAGCGGAGATAGCCACCCCGGATCTTTTCAGCATACGTAGACAACAGCCCATGTGGAACACTCCTTGTCGACTAACAACGTGAGTACTTTCATCAACTCGTGGAAAATAAACATAATCTCAAAAAAATTGGACCCTTATTACTCGGTGGCGGAGATAGCCACCCCGGATTTTTTCGGCATACGTAGACAGCAGCCCATGTGGAACACTCCTGCATAACTATCAACGTTAGTACTTTCATCAACTCGTGGAAAATAAACATAATCTAAAAAAAATTAGACCCTCATTACTCGGTAGTGGAAATAGCCACCCCGGATCTTTTCAGCATACGTAGACAACATCCCATGTGGAACACTCCTAGTCGACTAACAACGTGAGTACTTTCATCAACTCGTGGAAAATAAACATAATCTCAAAAAAATTAGACCCACATTACTCGGTAGTGGAACTAGCCACCCCGGATCTTTTCAGTATACGTAGACAACAGCCCATGTGGAACACTCCTAGCTAACTAACAACGTTAGTACTTTCATCAACTCGTGGAAAATAAACATATTCTAAAAAAAATTAGACCCTTATTACTCGGTGGCAGAGATAGCCACCCCGGATCTTTTAGGCAAACGTAGACAACAGCCCATGTGGAACACTCCTAGTCGACTAACAACGTGAGTACTTTCATCAACTCGTGGAAAGTAAACATAATCTCAAAAAAATTAGACCCACATTACTCGGTAGTGGAACTAGCCACCCCGGATTTTTTCAGTATACGTAGACAACAGCCCATGTGGAACACTCCTAGCTAACAAACAACGTTAGTACTTTCATCAACTCGTGGAAAATAAACATATTCTAAAAAAAATTAGACCCTCATGACTCGGTAGCGGAGATAGCCACCCCGGATCTTTTCAGCAAACGTAGACAACAGCCCATGTGGAACACTTCTAGTAGACTAACAACGTTAGTACTTTCATCAACTCGTGGAAAATAAACATATTCTTAAAAAAATTACACCCACATTACTCGGTAGTTGAAATAGCCACCCCGGATCTTTTCAGTATACGTAGACAACAGCCCATGTGGAACACACCTAGTCGACTAACATCGTTAGTACTTTCATCAACTCGTGGAAAATAAACATAATCTCAAAAAAATTGGACCCTTATTACTCGGTGGCGGAGATAGCCACCCCGGATCTTTTCAGCATACGTAGACAACATCCCATGTGGAACACTCCTAGTCGACTAACAACGTGAGTACTTTCATCAACTCGTGGAAAATAAACATAATCTCAAAAAAATTAGACCCACATTACTCGGTAGTGGAACTAGCCACCCCGGATCTTTTCAGTATACGTAGACAACAGCCCATGTGGAACACTCCTAGCTAACTATCAACGTTAGTACTTTCATCAACTCGTGGAAAATAAACATATTCTAAAAAAAATTAGACCCTCATGACTCGGTAGCGGAGATAGCCACCCCGGATCTTTTCAGTATACGTAGACAACAGCCCATGTGGAACACTCCTAGTCGACTAACATCGTTAGTACTTTCATCAACTCGTGGAAAATAAACATAATCTCAAAAAAATTGGACCCTTATTACTCGGTGGCGGAGATAGCCACCCCGGATCTTTTAGGCATACGTAGACAACAGCCCATGTGGAACACTCCTAGTCGACTAACAACGTGAGTACTTTCATCAACTCGTGGAAAATAATCATATTCTTAAAAAAATAGACCCTCATGACTCGGTAGCGGAGATAGCCACCCCGGATTTTTTCGGCATACGTAGATAGCAGCCCATGTGGAACACTCCTGGATAACTATCAACGTTAGTACTTTCATCAACTCGTGGAAAATAAACATAATCTAAGAAAAATTATACCCTCATTACTCGGTAGTGGAAATAGCCACCCCGGATCTTTTAAGCATACGTAGACAACAGCCCATGTGGAACACTCCTAGTCGACTAACAACGTGAGTACCTTCATCAACTCGTGGAAAATAAACATAATCTCAAAAAAATTAGACCCTTATTACTCGGTAGCGGAGATAGCCACCCCGGATCTTTTCAGCATACGTAGACAACAGCCCATGTGGAACACTCCTAGTCGACTAACAACGTGAGTACTTTCATCAACTCGTGGAAAATAATCATATTCTAAAAAAAAATGACCCTCATGACTGAGTTGATGAAAGTACTCACGTTGTTAGTCGACTAGGAGTGTTCCACATGGGCTGTTGTCTACGTATGCGTAAAAGATCCGGGGTGGCTATCTCCGCCACCGAGTAATGAGGGTCTAATTTTTTTTAGATTATGTTTATTTTCCACGAGTTGATGAAAGTACTAACGTTGATAGTTATCCAGGAGTGTTCCACATGGGCTGCTGTCACGTAGACAACAGCCCATGTGGAACACTCCTAGTCGACTAACAACGTGAGTACTTTCATCAACTCGTGGAAAATAAACATAATCTCAAAAAAATTAGACCCTTATTACTCGGTAGCGGAGATAGCCACCCCGGATCTTTTCAGTATACATAGACAACAGCCCATGTGGAACACTTCTAGTCGACTAACAATGTTAGTACTTTCATCAACTCGTGGAAAATAAACATGATCTCAAAAAAAATAGACCCTTATTACTCGGTGGCGGAGATAGCCACCCCGGATCTTTTCAGCATACGTAGACAACAGCCCATGTGGAACACTCCTAGTCGACTAACAACGTGAGTACTTTCATCAACTCGTGGAAAATAAACATAATCTCAAAAAAATTGGACCCTTATTACTCGGTGGCGGAGATAGCCACCCCGGATTTTTTCGGCATACGTAGACAGCAGCCCATGTGGAACACTCCTGCATAACTATCAACGTTAGTACTTTCATCAACTCGTGGAAAATAAACATAATCTAAAAAAAATTAGACCCTCATTACTCGGTGGCGGAGATAGCCACCCCGGATCTTTTACGCATACGTAGACAACAGCCCATGTGGAACACTCCTAGTCGACTAACAACGTGAGTACTTTCAACAACTCGTGGAAAATAATCATATTCTAAAAAAAAATTGACCCTCATGACTCGGTAGCGGAGATAGCCACCCCGGATTTTTTCGGCATACGTAGACAGCAGCCCATGTGGAACACTCCTGGATAACTATCAACGTTAGTACTTTCATCAACTCGTGGAAAATAAACATAATCTAAAAAAAATTAGACCCTCATTACTCGGTAGTGGAAATAGCCACCCCGGATCTTTTCAGCATACGTAGACAACAGCCCATGTGGAACACTCCTAGTCGACTAACAACGTGAGTACTTTCATCAACTCGTGGAAAATAAACATAATCTCAAAAAAATTGGACCCTTATTACTCGGTGGCGGAGATAGCCACCCCGGATTTTTTCGGCATACGTAGACAGCAGCCCATGTGGAACACTCCTGCATAACTATCAACGTTAGTACTTTCATCAACTCGTGGAAAATAAACATAATCTAAAAAAAATTAGACCCTCATTACTCGGTGGCGGAGATAGCCACCCCGGATCTTTTACGCATACGTAGACAACAGCCCATGTGGAACACTCCTAGTCGACTAACAACGTGAGTACTTTCATCAACTCGTGGAAAATAAACATAATCTCAAAAAAATTAGACCCTTATTACTCGGTAGCGGAGATAGCCACCCCGGATCTTTTCAGCATACGTAGACAACAGCCCATGTGGAACACTCCTAGTCGACTAACAACGTGAGTACTTTCATCAACTCGTGGAAAATAATCATATTCTAAAAAAAAATTGACCCTCATGACTGAGTTGATGAAAGTACTCACGTTGTTAGTCGACTAGGAGTGTTCCACATGGGCTGTTGTCTACGTATGCGTAAAAGATCCGGGGTGGCTATCTCCGCCACCGAGTAATGAGGGTCTAATTTTTTTTAGATTATGTTTATTTTCCACGAGTTGATGAAAGTACTAACGTTGATAGTTATCCAGGAGTGTTCCACATGGGCTGCTGTCACGTAGACAACAGCCCATGTGGAACACTCCTAGTCGACTAACAACGTGAGTACTTTCATCAACTCGTGGAAAATAAACATAATCTCAAAAAAATTAGACCCTTATTACTCGGTAGCGGAGATAGCCACCCCGGATCTTTTCAGTATACATAGACAACAGCCCATGTGGAACACTTCTAGTCGACTAACAATGTTAGTACTTTCATCAACTCGTGGAAAATAAACATGATCTCAAAAAAAATAGACCCTTATTACTCGGTGGCGGAGATAGCCACCCCGGATTTTTTCGGCATACGTAGACAGCAGCCCATGTGGAACACTCCTGCATAACTATCAACGTTAGTACTTTCATCAACTCGTGGAAAATAAACATAATCTAAAAAAAATTAGACCCTCATTACTCGGTGGCACAGATAGCCACCCCGGATCTTTTACGCATACGTAGACAACAGCCCATGTGGAACACTCCTAGTCGACTAACAACGTGAGTACTTTCAACAACTCGTGGAAAATAATCATATTCTAAAAAAAAATTGACCCTCATGACTCGGTAGCGGAGATAGCCACCCCGGATTTTTTCGGCATACGTAGACAGCAGCCCATGTGGAACACTCCTGGATAACTATCAACGTTAGTACTTTCATCAACTCGTGGAAAATAAACATAATCTAAAAAAAATTAGACCCTCATTACTCGGTAGTGGAAATAGCCACCCCGGATCTTTTCAGCATACGTAGACAACAGCCCATGTGGAACACTCCTAGTCGACTAACAACGTGAGTACTTTCATCAACTCGTGGAAAATAAACATAATCTCAAAAAAATTGGACCCTTATTACTCGGTGGCGGAGATAGCCACCCCGGATTTTTTCGGCATACGTAGACAGCAGCCCATGTGGAACACTCCTGCATAACTATCAACGTTAGTACTTTCATCAACTCGTGGAAAATAAACATAATCTAAAAAAAATTAGACCCTCATTACTCGGTGGCGGAGATAGCCACCCCGGATCTTTTACGCATACGTAGACAACAGCCCATGTGGAACACTCCTAGTCGACTAACAACGTGAGTACTTTCAACAACTCGTGGAAAATAATCATATTCTAAAAAAAAATTGACCCTCATGACTCGGTAGCGGAGATAGCCACCCCGGATTTTTTCGGCATACGTAGACAGCAGCCCATGTGGAACACTCCTGGATAACTATCAACGTTGGTACTTTCATCAACTCGTGGAAAATAAACATAATCTAAAAAAAATTAGACCCTCATTACTCGGTAGTGGAAATAGCCACCCCGGATCTTTTCAGTATACGTAGACAACAACCCATGTGGAACACTTCTAGTCGACTAACAATGTTAGTACTTTCATCAACTCGTGGAAAATAAACATGATCTCAAAAAAAATAGACCCTTATTACTCGGTGGCGGAGATAGCCACCCCGGAACTTTTCAGCATACGTAGACAACAACCCATGTGGAACACTCCTAGTCGACTAACAACGTGAGTACTTTCATCAACTCGTGGAAAATAAACATAATCTCAAAAAAATTAGACCCTTATTACTCGGTAGCGGAGATAGCCACCCCGGATCTTTTCAGTACACGTAGACAACAGCCCATGTGGAACACTCCTAGTCGACTAACAACGTGAGTACTTTCATCAACTCGTGGAAAATAAACATAATCTCAAAAAAATTGGACCCTTATTACTCGGTGGCGGAGATAGCCACCCCGGATATTTTCGGCATACGTAGACAGCAGCCCATGTGGAACACTCCTGGATAACTATCAACGTTAGTACTTTCATCAACTCGTGGAAAATAAACATAATCTAAAAAAAATTAGACCCTCATTACTCGGTGGCGGAGATAGCCACCCCGGATTTTTTCGGCATACGTAGACAGCAGCCCATGTGGAACACTCCTGGATAACTATCAACGTTAGTACTTTCATCAACTCGTGGAAAATAAACATAATCTAAAAAAAATTAGACCCTCATTACTCGGTAGTGGAAATAGCCACCCCGGATCTTTTCAGTATACGTAGACAACAACCCATGTGGAACACTTCTAGTCCACTAACAATGTTAGTACTTTCATCAACTCGTGGAATATAAACATGATCTCAAAAAAAATAGACCCTTATTACTCGGTGGCGGAGATAGCCACCCCGGAACTTTTCAGCATACGTAGACAACAGCCCATGTGGAACACTCCTAGTCGACTAACAACGTGAGTACTTTCATCAACTCGTGGAAAATAAACATAATCTCAAAAAAATTAGACCCTTATTACTCGGTAGCGGAGATAGCCACCCCGGATCTTTTCAGTATACGTAGACAACAGCCCATGTGGAACACTTCTAGTCGACTAACAATGTTAGTACTTTTATCAACTCGTGGAAAATAAACATGATCTCAAAAAAAATAGACCCTTATTACTCGGTGGCGGAGATAGCCACCCCGGATCTTTTCAGCATACGTAGACAACAGCCCATGTGGAACACTCATTGTCGACTAACAACGTGAGTACTTTCATCAACTCGTGGAAAATAAACATAATCTCAAAAAAATTAGACCCTTATTACTCGGTAGCGGAGATAGCCACCCCGGATCTTTTCAGCATACGTAGACAACAGCCCATGTGGAACACTCCTTGTCGACTAACAACGTGAGTACTTTCATCAACTCGTGGAAAATAAACATAATCTCAAAAAAATTGGACCCTTATTACTCGGTGGCGGAGATAGCCACCCCGGATTTTTTCGGCATACGTAGACAGCAGCCCATGTGGAACACTCCTGGATAACTATCAACGTTAGTACTTTCATCAACTCGTGGAAAATAAACATAATCTAAAAAAAATTAGACCCTCATTACTCGGTAGTGGAAATAGCCACCCCGGATCTTTTCAGCATACGTAGACAACATCCCATGTGGAACACTCCTAGTCGACTAACAACGTGAGTACTTTCATCAACTCGTGGAAAATAAACATAATCTCAAAAAAATTAGACCCACATTACTCGGTAGTGGAACTAGCCACCCCGGATCTTTTCAGTATACGTAGACAGCAGCCCATGTGGAACACTCCTAGCTAACTAACAACGTTAGTACTTTCATCAACTCGTGGAAAATAAACATATTCTAAAAAAAATTAGACCCTTATTACTCGGTGGCAGAGATAGCCACCCCGGATCTTTTAGGCAAACGTAGACAACAGCCCATGTGGAACACTCCTAGTCGACTAACAACGTGAGTACTTTCATCAACTCGTGGAAAGTAAACATAATCTCAAAAAAATTAGACCCACATTACTCGGTAGTGGAACTAGCCACCCCGGATTTTTTCAGTATACGTAGACAACAGCCCATGTGGAACACTCCTAGCTAACAAACAACGTTAGTACTTTCATCAACTCGTGGAAAATAAACATATTCTAAAAAAAATTAGACCCTCATGACTCGGTAGCGGAGATAGCCACCCCGGATCTTTTCAGCAAACGTAGACAACAGCCCATGTGGAACACTTCTAGTAGACTAACAACGTTAGTACTTTCATCAACTCGTGGAAAATAAACATATTCTTAAAAAAATTACACCCACATTACTCGGTAGTTGAAATAGCCACCCCGGATCTTTTCAGTATACGTAGACAACAGCCCATGTGGAACACACCTAGTCGACTAACATCGTTAGTACTTTCATCAACTCGTGGAAAATAAACATAATCTCAAAAAAATTGGACCCTTATTACTCGGTGGCGGAGATAGCCACCCCGGATCTTTTCAGCATACGTAGACAACATCCCATGTGGAACACTCCTAGTCGACTAACAACGTGAGTACTTTCATCAACTCGTGGAAAATAAACATAATCTCAAAAAAATTAGACCCACATTACTCGGTAGTGGAACTAGCCACCCCGGATCTTTTCAGTATACGTAGACAACAGCCCATGTGGAACACTCCTAGCTAACTATCAACGTTAGTACTTTCATCAACTCGTGGAAAATAAACATATTCTAAAAAAAATTAGACCCTCATGACTCGGTAGCGGAGATAGCCACCCCGGATCTTTTCAGCATACGTAGACAACAGCCCATGTGGAACACTCCTAGTCGACTAACAACGTGAGTACTTTCATCAACTCGTGGAAAATAAACATAATCTCAAAAAAATTGGACCCTTATTACTCGGTGGCGGAGATAGCCACCCCGGATATTTTCGGCATACGTAGACAGCAGCCCATGTGGAACACTCCTGGATAACTATCAACGTTAGTACTTTCATCAACTCGTGGAAAATAAACATAATCTAAAAAAAATTAGACCCTCATTACTCGGTGGCGGAGATAGCCACCCCGGATTTTTTCGGCATACGTAGACAGCAGCCCATGTGGAACACTCCTGGATAACTATCAACGTTAGTACTTTCATCAACTCGTGGAAAATAAACATAATCTAAAAAAAATTAGACCCTCATTACTCGGTAGTGGAAATAGCCACCCCGGATCTTTTCAGTATACGTAGACAACAACCCATGTGGAACACTTCTAGTCCACTAACAATGTTAGTACTTTCATCAACTCGTGGAAAATAAACATGATCTCAAAAAAAATAGACCCTTATTACTCGGTGGCGGAGATAGCCACCCCGGAACTTTTCAGCATACGTAGACAACAGCCCATGTGGAACACTCCTAGTCGACTAACAACGTGAGTACTTTCATCAACTCGTGGAAAATAAACATAATCTCAAAAAAATTAGACCCTTATTACTCGGTAGCGGAGATAGCCACCCCGGATCTTTTCAGTATACGTAGACAACAGCCCATGTGGAACACTTCTAGTCGACTAACAATGTTAGTACTTTCATCAACTCGTGGAAAATAAACATGATCTCAAAAAAAATAGACCCTTATTACTCGGTGGCGGAGATAGCCACCCCGGATCTTTTCAGCATACGTAGACAACAGCCCATGTGGAACACTCATTGTCGACTAACAACGTGAGTACTTTCATCAACTCGTGGAAAATAAACATAATCTCAAAAAAATTAGACCCTTATTACTCGGTAGCGGAGATAGCCACCCCGGATCTTTTCAGCATACGTAGACAACAGCCCATGTGGAACACTCCTTGTCGACTAACAACGTGAGTACTTTCATCAACTCGTGGAAAATAAACATAATCTCAAAAAAATTGGACCCTTATTACTCGGTGGCGGAGATAGCCACCCCGGATTTTTTCGGCATACGTAGACAGCAGCCCATGTGGAACACTCCTGCATAACTATCAACGTTAGTACTTTCATCAACTCGTGGAAAATAAACATAATCTAAAAAAAATTAGACCCTCATTACTCGGTAGTGGAAATAGCCACCCCGGATCTTTTCAGCATACGTAGACAACATCCCATGTGGAACACTCCTAGTCGACTAACAACGTGAGTACTTTCATCAACTCGTGGAAAATAAACATAATCTCAAAAAAATTAGACCCACATTACTCGGTAGTGGAACTAGCCACCCCGGATCTTTTCAGTATACGTAGACAACAGCCCATGTGGAACACTCCTAGCTAACTAACAACGTTAGTACTTTCATCAACTCGTGGAAAATAAACATATTCTAAAAAAAATTAGACCCTTATTACTCGGTGGCAGAGATAGCCACCCCGGATCTTTTAGGCAAACGTAGACAACAGCCCATGTGGAACACTCCTAGTCGACTAACAACGTGAGTACTTTCATCAACTCGTGGAAAGTAAACATAATCTCAAAAAAATTAGACCCACATTACTCGGTAGTGGAACTAGCCACCCCGGATTTTTTCAGTATACGTAGACAACAGCCCATGTGGAACACTCCTAGCTAACAAACAACGTTAGTACTTTCATCAACTCGTGGAAAATAAACATATTCTAAAAAAAATTAGACCCTCATGACTCGGTAGCGGAGATAGCCACCCCGGATCTTTTCAGCAAACGTAGACAACAGCCCATGTGGAACACTTCTAGTAGACTAACAACGTTAGTACTTTCATCAACTCGTGGAAAATAAACATATTCTTAAAAAAATTACACCCACATTACTCGGTAGTTGAAATAGCCACCCCGGATCTTTTCAGTATACGTAGACAACAGCCCATGTGGAACACACCTAGTCGACTAACATCGTTAGTACTTTCATCAACTCGTGGAAAATAAACATAATCTCAAAAAAATTGGACCCTTATTACTCGGTGGCGGAGATAGCCACCCCGGATCTTTTCAGCATACGTAGACAACATCCCATGTGGAACACTCCTAGTCGACTAACAACGTGAGTACTTTCATCAACTCGTGGAAAATAAACATAATCTCAAAAAAATTAGACCCACATTACTCGGTAGTGGAACTAGCCACCCCGGATCTTTTCAGTATACGTAGACAACAGCCCATGTGGAACACTCCTAGCTAACTATCAACGTTAGTACTTTCATCAACTCGTGGAAAATAAACATATTCTAAAAAAAATTAGACCCTCATGACTCGGTAGCGGAGATAGCCACCCCGGATCTTTTCAGTATACGTAGACAACAGCCCATGTGGAACACTCCTAGTCGACTAACATCGTTAGTACTTTCATCAACTCGTGGAAAATAAACATAATCTCAAAAAAATTGGACCCTTATTACTCGGTGGCGGAGATAGCCACCCCGGATCTTTTAGGCATACGTAGACAACAGCCCATGTGGAACACTCCTAGTCGACTAACAACGTGAGTACTTTCATCAACTCGTGGAAAATAATCATATTCTTAAAAAAATAGACCCTCATGACTCGGTAGCGGAGATAGCCACCCCGGATTTTTTCGGCATACGTAGATAGCAGCCCATGTGGAACACTCCTGGATAACTATCAACGTTAGTACTTTCATCAACTCGTGGAAAATAAACATAATCTAAGAAAAATTATACCCTCATTACTCGGTAGTGGAAATAGCCACCCCGGATCTTTTAAGCATACGTAGACAACAGCCCATGTGGAACACTCCTAGTCGACTAACAACGTTAGTACTTTCATCAACTCGTGGAAAATAAACATATTCTAAAAAAAAATAGACCTACATTACTCGGTAGTTGAAATAGCCATCCCGGATCTTTTCAGTATACGTAGACAACAGCCATTGTGGAACACCCCTAGTCGACTAACAACGTGAGTACTTTCATCAACTCGTGGAAAATAAACATAATCTCAAAAAAATTGGACCCTTATTACTCGGTGGCGGAGATAGCCACCCCGGATCTTATAGATATACGTAGACAACAGCCCATGTGGAACACTCCTAGTCGACTAACAACGTGAGTACTTTCATCAACTAGTGGAAAATAAACATATTCTAAAAAAATTAGACCCTTATTACTCGGTGGCGGAGATAGCCACCCCGGATCTTTTCAGCATACGTAGACAACAGCCCATGTGGAACACTCCTAGCTAACTAACAACGTTAGTACTTTCATCAACTCGTAGAAAATAAACATATTCTAAAAAAAATTAGACCCTCATGACTCGGTAGCGGAGATAGCCACCCCGGATCTTTTCAGTATACGTAGACAACAGCCCATGTGGAACACTCCTAGTCGACTAACATCGTTAGTACTTTCATCAACTCGTGGAAAATAAACATAATCTCAAAAAAATTGGACCCTTATTACTCGGTGGCGGAGATAGCCACCCCGGATCTTTTCAACATACATAAACAACAGCCCATGTGGAACACTCCTAGTCGACTAACAACGTTAGTACTTTCATCAACTCGTGGAAAATAAACATAATCTCAAAAAAATTACCCTTATTACTCAGTAGCGGAGATAGCCACCCCGGATCTTTTCAGCAAACGTAAACAACAGCCCATGTGGAACACTCCTAGTCAACTAACAACGTGAGTACTTTCATCAACTCGTGGAAAATAATCATATTCTAAAAAAAATAGACCTACATTACTCGGTAGTTGAAATAGCCATCCCGGATCTTTTCAGCAAACGTAGACAACAGCCTATGTGGAACACTCCTAGTCGACTAACAACGCGGCAACGTGAGTACTTTCATCAACTCGTGGAAAATAAACATAATCTCAAAAAAATTAGACCCACATTACTCGGTAGTGGAACTAGCCACCCCGGATCTTTTCAGTATACGTAGACAACAGCCCATGTGGAACACTCCTAGCTAACTATCAACGTTAGTACTTTCATCAACTCGTGGAAAATAAACATATTCTAAAAAAAATTAGACCCTCATGACTCGGTAGCGGAGATAGCCACCCCGGATCTTTTCAGTATACGTAGACAACAGCCCATGTGGAACACTCCTAGTCGACTAACATCGTTAGTACTTTCATCAACTCGTGGAAAATAAACATAATCTCAAAAAAATTGGACCCTTATTACTCGGTGGCGGAGATAGCCACCCCGGATCTTTTAGGCATACGTAGACAACAGCCCATGTGGAACACTCCTAGTCGACTAACAACGTGAGTACTTTCATCAACTCGTGGAAAATAATCATATTCTAAAAAAAATAGACCCTCATGACTCGGTAGCGGAGATAGCCACCCCGGATTTTTTCGGCATACGCAGACAGCAGCCCATGTGGAACACTCCTGGATAACTATCAACGTTAGTACTTTCATCAACTCGTGGAAAATAAACATAATCTAAGAAAAATTATACCCTCATTACTCGGTAGTGGAAATAGCCACCCCGGATCTTTTAAGCATACGTAGACAACAGCCCATGTGGAACACTCCTAGTCGACTAACAACGTTAGTACTTTCATCAACTCGTGGAAAATAAACATATTCTAAAAAAAAATAGACCTACATTACTCGGTAGTTGAAATAGCCATCCCGGATCTTTTCAGTATACGTAGACAACAGCCATTGTGGAACACCCCTAGTCGACTAACAACGTGAGTACTTTCATCAACTCGTGGAAAATAAACATAATCTCAAAAAAATTGGACCCTTATTACTCGGTGGCGTAGATAGCCACCCCGGATCTTATAGATATACGTAGACAACAGCCCATGTGGAACACTCCTAGTCGACTAACAACGTGAGTACTTTCATCAACTCGTGGAAAATAATCATATTCTAAAAAAAAATAGACCCTTATTACTCGGTGGCGGAGATAGCCACCCCGGATCTTTTCAGCAAACGTAGACAACAGCCCATGTGGAACACTCCTAGTCGACTAACAACGTGAGTACTTTAATCAACTTGTAGAAAATAAACATATTCTTTAAAAAAAAATTACCCTCATTACTCGGTAGTGGAAATAGCCACCCCGGATCTTTTTAGTATACGTAGACAACAGCCCATGTGGAGCACTCCTAGTCGACTAACAACGTTAGTACTTTCATCAACTAGTGGAAAACAAACATATTCTAAAAAAAATAGACCCTTATTACTCGGTGGCGGAGATAGCCACCCCGGATCTTTTCGGCATACGTAGACAACAGCCCATGTGGAACACTCCTAGCTAACTAACAACGTTAGTACTTTCATCAACTCGTAGAAAATAAACATATTCTAAATAAAATTAGACCCTCATGACTCGGTAGCGGAGATAGCCACCCCGGATCTTTTCAGTATACGTAGACAACAGCCAATGTGGAACACTCCTAGTCGACTAACATCGTTAGTACTTTCATCAACTCGTGGAAAATAAACATAATCTCAAAAAAATTGGACCCTTATTACTCGGTGGCGGAGATAGCCACCCCGGATCTTTTCAACATACATAAACAACAGCCCATGTGGAACACTCCTAGTCGACTAACAACGTTAGTACTTTCATCAACTCGTGGAAAATAAACATAATCTCAAAAAAATTACCCTTATTACTCAGTAGCGGAGATAGCCACCCCGGATCTTTTCAGCAAACGTAGACAACAGCCCATGTGGAACACTCCTAGTCAACTAACAACGTGAGTACTTTCATCAACTCGTGGAAAATAATCATATTCTAAAAAAAATAGACCTACATTACTCGGTAGTTGAAATAGCCATCCCGGATCTTTTCAGTATACGTAGACAACAGCCCATGTGGAACACCCCTAGTCGACTAACAACGTGAGTACTTTCATCAACTCGTGGAAAATAAACATAATCTCAAAAAAATTGGACCCTTATTACTCGGTGGCGGAGATAGCCACCCCGGATCTTTTAGATATACGTAGACAACAGCCCATGTGGAACACTCCTAGTCGACTAACAACGTGAGTACTTTCATCAACTCGTGGAAAATAATCATATTCTAAAAAAAAATAGACCCTTATTACTTGGTGGCGGAGATAGCCACCCCGGATCTTTTCAGCAAACGTAGACAACAGCCCATGTGGAACACTCCTAGTCGACTAACAACGTGAGTACTTTAATCAACTTGTAGAAAATAAACATATTCTTTAAAAAAAAATTACCCTCATTACTCGGTAGTGGAAATAGCCACCCCGGATCTTTTTAGTATACGTAGACAACAGCCCATGTGGAACACTCCTAGTCGACTAACAACGTTAGTACTTTCATCAACTAGTGGAAAATAAACATATTCTAAAAAAAATAGACCCTTATTACTCGGTGGCGGAGATAGCCACCCCGGATCTTTTCAGCATACGTAGACAACAGCCCATGTGGAACACTTCTAGCTAACTAACAACGTTAGTACTTTCATCAACTCGTGGAAAATAAACATATTCTAAAAAAAATTAGACCCTCATGACTCGGTAGCGGAGATAGCCACCCCGGATCTTTTCAGTATACGTAGACAACAGCCCATGTGGAACACTCCTAGTCGACTAACATCGTTAGTACTTTCATCAACTCGTGGAAAATAAACATAATCTCAAAAAAATTGGACCCTTATTACTCGGTGGCGGAGATAGCCACCCCGGATCTTTTCAGCATACGTAGACAACAGCCCATGTGGAACACTCCTAGTCGACTAACAACGTTAGTACTTTCATCAACTAGTGGAAAATAAACATATTCTAAGAAAAAAGACCCTTATTACTCGGTGGCGGAGATAGCCACCCCGGATCTTTTCAGCATACGTAGACAACATCCCATGTGGAACACTTCTAGCTAACTAACAACGTTAGTACTTTCATCAACTCGTGGAAAATAAACATATTCTAAAAAAAATTAGACCCTCATGACTCGGTAGCGGAGATAGCCACCCCGGATCTTTTCAGTATACGTAGACAACAGCCCATGTGGAACACTCCTAGTCGACTAACATCGTTAGTACTTTCATCAACTCGTGGAAAATAAACATAATCTCAAAAAAATTGGACCCTTATTACTCGGTGGCGGAGATAGCCACCCCGGATCTTTTAGGCATACGTAGACAACAGCCCATGTGGAACACTCCTAGTCGACTAACAACGTGAGTACTTTCATCAACTCGTGGAAAATAATCATATTCTAAAAAAAAATAGACCCTCATGACTCGGTAGCGGAGATAGCCACCCCGGATTTTTTCGGCATACGTAGACAGCAGCCCATGTGGAACACTCCTGGATAACTATCAACGTTAGTACTTTCATCAACTCGTGGAAAGTAAACATAATCTAAAAAAAATTAGACCCTCATTACTCGGTAGTGGAAATAGCCACCCCGGATATTTCAGCATATGTAGACAACAGCCCATGTGGAACACTCCTAGTCGACTAACATCGTTAGTACTTTCATCAACTCGTGGAAAATAAACATAATCTCAAAAAAATTGGACCCTTATTACTCGGTAGTTGAAATAGCCATCCCGGATCTTTTAGGCATACGTAGACAACAGCCCATGTGGAACACTCCTAGTCGACTAACAACGTGAGTACTTTCATCAACTCGTGGAAAATAAACATAATCTCAAAAAAATTAGACCCACATTACTCGGTAGTGGAACTAGCCACCCCGGATTTTTTCAGTATACGTAGACAACAGCCCATGTGGAACACCCCTAGTCGACTAACAACGTGAGTACTTTCATCAACTCGTGGAAAATAAACATGATCTCTAAAAAAAGTTGTTAGTCGACTAGGAGTGTTCCACATGGGCTGTTGTCTACGTATACTGAAAAAATCCGGGGTGGCTAGTTCCACTACCGAGTAATGTGGGTCTAATTTTTTTGAGATTATGTTTATTTTCCACGAGTTGATGAAAGTACTCACGTTGTTAGTCGACTAGGAGTGTTCCACATGGGCTGTTATCTACGTATGCCTAAAAGATCCGGGGTGGCTATCTCCGCCACCGAGTAATAAGGGTCCAATTTTTTTGAGATTATGTTTATTTTCCACGAGTTGATGAAAGTACTAACGATGTTAGTCGACTAGGAGTGTTCCTCATGGGCTGTTGTCTACGTATACTGAAAAGATCCGGGGTGGCTATTTCAACTACCGAGTAATGTGGGTGTAATTTTTTTAAGAATATGTTTATTTTCCACGAGTTGATGAAAGTACTAACGTTGTTAGTCGACTAGAAGTGTTCCACATGGGCTGTTGTCTACGTTTGCTGAAAAGATCCGGGGTGGCTATCTCCGCTACCGAGTCATGAGGGTCTAATTTTTTTTAGAATATGTTTATTTTCCACGAGTTGATGAAAGTACTAACGTTGTTAGTTAGCTAGGAGTGTTCCACATGGGCTGTTGTCTACGTATACTGAAAAAATCCGGGGTGGCTAGTTCCACTACCGAGTAATGTGGGTCTAATTTTTTTGAGATTATGTTTATTTTCCACGAGTTGATGAAAGTACTAACGTTGTTAGTCGACAAGGAGTGTTCCACATGGGCTGTTGTCTACGTATACTGAAAAGATCCGGGGTGGCTATTTCCACTACCGAGTAATGAGGGTCTAATTTTTTTTAGATTATGTTTATTTTCCACGAGTTGATGAAAGTACTAACGTTGATAGGTATCCAGGAGTGTTCCACATGGGCTGCTGTCTACGTATGCCGAAAAAATCCGGGGTGGCTATCTCCGCCACCGAGTAATAATAGTCCAATTTTTTTGAGATTATGTTTATTTTCCACGAGTTGATGAAAGTACTCACGTTGTTAGTCGACTAGGAGTGTTCCACATGGGCTGTTGTCTGCGTATGCTGAAAAGATCCGGGGTGGCTATCTCCGCTACCGAGTAATAAGGGTCTAATTTTTTTGAGATTATGTTTATTTTCCACGAGTTGATGAAAGTACTCACGTTGTTAGTCGACTAGGAGTGTTCCACATGGGCTGTTGTCTACGTATGCTGAAAAGATCCGGGGTGGCTATCTCCGCCACCGAGTAATAAGGGTCTATTTTTTTTGAGATCATGTTTATTTTCCACGAGTTGATGAAAGTACTAACATTGTTAGTCGACTAGAAGTGTTCCACATGGGCTGTTGTCTACGTATACTGAAAAGATCCGGGGTGGCTATTTCAACTACCGAGTAATGTGGGTGTAATTTTTTTAAGAATATGTTTATTTTCCACGAGTTGATGAAAGTACTAACGTTGTTAGTCGACTAGAAGTGTTCCACATGTGCTGTTGTCTACGTTTGCTGAAAAGATCCGGGGTGGCTATCTCCGCTACCGAGTCATGAGGGTCTAATTTTTTTTAGAATATGTTTATTTTCCACGAGTTGATGAAAGTACTAACGTTGTTAGTTAGCTAGGAGTGTTCCACATGGGCTGTTGTCTACGTATACTGAAAAAATCCGGGGTGGCTAGTTCCACTACCGAGTAATGTGGGTCTAATTTTTTTGAGATTATGTTTATTTTCCACGAGTTGATGAAAGTACTCACGTTGTTAGTCGACTAGGAGTGTTCCACATGGGCTGTTGTCTACGTATACTGAAAAGATCCGGGGTGGCTATTTCCACTACCGAGTAATGAGGGTAAATTTTTTTTAAAGAATATGTTTATTTTCTACAAGTTGATTAAAGTACTCACGTTGTTAGTCGACTAGGAGTGTTCCACATGGGCTGTTGTCTACGTTTGCTGAAAAGATCCGGGGTGGCTATCTCCGCCACCAAGTAATAAGGGTCTATTTTTTTTAGAATATGATTATTTTCCACGAGTTGATGAAAGTACTCACGTTGTTAGTCGACTAGGAGTGTTCCACATGGGCTGTTGTCTACGTATATCTAAAAGATCCGGGGTGGCTATCTCCGCCACCGAGTAATAAGGGTCCAATTTTTTTGAGATTATGTTTATTTTCCACGAGTTGATGAAAGTACTCACGTTGTTAGTCGACTAGGGGTGTTCCACATGGGCTGTTGTCTACGTATACTGAAAAGATCCGGGATGGCTATTTCAACTACCGAGTAATGTAGGTCTATTTTTTTTAGAATATGTTTATTTTCCACGAGTTGATGAAAGTACTAACGTTGACAGTTATCCAGGAGTGTTCCACATGGGCTGCTGTCTACGTATGCCGAAAAAATCCGGGGTGGCTATCTCCGCCACCGAGTAATAAGGGTCCAATTTTTTTGAGATTATGTTTATTTTCCACGAGTTGATGAAAGTACTCACGTTGTTAGTCGACTAGGAGTGTTCCACATGGGCTGTTGTCTACGTATGCTGAAAAGATCCGGGGTGGCTATCTCCGCTACCGAGTAATAAGGGTCTAATTTTTTTTAGAATATGTTTATTTTCCACGAGTTGATGAAAGTACTCACGTTGTTAGTCGACTAGGAGTGTTCCACATGGGCTGTTGTCTACGTATGCTGAAAAGATCCGGGGTGGCTATCTCCGCCACCGAGTAATAAGGGTCTATTTTTTTTGAGATCATGTTTATTTTCCACGAGTTGATGAAAGTACTAACGTTGTTAGTCGACTAGAAGTGTTCCACATGGGCTGTTGTCTACGTATGCTGAAAAGTTCCGGGGTGGCTATCTCCGCCACCGAGTAATAAGGGTCTATTTTTTTTGAGATCATGTTTATTTTCCACGAGTTGATGAAAGTACTAACATTGTTAGTCGACTAGAAGTGTTCCACATGGGTTGTTGTCTACGTATACTGAAAAGATCCGGGGTGGCTATTTCCACTACCGAGTAATGAGGGTCTAATTTTTTTTAGATTATGTTTATTTTCCACGAGTTGATGAAAGTACTCACGTTGTTAGTCGACTAGGAGTGTTCCACATGGGCTATTGTCTACGTATACTGAAAAAATACGGGGTGGCTAGTTCCACTACCGAGTAATGTGGGTCTAATTTTTTTGAGATTATGTTTATTTTCCACGAGTTGATGAAAGTACTCACGTTGTTAGTCGACTAGGAGTGTTCCACATGGGATGTTGTCTACGTATGCTGAAAAGATCCGGGGTGGCTATCTCCGCCACCGAGTAATAAGGGTCTAATTTTTTCGAGATTATGTTTATTTTCCACGAGTTGATGAAAGTACTAACGTTGTTAGTCGACTAGAAGTGTTCCACATGGGCTGTTGTCTACGTTTGCTGAAAAGATCAGGGGTGGCTATCTCCGCTACCGAGTCATGAGGGTCTAATTTTTTTTAGAATATGTTTATTTTCCACGAGTTGATGAAAGTACTAACGTTGTTAGTTAGCTAGGAGTGTTCCACATGTGCTGTTGTCTACGTATACTGAAAAGATCCGGGGTGGCTAGTTCCACTACCGAGTAATGTGGGTCTAATTTTTTTGAGATTATGTTTATTTTCCACGAGTTGATGAAAGTACTCACGTTGTTAGTCGACTAGGAGTGTTCCACATGGGCTGTTGTCTACGTTTGCTGAAAAGATCCGGGGTGGCTATCTCCGGTACCGAGTAATAAGGGTCTAATTTTTTTAGAATATGTTTATTTTCCACTAGTTGATGAAAGTACTAACGTTGTTAGTCGACTAGGAGTGTTCCACATGGGCTGTTGTCTACGTTTGCTGAAAAGATCCGGGGTGGCTATCTCCGCCACCGAGTAATAAGGGTCTATTTTTTTTTAGAATATGATTATTTTCCACGAGTTGATGAAAGTACTCACGTTGTTAGTCGACTAGGAGTGTTCCACATGGGCTGTTGTCTACGTATATCTAAAAGATCCGGGGTGGCTATCTCCGCCACCGAGTAATAAGGGTCCAATTTTTTTGAGATTATGTTTATTTTCCACGAGTTGATGAAAGTACTCACGTTGTTAGTCGACTAGAAGTGTTCCACATGGGCTGTTGTCTACGTTTGCTGAAAAGATCAGGGGTGGCTATCTCCGCTACCGAGTCATGAGGGTCTAATTTTTTTTAGAATATGTTTATTTTCCACGAGTTGATGAAAGTACTAACGTTGTTAGTTAGCTAGGAGTGTTCCACATGTGCTGTTGTCTACGTATACTGAAAAGATCCGGGGTGGCTAGTTCCACTACCGAGTAATGTGGGTCTAATTTTTTTGAGATTATGTTTATTTTCCACGAGTTGATGAAAGTACTCACGTTGTTAGTCGACTAGGAGTGTTCCACATGGGCTGTTGTCTACGTTTGCTGAAAAGATCCGGGGTGGCTATCTCCGGTACCGAGTAATAAGGGTCTAATTTTTTTAGAATATGTTTATTTTCCACTAGTTGATGAAAGTACTAACGTTGTTAGTCGACTAGGAGTGTTCCACATGGGCTGTTGTCTACGTTTGCTGAAAAGATCCGGGGTGGCTATCTCCGCCACCGAGTAATAAGGGTCTATTTTTTTTTAGAATATGATTATTTTCCACGAGTTGATGAAAGTACTCACGTTGTTAGTCGACTAGGAGTGTTCCACATGGGCTGTTGTCTACGTATATCTAAAAGATCCGGGGTGGCTCTCTCCGCCACCGAGTAATAAGGGTCCAATTTTTTTGAGATTATGTTTATTTTCCACGAGTTGATGAAAGTACTCACGTTGTTAGTCGACTAGGGGTGTTCCACATGGGCTGTTGTCTACGTATACTGAAAATATCCGGGGTGGCTATTACCACTACTGAATTATCGGGCTTGACTCTAATGAATTTCATCAAATGCACGTTTAAAGATTTTTTCCAAGACATGAGATAGGTATTTCATGTATCAGTTTTTTCCAAATGGACTGTTTTATGCGTGTGCTAAATATAATAATATTCGGTGTTACTTAATTAATTAGCTAATTTTTGGTATACGTTGATGATTTAATATTATCAGTGTCAGTCACTACTTGGTTCCGCTGCCGTAGAAATAGCTTTCCTGAAGTATGAAGTTGAGTAAAGTTATATTACCTATTGAAATTTTGAGTAATTTAATTGTTTTATTTTTTTCTTTTTTTACGGTGAGAGTTCTAACGAAAAGTTTTGCAGAACTATCGAGTACTAACGATAACACCTCGCCTGTGTATTTTGTTGATTGTGAATTGCATATGGGGCGGCAGGTGTGAAGTTAGCCACCCCATTTCAATTATTTTTAAAAAAATTCTGTTTTAGAGTACTAACGATAATATTTTGGAACAATCGAGTACTAACGATTGTCTGTCGATTGGCGAAAAAAAAAGTCGAAAAAGTCGTTTTGGGCCGGGAGTGTGAAGTTGGCCGGCCCCAAAAAGTTTTTTAAAAATAATCAAATTGCGTAAGAGTACTAACGAAAAGTTACACAGAACTTAAAAGTACTTACCGAGTACTTTCGACCTGCATAGGTGAATTGCGGGCAACGGCTTTGGGGCCGGTCAACTTCACACAAGTACGCCGCCAGCATCCTCGGTACCCTACCACACGGGCCTAATCTAAGACATTTTATAAGATATATTTAATTTTTATTTGTGTACATTTAATTAAATTAAAACTTTTATGATTATATATACAGTTTATACCGAATATCAATATTGGTATTATACCAGTCGGTTTATCGCAATGTTAGAATGATAACCTCATAGTAGATCGTGTAAAGAGCGAGTCAGTCGGGCGGTAAAGCGCGCGGCATCCTGGCGGGAAAACGCGTATGTGTGGGAGAGGCTTTCATGTTCGTTCCCCTGCTAAGTCGTGTTCGTTGACCTTCTGTTAGGAAGTAGGATATCTTTCAGTCTGTGGTCTCACTTGGGATTCCCAATATTATGGATACAGATATAACAAAACAAAATAATAATCGTAAACATTAGGCGTTTTTTAACAAAAGACCACTTTTCTTGTCTATTCACCAGCAACGTTACCTTGTTCAATAATGCCAAGAAAAAATCAATATCAGTCTACTTATTTATCCACTATTGAAGCCGTGTTCATTTTTTCCTCTGAATTGCAGTTTCCACAGAATCTTGATGTGGACATCTTAGCAGCACTTTAGCCAACTTGACATTATTGCAGATTTTGTAAAAAAAAGTTAAAAGCATTCCAATTACCATACTCAGTCCGTATAATGGGTCTCATAAAAACTTCTTCTTCTACCAGGCAGACCCTTGTCGCTGCAGCAGCTTCCATTATCTTTGTCCCCCCCCCCCCCCCCCCTTCCTTACACTCCTGGTACGACGCACTACTGCTCCGCTCCTTTAACTGCTCCATGCATTCTATCCTGGATCGACCCCTCTGTTTCTTCCCCTCGATTTTACCCTCTCTAATACTGGCATGATTGGTGCGGTCATGTGGAAAAATGAGTGATAAAAGAATGACGAAACAGGTATACGAGGCGAATGTGAATGGAAGGAGAAGCCTAAGCCTAGACTGACCTTTAAAGATCACATTGACAGAGTGCTCTTATATTTTAATATATTTACAGAGCAGACGACCGCAATGGCGAGCAAGAATGAAACGACGAATGACTGCTGAGGAAGCAAGAGAGGCGTGCCAAGACAGAGATTCGTGGCACTCCATTCTTTCTGCCTACCGTGCAACGGACATAACGTGAAGTTATTCTAATACTACTCGTATGTCAATATGAAATGAAAATTTTGATAAAAGTCAATTATCTACTGACACACTCGTACAATCACCTTTGAACGTTCCACTTTGAACAAACAGGAAAATAAGAATACCATAAAAGTAATGATACCTATTAACCTTTTTATTAGCCATAATGTAGAACTATCTTGTGCGGCTTCACGCTCCTGTAGAGTCCGACGGACTCACGCCTCCGGTAAACAGGAAAACTAATTTCTCTTGAACTAGATTTTTAATCAAGATTCAATACGTCGTTCGCGTAGAGTCAGCCCACGCGCCATGTAGAGTCCCTGGAGCAGCTCAAATGCTGACAACTCTGTATTTTATTACAGGGAAATGAAACTCCTAAACTCCTACACAAAATCCATGTTTTTTAATCAAGAGTCGGTTCGTGTGTGTAGAGACGATCCACATTATTGTAGAGATCGAAAGTTACCGCGTTGCTACCTCGCCCGTCACTCACATAAACTATGATAATATCTAACAGACCAAGGAAGTTCTAAGTAGTTACTAGTACATAGATTATATCTTAGAAACTGTGATCATTGTCAAAGTTATTAAAACGCTGCGCTGACAGATCTAAAGCTAAACTTAAAATGAAATTGTCACGCTCTCTCTTATACAAGGCTGCGTAAGAGTGAGGGTGACGTCTACATTCATGTGTGTGTTTGAAGGGTGGAAGCACTTAAGTCCCCAGGGTAAGCGGCGCATCAAAAGTTCTGTAGTAATATTATAGTGAGGTGCGACGATGACCCTTTCTCTCCTTATACAAAAAAATAAAATGTACACGAGTACATTTTATTTTTTACAAAGTATACGATGTTTGTATAAATATTTATAAAAAAATCCCTAACAATTTTTTTTTATATTCCTGTCTCTGATAAACAGGAAAACAAGAATCCATCTAAAAGGCTTTGCTAACAAACTCGTCAAAATATGTCTTTGATGATTGGATTGATATGCCGTCTCGAGCGGTTTTCCTGAACGACATTAATTACAGTATTAGATGGCTATTAGATTGGTATATACTGGTACGTGACTATTCGTCACAATTTGTTTTCTTCTAGTGAGTTCTATAGAGAAAAAAGGAAATTAACCAAAGTTGATCTCAGCTGTATGCGTCTGCTAAGATAAAGTTCTACAAAATTGTTGTTTATTTGTGGCATAATTTTAGTCTTTTTAATATAATTCGTCTATTCTGTAGGTTTGTTTTAGTTTTTGTTAGACTTCTACAAAAGTTTTCTACAAAGTTTAGTTCTCTACAAAAACAGTTCCATTTCAAAGATTCCTGTGGGATCAACTAATCTACTTCCTACCGCGATCATCGGTTATTCATATTTTACATTGTAGAGTTATGGTACAGTAATAGCTATTAACAAGTTCAGGGCCTTTCGAATCTTCAGTCTTATGTTGTACTACTAAAATGTTAATCTCTTCAAAATTCACGAAAAGCTAATTTGGACCCGAGTGTGTAGAAGAAGCAATTAAATAAATCCACTCCACACGAGCGCTAACAATAATCGAATTCTCAATTACAGTCGAATTCTCACGCGAGACGATAATGTAATCCCTGCGACGTCGATGACGTGATATTTTTTAATTTATTACAGGATGTAGCGCTGCCTCTTGAAAGGGATTTTCAGTTTCAGCGGCGGGGGTGGGGGCGCGCGGGAAGGCGCCAGCGCGCCGAATCCGGCAGTGATCGCTGGCCGGCCGCGTCGAGCGCACGTCCGTACTGTACCGTAAATACAGGACCCGAACCGATCCAGTGCTGCACCACCCTTCGCTGCAGGTGCTGTGATGTGATTAAAGCGTTCAGTGTAGTGTGTGTGTTCTATCGTGAGAATTGCCCTGTGGGACCCCACCGACCGTCCCGTGGTCACATATGTTCGCTTCACTGCGAATCTCTTAAATAGGACGTGGCTGAGTATATAATATACGAGCTAGACTGCAGCTATTTTTTTATCGTGACTACCCGCACTATAAATAAACGTAAATAACAATTGCACATAAAGCGACGTGGTCGCGTGATTTGGGAACCAATTAGCGTTTGTAAAGTTTTGGCTCTCCGATGAGGGTATAATTTTCATATCGTTTAGATAACATCGCAGCAGGATACCGGTTTGAAAGTTTTCGTTAGTGATTAATAATTGTAATCTATTATTCAAATGAAATCTAATTACTTATGCACGCTGCCTAATCAATTTCATTAATCTCTGCCTTTAATAACACCACATTTATGGTCCAACTTAATGCTCTGTAATGAGGGTTCTAAATCAACAAACATTTTGATTGGTTATTAAGCCTGTAGCACACTTCAATTTTGAAACGGAACCGGGCAGAATCCATAGAAATATTGGTACATATTTTAGTTTTCTATATCTCTATGGGTTCGGTCTGATTTCGTTTCAAAATCGACGCAGTGTGCTGTTTAAAGGCTTATGAATTTAGGCACTTTCCATCCGGAAAAAATACAACCTTCGGGCATTTTAACTATGTCAAGAGGACTTCAAATGATCATAGATTTGTCAAATGGTTCATTTAGAAACCAGCTCCACTCGTATAGCTTGATTCGCCGATTAAGCGCGACTAAAAGGCAATAGTTGTGCGTACCGCGTCTATTGACGTGAAATCCGTGAAGGCAAGCGTGGCGCGAGTGGGTTTGCAAAGAATTAGTGCTGGGACGGAGCCGGCGCCGAGTGGTACGGCGCTAGAGATGGCAGGATGTAGGTCACTTCGGAAAGGATGTCACTAGTTCGTTACTAGGAACGAGAACTGGAATAGAATACACTTTATTACACAGAACTACATCATCGCATTCGTTAAGAAACTGTAATTGAAAAGGGTGTTTATTTGAATAAGATTGAACATTTTGGTGAACTAGTCCAGAGTCTTATGTAGGCCAGATTCGCTCAACTTCGCACTAGATCAGATTTGTATATTGTCTAAGGTATTCAAATAGTCATTTAGGTGCTGAGTTAATTGTTTATTCATAAAAGATAATATTTCTTTGTACTCGTTCAACATCCTGCTTATTTATGACAAATATTTGTGTAAAGCCTCTAATACCGTGACAACATTTTTCAAGGATATTCCCATTATTCAATTCCAATCCGATATCGTTATCTGTAGCCTAATTCGATAGTATCTACCTCACTGTCCAAATAAACAGTGAATAATTTATGATAGTAGGAGACAAGCAGAGTGATTTATTACGATTATTATTAGTTTCCCAAGTGCCTCGACCAAATTGACGCCGGGTACAGTACGTACCAATGACACAATGTACAATGTACAACATGCATTGGGTCCATGACAGAATACCCTATGGTATGGTCAAAACGTGTTTCGGATTTAAGGTACGATATATTATATATAACTGCCGGAATGTGTTCGTGTTATAATATGAAGTTTATATGAGTTGTATGAAGTTCATATTTGTCACTTGTCGTTTTGACATTTGTCACTTTGACACCCGGGGTTTTGATGTTTTTGATTTGTCATAGTTGTTCATTTTTAACATTAACACATTTATTTTGTACATTTTTTCAATGGTACAATCAAGCACATTAAACATTTTGGCATTTGTACGTACTGTAGCAGGCGTCACAAAATTATAGTGTACTGTACTGAATATCTTTACTTGATTTTCTACTATAATAGTCTAATATTATTAGACAAACAATGTTTCACATAATAAGCTGTTATGATGCGCACAATATAAGAGCGGTAATGTGTTTTTTGACACTAGTAGAGAGAAAGATTAGATAAGAAGAGAAAAAAATAATGTATGGACTAGATCCGCGTATGACCACAATCCATCAGGTGAGAAAGTGACGATGATGCCGAGGATGGAGCACGTGGATTCAGTAAATGCCTATTCACTCTCGCCTTGAAGATCACATGGTTGTATGTATCGGGAAACACAGGCGCCGGCAGGTTGTTCCATTCCTTAGTTCGCCCAAGGATCATGTTTAACATGTATCTATTTTATAATTGAATGACTTTTATATTCTTCTTCTTATTCCTTACTTATTAAGTCATCGTATGTCACGCTTAATGTTTCGTCAAACATTGTACCAATTCTTAGAGATGCAGATTCAAGGAACTAGTTCGTCAGCTCCGCCCCCGCCCAAGCCCCCCCCCCCCCCCCCCCCCCCGCCCGAGCGACGTGGTTGTTCACAAATAAACTTGTCAAGTGTGATTGACGTTCATAGAGAAAGTTCTTGGAAGTTCAGTGGTCGGAATTAAATGAGCTGTTTACAGTTTTTGTTCATTGTTAGAAGGGTTAAACTGTTTGTTGTTTTTTTAACTTTTGTTAATGATTTTCTTAAGATCGTTAAAGATTGATAATTTGTTTCGTCAGTTAATCTACTTGAGTCATCTTTATGTTCACTGACCAACAATCAATGAAACGTTGAAAATATTAAATTAACATTGATGAAAGAAAAATAGTCTTCCTCCCCCATTTTATTTTGTATCGGAATCTAGGTCACAGAATAACTAGTAGTACTATGTACAGAAGCTTCACTTCATAAAGCTATTCAAAAAAATGATACTGTCTGCGCGGCGATTAGGAATCGGGTAGCATCTTGACATCATAGTTCGCGCTCTGTCTGGGAGACTGGGATATCACACATTGAATTCGTTCGATCCGTCATGCAAATTATAGTAATAAAAAGGAGTTAGGTGCAACTTATATCGTAACGAACGTGTTGATTGTTTTTTTAATATTTTGATTCTATGAAAATCACTCTCGCCGCCTTTGTGTCGTAAAATCTTGGTAAAATTCACGTATGGTAACAAACATAGAAAAAAGAAATGTCACCTGTCATTTCCTAGTAAACAGCATTACTTTAGTGTCGATTTTTATTTTCCTTTATAAAATGAGGTGCCATAACTCATTTGATAGACTCTCTAGTGCTAAGCTGGCGAAAACTGTTTTTTCCAACTTGGAAACAATACTTGCTCCATTCGTGTCGGGTTTGTTTCCTCCAAGGACGGTCCCATAATAGCGCGTAGTTACTGTTTTGACGTTTCATCTGTCACTGTCGCGCACAAACGGTGCGAGTGGGACAGCGAATGGCTGTGCTTAATTAACTTTGGAAGTTGTCTTTTGGACATCAGCTGTTATTAAGGTTGAGTTATTACAGATATTACGTCTACATTTTGGACGAAGAAAAAAAATAGTCTCCAGGCGCGTTATTATTTCAAGGTCTATAGTACAAAGAATTGATCTTACCCATTTTCGCTAAACGGAAAAATCTATCGTGGCCACCGATACCGATCGTAAAGACGTTTTCACGTCAAAAACTGTAAAAAGTTGTTGTATTTATATATGGAACAACCACACTGACAGAAGCAAATATATAAGTGCTTACCCACTTACATATTCATTACTAATGAATCGTTAGGTACTTATCTATCGAGGGTTTTTCTTCCATCTAACGTAATAAACGATCGCTAATAACACCCCGGTATTCGGTAATTACGAAAAAACCGGCCAAGTGTGAGTCGATCATCGCAATATAGGGAATCATCCTCTAAGATCCGTATTTGATTGGTGAATCAAGTAGTTTCGGGTTGAAAATCAAAGCAATTTCAAGGTGGGTATAGCATCTAAAGACGTGAGATTTATATCTTATTTTCGAGTTAAAAGACGGACAGACTATGGGACTAGGACTCCAGTGTTGTAACCAGAAAAAAACTGACAGGGAAACTTTCTAGGAGAACTTGGCGGAAAAAATCATATTGTTGGTTATTTTCTATGGATATTCGAGAATGGAGGAATGGGGAGAAGAGTTTCTGAAAGTGTTATGTGAAAGTTTAGTTTTAGTTTTACCCACAAGACTATCGGTCCCACTCTTGGGATAAAGGGTGAAATGAAGAACAGCGCTGCATAATTGGTACCTGATTATGATGCCAGCATTTGCTGATTTCCCCCCCTTTTGCCAAATATGCATAGATACTTACGTAGTAAATAAGTATCTGCATCTACATTAAATGTTTATTTCTAAAATTTGTTATAATGTATTTGGGAATAAATGTGATTCTGACTCTGATTCTGACTCTGAAATCCACCAATCAGCACTGGTCCACGGTGGTGGATCATGACCCGCACCTCTTGTGCTTGAGAGGCTCGTGCTCCAGCAGTGGGGACGTGGGGTTAATAGCTTGCTGATAAAAGTCTCTAATGCCGGAATACACCCTCATAGAGCTTGTTTCCTCCTTCGGTTATGAGGATCCCTAAAATCCACCGGCAATTATAATTAACTACCTAGTAAGTTTCACTCTACATAATGTACCTGACAAGCCTGAATCTAATTAGTAATTGTGTGTAATTAGTAATTACACGTAATTGTAAAGATGAGGAAATGATTGATTGCTGAAACCCGCGTCTTGTGTTCCTCAAACAACGGAACTGATGAACGTGTACAATGTCTTGATTGATTTATGATGTATCCGCCGTAATTATGTCTGTGTCTCTACACTGTGATTTACATCGGATTGCTGTCTCTGTGTTTTATAGTAAAGTGATACATAATTAAAATAATGTAAGTATGTAGATTCTTTTATTGGTTTAATAATCTATGTGCTCGTATGTTGTATCTCTAACGAAATCGGATCAAACGCTAGGGCAGTATTTGAAGGACTTTATTACACTTGAAAATAAAAATAGAGTGGGACCACGAACCTTTTTTTTTCAGGATAGTGGGACTACAAGTAATGGTGGGACAATGTAGGTGGGACTACGAGTCACACACCATTTTAAATTCTAATTCTGTTAGACACTTAATTCATTTTATTACCTAAATAACTTATTAATCAAAATCAAATCAAAATGTTTTTATTGTAAGTAAGTACCTTATAGTACATTTTTACAACGTCATTCTTTTACTCTACCACCGCTTCGTAAGGTGCTGAATTTATTAGTTGCAGTAGGTATTTATCTTAGTGAAAAATATTTTTTTTTTAAATATACTTTATTTGTTTTAAAATATCAACGCTGAAGCGAAGATTGATTGACTGTAGATTTTAATGAAACAGGCCAAGTTGTCCAACTGTCTAAGTTGTACAACGACGAGTTTTGGAAAGTCAAAAATCGATGAGATTCCGCATGTCTCTAGAATGTAACTACGAAAGATAGATAGATAGTTTAATACTTTATTGCTCACAAGAAATTAAAGAAAGAAATCTAAAATAGTTATATAGTAGCATTTTTATTATCATTTATCGAGTTCGAGTGCCGGTGGCCTAGTGGCTAGGACGCCGGGCCCCATGCATGGAGGGCCGGGTTCGAAACCATTGCATGCAATGCCATGTACCAATGAGTTTTTGGACTTACTTGCCACTTCAGTAATACACTTCTATAATAGTACAAACTTTAACTTGATACCATCTTAAACTTAACAACTTGACGTTATTTAAGTATTTCAACCCATTTAGTCACGCTATTCACAAGTCAAATTCCACTAAGGAATATATAAATAGTAGAAGTGGTGGTTCTCTTATACGAAGCGAAGCGAAGTTCAGTACGCCGAGACGATTCATCACTCCACTCCGTTACCGGCGAGGAGAGACCATAATGAAAACTGAAAGATGCTCTACCCAGTCTCGATTGCGATCACATTTATTCTAGGAAAATAAATGATTATGTTTTATCGTAAAACTGCGGATCTTTTCATATCCGTTCGATGAAAGATCTCATTTATCTAATGAAAAATCCATGTTACTTTATTAAAATTATGGGCATTAGGATAGAATTACGATGCTTACGAGTATAAATGTGTTTTTATTTGCGCTTTAATTGGATTACATACAAATCGTATCTTTCCCAAAACAAAACGCCTAAAAAATCCCGTTATGCGAAAAGTTCATTTATGGAAAGGAACTTTTAAGATCGTGGAATATTTTGTGAAACACAAGCCTGATGTCCTTATTGGTTTTTAATATTTTAAATCCAGTTTATGTATAATATCCTTGACTCCTTGCTGTCGGTGTTAGCGCCCCACCCGAGGCGCACGTAAGAAGCAGCTCCTGTCTGTACTGTACCCGTCTTTGTATGCGACTGGATCGGGGCGGCCGCGGCGGGCTACATAATTGAGCGGAGTGGATTGGGTCCGCCGTCGCGGTGTGTCGATTTCTTATGTATGAGCTGCCCAGTTTGCTTGTTGGGTTTTTACTTGTTTTGTATTTTCTTGTCTCGTGCTTTTTCTTCTTTTTTCCGTGTATGGGATGGATTAGAATATCCTTACCGTCACTGGGAAAGGGTGTCGTACGAGGCGACTGACCCGAGTGTCTTAGTAAAGACCACATTTCTTCGTTTCGGCGTTAATGTGTTTCTGAATAAAGAAGAGCCAGTACTAACTAAGCCCATGTGCTCCATCTTCGGCCTCATGTTCTCTTACCATCAAGTAAGACTGAGGTCAAACGTTTAGGTGTAAATTTAAAAAATATCTTGTAGTGTGGTTTATGATTTTATGACCAACCTATTTTCAGAATTTACGTCCGATTTCGAACCAAGATCTCGCATATGGACTTATCTCTTTGTAAAAGACAATCCATCAAAGCCTACGGCGTAGTCTGTGTAACCAACCGAGAGGATCATGTTCAGCTACGCCGTAGATACTCTACGAACGTAGCTGCGAAAATATAATAATATTTTGAAAACATAAAAGTCAAAAGTCCGTGATAACCCTGAAAGCCTACAACGTAGCCATGCGTAGATGATCATGCTACAGCTACGTCGTAGACGTTGATGCTACGCCTCATAAGGATCCATTACCACATTGAGATGTTGTCTGTATGCCAGAGTATAACATATCAGCTATGTATTAAGGCGTAAAAACAGACTGCCTTTCAAATTTTTGGAAACGATTGTTTTCTTCTTTCTCTTTGGTTAATGGCAATTTCGAAGATATGAATTCTGCCAACGACGAGTCAGTCATGGGAACGTTGGAACGATTTTTTCGCGCGTGTTTTCCACCTTTATTGACGTTCCCATCACTATAGCGATTATTTTTCGATCACCCGCAAAGAGGATCTCTATACGAGTTTCCAAGATTTCCTTGAAGGCAAGATCGCAGGAAAGAGAGGTTAAGGTCATCCTAGACGTAAATGGCTGAACGATGTCAAGGAGTGTACCGGACTGAGCCATGATCTGGAAGACGCAGCATGGGATAGCAAACGATTTTGCCTACTGATCTCCAAACTTTAATTTGAAGATGCCACCCCATGATGCTGTTAATGATACAATAAGTTATTATGTATGTGGGAACATTGTGAAGCTTCGACCGTCGACGGTCTGTAGGTGTATATACTGAACAAAACTAGATTGGTTTTTGCTACACTGATCATGTTAAATTGTAATATAATTATGTAAATTTTCAATAAATAATAAAATTATAATAAACGAATAACGGGAAGATGAGAGAGAGAGAGAGAGAGAGAGAGAGAGAGAGAGAGAGAGACCCGATGATGATGATAATGGCTATGACCGACTGTATTTTAGTACATGCGATAGTGTAGTACAGACGCAGATGAAAGTTTCTTGCGCCGCTTCTTTCCTTTCAGCTACAGCACCTTACGAAGCGGTGGTAGAGTGAAACAAATATGACGCTGTTAAAATGTACTATAAGGTACTTACATACAATAAAAACATTTTGATTTTTTTGCATCTATGGCGAGCTAATGTTGACCGTCTCGGATATTTTGTCTTTCATCCAAGAGTACAGAGTATCCCGCCGCCCGCCGCCCGCCGCGCGACCGCGTTGGCACGCCCGCCCGCGCGACAGCGCTGCGGACGCGATAAATCTCGCGCCGACACTTTTTCTACTACCCGAGGGGGCACCCCCCAACATACACACTGCCAGGGATGGATTTAGGTTGCAGCCTATGTTTACGGCGCCATAAACTTAATTCAGTCACATATTGTACCTACAGAGGTTTTAAGAAACCATGGTACCAAACCATATCTGACGCTGCAAGTTACGGGTATTTGTAATTTAAGTCTGATTTTCAGACCGCTCTTTCACACTCGAGACAAATAAAAGTAATAAGTAGGTACATGTAAAATTTCACATATACATACTCGTCATATGATATGACTCATATCTTAAGTACTTACTCGTAAGTTCTGTTAATTAATAACATAATATTAATAATAATAACATAAAGTTCGCGACAGTATGGTAAACTCACCCCAATAATGGGAGAAAAACAGTAGTTTAAAAATAAAAATAATAATAAATAATAAATTAATAGATTATTTAATTTTTTAACAATCTTTAATCTAATTTAATGTATCTAATTTGTAATGTGTGTGTGTGTGTGTGTGTGTGTGTGTGTGTGTGTGTGTGTGTGTGTGTGTGTGTGTGTGTGTGTGTGTGTGTGTGTGTGTGTGTGTGTGTGTATTAGCGAAACCAAGTTTTGTGCTTCTGGGAAATAAATATTTTCAATTTCAATTTTTCAATTAACGCGCACTATACATGAACACTTAACTCGATTTTTACACAAACACTAACTGATTTCTACATTGTAGCACTTTTTTAAATTATTTATTTAATTTACATAATACAATCGAATTACAAGTCACACATTAAAAAGTCAAATTAAATATAAATTAACAATAATAATTTTCTAAGAACATTGTTTGGTATACAATACAAGTCAAAAAATAAGTATAACCATCTAATTGACAGTTCAGTCAAACAAGCCCCCTATCACCGTGTCCCTCCCGAAAGTCCCATAATGCTTGCCCTTAATTTTTCAATTTCTGTAATTTTTTAAAAAGAAGATCTGTGTAGATAATCAATACGACATTGAGTAGATTGTTTTACGGAGCATAGCACAACGGGTGAAACTCTGTCGCGTATACTGGCACCGCCTTTTGGCACGGTATATACAGTTTTTTTCTTTTGAATGCGACTCCAATCCATAATCGCGACTGATATTCGACATACGTTTACCGCGACACACGCCACTGCGACGTACGTTAAATCGGAATTTATAAACAGAAATCCTGATTGACTGACTGACTATATATCAACGCACAGCCCATACTGTTGGACCTAAATGCGTACCGTAACTCAAACGAGGTTAATTAGTAGCCTAAAAATACTACTTATCCTGACCGATCCGCTCTAGTGATAGGGCTAGATTAAACATCTAGCTTGGATCTTTAACTATATCCTCAAACCGCGAGCAGGTTGGGCCCTGACGCCGCCATCTTCCCGCCTCGTTCGTATCGTCGGCGCACGTTTTTGATTTAACTTTGGAAGTCGACTTATTGCACCGATACGTAACGCATGATATAAATCAGTGGGTACTCGTACGCCGCGATTCGGTTTGTACTGAGAGATTGAATGTTGGGGGATGGGGGGGGGGGGGGGGGGGGGGGTGCCAGGAACTTTATGCTAATCGAGGTGCTTCGTAATGTGACAGGGATTGAAACGTACCAATACCAAGGGTGCAACAATACCAAGGGGGTTTGGTTAAGCCAAACAAGTGGTGTTCAATATAGATATACTCGTACAAACGACTTTTGGAAAAAAAATATCGATATAAATAGCTAGCGGCGCTAGTATGGGAAGAAATTTGCAACCTCATTTACCTCATTTTACTAAACCCGCGTGTTCCATCCATCGTCGACTTTGTTGTCTCTTACCATCAGTCGAGATTGAGGGCGAATCTGGGTTTGGTGGTAAATAAAAAAGGTGCTACGAGTACTGTGCAGAGTCAGCTTGGGGTGGTACCACCCTTTTACCTATTTCTGCTTCAAATGCTTGCATTGCTGTGTTCCGGTTTGAAGAGCAAGAGACACATCAGTAATACCGCCACAGACATGAGACACTCCATCTAAATCCTCAAGGTTAGCAGCGCATCGAGAACCTTCTAATAACATCATAACGAGGTGAGATGTCTACGGGCGACGGTGACCACTTACCATCAGGTGGCCCGTTTCATCGTTTGCTCTCCTTATACACACTCTCCTTAACAATTTTTTCCAGTTATTGAACACCGTAACTTCGGCTTACAAAGGGGTTTTTTGTTACACCCTATAGATATAGATTCAGTAGAGAAGCAAGCGACCTGCAAACAGCCAATTTAAAGTAAACAGCAGCCTCTGTCATTATCACTTTACGCACCTTCTAACGCGAAATGAAAGAACAACACTCCTCACAAAGGGAGCTATTGTAATGTAAAAAGATAACGGGGTTGTTCGAGCAGGCCAAACAGACGCTACAATAAGATGTCCCGAGAGCGTCACTTCGAAAGAGGCTGAAGTAGAGATAGGCGATGCACTGTTTAACGGCCGCTTTCGGAGGTGATACGGTCTACAAACCCAAATAACGCACAGAGCACGGGGTAGATTAGCACGATTTGGAGGTGTAATGTGTACCTGACTGCAATGCAACATAGATACTATGAGCTAGGGACTTAGAAAAACGAAAAGATTGCGAAGGTCTAGACATATTATATTATCACATTGTAGGCGAAATAGTGAAATCGATGCATAACGTGTCCGTGAACGCGGTAAAATTGGGTTGTACGCGTACGATCAAAACTACTTTTCCGTAAAAAAAAGGGTATTTCCCTTTTTGACAATTATATTAGAGACGCTCTGTGGACAGGAGACTCATGTGCTTTATTACTGCAGCCGAGTTCGAAGACAATTTGGATCACTTTCTGCGTCAATATTACTCAGCAAAGCTCAGTCTAAATGCGACTGTACTGCAGCCGCCTTTGAAATTACGCGTTTCGGGGAGTCAAGTAATGGAATAAGGAATAGCGCGGTTGATTCCAAGTGAGGGTAGATTAAAAATATCTGGGAGGGAGTGAGAGGGGGGAGGAATGAGGGATTTTGCATAAAAATTCAAATAGAAATAGGTCAGTGCACAGCGATCGGACTGCTGAAACTGAATTTCAAATGTAAGAGATGATTGACATGTTTTCCAAAAGCGATGGAATTCTAGATCCAAGCTTGGAGAAAACAAGTCCGCCTGCTACAAATGGGAACGGACTAGATACTTTATAGAACCAGCAAATTGTGGGACATCATCCACCTTTTGCATGAAATGTCCTTAAAGTTAAGTCTCCACTAAAACACAATATCCTGTTCTACGCCATTACTTAGGTTGAGATGACACGAGACTTTCCTGCAACTGACGGTATAGTTTAGCGGTAGAAAGCTTATTTCAAACTGCAGATTGTCTACAGTTTTTGATAAACTGATTACAGGGTCGAAAACAAAATGAAACAGTAAAACCCTGTGCTCTTTTCCGCCTATCGGCCTGAGATTTCGTTCATTACACTCTTGGGAACTTTCTCAAATATCGAGATATTATTATCATTTGCTTTTTTGTCTGCGGAATGAACCTCGCCAGATTCAGCTCTCCGCGGCCGGCAATAAGATTCAGCCGAGTTATCTAAATCAACAAGCGACTCTGGCTTATGTAAAAATGCCGCCATTTAATACAAAGCCCGGTGAACTTCGGAGTAGATTGAGAACGTCGGACGCGGCGCGAGTTCCCGCGTTTTACATAAAAATTCGCATAAAATGCGGCCGCACACGCCGCCCATTGAATATTCAGCGGCGCGGGATTAAAATAATATTTCATGGCGATGGTGATGGCGGCGGAAATTAAATCCCCATTGTTTTTGTCGGCTAAGCGACAATTGCCGGGAGAGGCGCGCTCGCACTTAATGAAATGGCTCCCGGGATTCCTCAGGTGAGAGGATACGCAGTCTCGTTTCTCAGGAATCTCCTGATCCTAAATACACTCGTACAATCTCAGTTCGTTCACATTTGCTGTTCGTACAATTCGTATATAGTCGTTCTTTTCTAATTAACTGGCAATTACGTTTTCGTATCGATCCAAATTTAACTACAAATCGTATTCTGCTAACACATGAGCGCCGATCGATCGTCGGTTTGACCGCACCGTAATTAATCGAACGGTTCGCGAGTAGTGGCACACGGGGAACGTTCACGTCGCTGCAATTTAGTTGAGATTACGTAACCATTAATATCTCTGATGTTAGTTGAGATATCGAGAAACTAATTTTAGATCCTTCTTTAGTATGTCCATGTAAGTTGATTGATGCAATGAATACAAATTAGGTTAATACCGTATTGTGAATGACGAAGTTTGAGTGGTTGGTGGGTCTGATATAATATTATGTATTTTATATTACAACAGCTTTACTATGATATATTTATTTGAATATGACATATATGTTTGAAAGATTCCTCAATAGGCCCCAAAATAGGAGATAATTTTGCTTTAAGTCAGCTTTCAACAGATATTATGAAAAAAATATAAAATACAAAAACCCGACGCGTATAAAAGCGAACTAAAAAGATGGAAACAAGACGGCTTCAAATGGTCACTGTACTCAGAAATGTCGTGGACTGTCATGAGGAAGATTCATGCTATCAAACGATATCACGCAGTGATACTGTATCACTTAGCAACTAAACAATATACGTAGTTTATTTCGTAAACTCTGTCTGTATATCGACAAAAAATCCGTAAATAGATACCTTTAAGAGCATCTTAAAGGCCCAGCGACAAGAATTTATTCCATCACAGCAATTTATATCAAAGAATCTTAGAGCAGTAGGAGCAATAACTTAACTAATCATGTAATAAGCTAAAGAAATATAATGTTTCTGCAAAATAAAATAAACGGTAGCAATTGTGTAAATAATATTAATAAAATAATATGAAAGTAGAAGTAACCAAATAAATGAATAGCTACAGAAGAGAAACTCAGTAAGTACCTATTGAGAGTTTGCAGCGCAAAAATCTCAAAAAATAACACGTGGCACACGAACACATGCATTCGTTTGCATGCGTAGGTGAATCTGTTTCCGCTCGCGGCGGCAACGTCATTACGTAGCGTTATCTGTACACAAAAAATGCACTTGTGTGAGTACCATGTGGCCTCAACTCTTGGTTGCGCGATCTATACCAACCGATGAGGCCCGCGCCGACAGTTCCTAGCGGTCCTTAACAAATAAGAACGCACCGCGGTGGACGTGCGTGTGTGTTGAACGCCTCGCGCGGCGAACGCCAGTATGAAATTACCTTCTGTCCTCATTTATTTAGTGGTAAAAGTAAACAAAATAACAGGAAAAACTCGCTAGACGCGGTGCGGAGGCTTTTAGCCAGTTCGTGGGAATGTTAAGACGGCGCTGTGTTGCCAACTTTTCACTTACCGACTGTGAAAAAACTCCCGTCTTCAATTATGACGACGTCGACAACTTTACTAAACAAATATACACTCGATGTACAGGGGCTGTGTTCATAAAATAATGCAAGGCCTTTTCAAAGGCTATTTTTTTACGAGTACTACTTACTTATACAATTTTCATTATGTAACTATTTGGAAATATTTTTAGCGTCGTTGGCCTAGTGGCTAAGATCGGGAGGGAGGTCCGGGTACGAAACTATGCAATGTCATGTACCAATGAGTTTTTCCCATATTTTCGAAGGTACATTTACAGCACTGGGCAGCACTGGGCCCGCTCGGTAGATCATGGGCCGTACCCCCCTTGAACAAGGGGGGACCTATGCCCCAATAGTGGGGACATTAATAGGCTGATGCTGATGATATTTTTTTAAACAAATTTGTCTGATAGAGCCATCATTTTGTATAGGGAGTCAAGAGTCTTATTTGCGAATCTTTACATGTAATATAACTTCCGTTTTTCATCAATAATCCGTAATTAATCGCATAACTTCATAAAGGAAACAGTCAACCATGTCAGGACGTGTTGATGTATGCGGAACACCTAGCTTGCTATTGGAAAACGACCATCATACGACCATATTGGTCCCCAGAAACTAAACACATAAGAATACGAGCGAGTATGTACGAGTACATTGAAAATGTTTTAGTGCTACGCGCTAGCTACGAAGCCTCCGCGTAGCATGACGTAGCTCTGCAAGCGTGGCGTGGCGTAGGCCTTATTTTATTCGAGAAATATTATCAGGCCTTTTTGATCGACTATACATACACACTAGAAATATAAATAGACGATAATGTGTCATACAAAGTGAATGACAATAGCAATAATATCTCAGAGTGTGTATCAGAAGAACTATTTTATTCTGTCTCCGTAAAATCAGGAAACCTACCATCCCTGAAGCAGCAAGTTCATTAATTACGTAAGGGTCCTGAGGAGGAGGGGAGTTTTGAAAAATCTCTACATTACCTCACGTGGGGGTACGGGGGGTAAAAGTCATTCTTACGTAACATTTTACTACGAGTCGAAATTCGCCTGGGAATAGGGTTGCCAACACCTAAATTGCCATCGCCGGACGAAGACTTCAAAAACCCTGGACATTTGGGTAAAATTATTTTTTTTCGCCGGACATAGTACCTACTTTTCATTATAAAACTAAAAGTCTAAAGTCCAAAGACTAAATAAATTTATTTAAAAAAAAATCATAGATTTAATTATGTCAAATAATAACGTGTTTTAGTGTAACTGACCCTTTTCTAACGACATTTAAACTCCGTTCGTTCAAATAAGCTCATTCTTTGAAAAAGCCGCCCGCGCTAGAGCCTCTACTAGTCAAAGGATACGGCCGCGACAACAGAGGATGGCTGCTCCCGCGTACACTTACTCTCGGAGTAACGAAATTATTTGAGTGAAAGAACTTTAACTATTTAACGGTTTTAAGGAAACTCTAGGTAAAATCTTACGTAAGAAGGAGGGGGGGGGGGGGGGGGGGAGAATTCTTACGTGTCCTTACATGGGGGTAGGGAGATTAAAAAATGGTTAAAATCGTCCTTACGAAATTAATGAACGGCCCCCAATCCTATTCTATTCGCTGTACGGGTATTCTAGATTCTCAGTACTACAGACCCGGGTGCCTAGTGGTCTGTAATAAATTGCTGTGAAAAACTCTCCCATTGTCCTCTCCTCCCTCGCTTCCCCCCCCGGCCCGAGAGCGAGAGCCAATGAATACTATATGAGCGAGAGCGTGTGTGACGTACCCACTATCTGGCTGGTACCGGGGCACGGGGCCTTTATGAAAATGAATACATTGTTTATTAATAACGGTACTTTATAAAACTTTTTGTTTTTTTCCGTTCCACTTCCACCAAGATTGGGGAAAGTGGCGCGTGTGCTCAGTGAATTGAATGAGAAAGGGGAAAGTGGTTTGGCTGGTTTTTTTTAATAAAATGGACCGAAGAAGAGAGGAGATCCGTCATAAAACCGTTATGCCGATTAGCAAGCTGAAGTGGCAACGCGCCGGGGACATCTGACGCAGAATAGGCAATAATTGGGGTAGACGAGTTCTGAACTGGATACCACGATAGGCAAACGCTCCCTACTATAGGTAAACTGTGTAACTGGAGGGGTGCTGGGCGGGACGACAGAGGGCGAGTAGACGGTGAGCAGGCCGGCAGGAGGCAGGCCCACTCGCTCGCCGCACGCTCTTACCACGAACGTGATCAATTTGAAAGAAAGAAAGAACATAAACAAAAATATTAATATTGTTTAATTAATGGAACAATTTGCCTGTTTGTTCGTAATAGAAGTAGGAAGTTTTTAGACTTCCATGGTGGAGAGAGACCACTGACCGAGCACAAGAATAGATAATAATGAACCGAGGTTGGTTTCATAGAGCTGCGTGGTTACTAAGCAAATTAACTTTATTATTAGAGGCCTTTCAATACGGTAGATGGACCCTTTCATGAGGTTCATGCTATTATTAGATAACGTATCGAATCGTTACTAAGTATTGTTACTAGAGGTATTGTACCCTGCTATGTGATATTTACTTCTATCAAATATTCCATAATCGAAATTGAACTCTATTCTCTTCATTTATTTTAAACTAGCTAAAAACTAGCTCGACTTCGCTCGGGTTCATTTAGAGATAGGAGACCCCAGAAATGTTATTTTAGCCTTTTTAGTAATTTAACCTCTACCCCGAAACCGCAGGCTTCCCGAATGTGGCGTTTCCCGTGGAAGATAAACCCCTCAAAATACATCATCAGGTCCTTGAGGTTTCAGATGTGGGAAGGGCTCCATGGTCCAAAACATTTGAGCTCAAACTCGAACCATCTACTCGTAGCTATTACCGTTCCAGAGATCCCATCTGATATCAAAGATACTCCAAGATCTTGGAAATCACAGTTCCGATTTTTATCAGAATTAACTAAGAACACTTTCAACAAAATTATCTATTAAATTAATAAAACCGGGTCCAAATCGGACCATCCGTTATTAAGTTACGATGCCACAGACAAACAGACCGACAGACAAACGTGCGCCCTCCCTCGATCGATCGGGGTTTAAAAAAGAAGATCTCTGCACACCCCAAGAAAAGGGTCATTGCTCAGCTCCCTGGTATCATATCATCATGCATTGGCAAAAAAGACCATCCTCGGGAATCTATCTACATTTTAGTGAAAACCGGAACAAAATCCGTTCAGTCGTTTTAGCGTTTATGCTTCACATACAGACAGGAATTGTTCTGAGAAACTTCGTTTTATACTATGTAGTGATTCCAACAAAGGATTCCATTAAATCTAATCTTTTTAAGCTTCCGTGGTTATTATCAATACTTATGACATGAAGATAGTATACATATAAGATCTACTTACTTTTTGCATACTATAGATACTCGTAAATGATTTTAATATTCACCGCTTCTTGTCCGATTTCTGTGCTATAGATACGAGATACCCAATGAGCTCAAAACAACCGCACCGGTAAGAATCCCGTATCTAACTATAGTATAACTCTAACCGTCTTACCGATGTTGTGAAGATTTACTTACTTTTTCCTGGTCATCATCAAATTCGAAGGGTTCAGCTGTGGGAATGGCACCATGGTCGTAAACTTCGAGCGCGACCTCTAACCACTTTCCTCAGTGTTTGATTTTGGCGCCAATCGGATCTGGCTCGGATGATTTTTATTATTTTAAATCGGCATACGCTCGGTTTTATTTAATACACACCGGTCTATCACACATTTATAAATCACGTATGAGTATTTCCCTCCCTCTTTTAACTTTGGGGCAATCGGCCAAATCGGAGCGGCCAAAAGGCATGGAGCCGCGCCACCAACTACAGCATGAAAAAGAATGGAAAACTTTTGACACTTCCTAAACCCAAACTTTCGCGATCGGCGCGCAACTTATGAAAAACTAATATAATGGACATTTTACAGTGAATTGGACTGTGAAACATTAAGTGAACTCCATCCAAGATCGTTCTCAGCTCTTGGCATCTGAGTGAGTGTAGGGCTTATTGTATTTTATGTATTTTATGTATTTTACATCCACCATCACAGACGCAGGCTCGAACCAACAAAGGAGCTGATTGTAGAAGACTGGGCCAGCTCTTGCGACGCTACCCAGTCACCAGCGGTAAAACTTGTCATTTGGGCCTTCGATTTCGGATATTCAAACGGATTCAGTTCCCCCTTTGTTGGTTTTAAGTCGTAACAAAAACATTGGATTTGGGTTTGCCGTTCGTAACTACCATGGCGGTTTATAGGTATTTACGACGACTAAGTCGGTAAAACATTGTATACTACACATACAACTCGGATAAACTTACACATATTTATGTCCCCATGTTGTGTTTATAAAGCACTCTTTTCATCACAAACTTTATACCTACTCCCAGAAAAGGCGGTCGTTTTCTGTCGTGACCTTGTGGAGCCATCTAGCGGATCTGGTTGGCGACAAGTTAGGAGTTGAAAATCGGTTATTTGATAATATTTTTATATTGACAATTTATGGGTGACTCGGCTCGGTTTATTTACTTGGTTTGTAAAATGGTTTCGCAGTATCGGTTTTAGGAAAGTGGATGTAATTTCATCACTATAGTGAGGATACTGATAGCTCAGCGGTTAAGAGTTCAGTCTGCCATTCAGAGAACACGGGTTCTATTCTCAGTTAATCTGATAAATTCTTGTTTTTAATTTTTATGCTCGGTTTCTTGTTTATTTGTAAAATTGGTCCAATATTATTAATTATTGTCTAGAATATTGCCTGAGGAGAATTATAATTTTCGGATTTTTATGGTTTTTGGATTTTATGGTTTTTGAAAAGGTAAATAATTGTTGCAAATATGCCTCCTAATGTACCTAAAGGTAAACGGTCGAACAAGGTGAAATATGACATAGCCTTGTTCAATCTAGATTTAATTTATGATCTTTCCTAGTCACGGCTCCCTTCAGAAAATGAGAAAAATCAATTTAAAGCTTGGTATACTGATTTGGAAAATGTTTACCAAATGTTTACATCTATTCATGTGGAAGTTAGTTCCCAAATTGATGAAACAGACCTAGATTCAGTGGAGGAATTAACGGAAAATTATAAAAAATATAATCAAATGTACTATGATGTTAAACGGAAGTATGCGAAAATATTTCAAACCAATAGTGAGCAGGCATCCTACTTCAGTACAGCGGTTTCGGAACTTAAAAGGTCGTATGTACCAAAGTTGCCTGTCCCAACATTCTCTGGTAAACTGGATGAATATAATTCTTTTATGGAAACGTTTGAAGCTCTTGTCGGACGAGATTCAACATTAACAAATACTGAAAAATTATACTATTTGGTAGGGTCACTAGTACTAGGCAGATAGGATACTACACAATTTGCTTAGTGTATCCAATGTTAATAAAGGATTCAATTCCATTAAGTCATTTCTTAATATTTTATTAGAAAATATACAAGCATTGGAAAAGGTAACTAATATAACGGTGAATTGGCCTGTGAAACACAAAGTGAACTCCATCCAAGATCGTTCCCAGCTCCTGGCATCTGGGTAAGTCTAGGGCTTATTGTATTTTTTCTATTTTACACCCACCATCACAGACACAGACTCGAACCAACAAAGATGATTGTAGAAGACTGGGCCAGCCTTTGCGACGCTACCCAGTCACCAGTGGTAAAACTTATCACTCAGAATCTCAATTCTATGTGATGTCAAGAATATTATGATTAAAAATACTATAAATAAAATAATAATGATGCCATAACAGGAGTCTCATCCGTCTCATTGTAGGGGCGTTCACAGGCCATTTTGGCACTAAGAGCCTCCTACACAAGATGAGACTGGCAGACAATCCCACCTGTAGAGCCTGTGGCGACACCGTTGAGTCAATGGAACACTTGCTGTGCGAATGTGACTAGTTGGCTGGAAAGCGTACGAGTCTTCTGGGGGTAGCCTGCCCGAAACCAGAGGACTATAGGCTCCTTCCTGTAAGCTGTACAGCGTCCTTGATGCAAAGCATCTTTAAGGAACAGGAAGGAGACTAAGGTAAGGGGTGAGCACAATAGATCCCTGAGGGTCGAAGTGCCGCTGGGGTTGTCCCTGCGCCTCTGTCATAAGATAAGATAAGATATCACTCAGAATCTCAATTCTATGTGATGTCAAACATGCTCCTCTCTTGGAACTCCGCTAGATGTAACCTGGCACACCACTTCTGCACCATAAAAACGCATTCTACGATTATTGCAGCAGAAACGTTTAGTTTAATGCACTTAATCAAAATAAAAATCTAGTAGCAATTCCATTTTATGTTTCCGACTTCGTTTCGCGCAGTCATTTCTGTAACGAATATTTTTATAATGGAGCAATAAAAATAGAATTTAACTAGCACACCGTTGGACACAGAACTCGTATGTTTTGGGAACAAAGACCGTAAACCTTACACGGAACGAGCCCTTTACGAGGGCTGTTTGCGTTTCGTTCGAAACAAAACGTTTTATGTTTAAACGTGATACTATAATAACATGGGTGAAGGATAAACGCGGCACAAGAGGACAATGTTTATGGATATTAAGGATCGAAGACATTTTTTGACACATAATTTGCATCGATAATTGTTAGCCAAATGACAAGTAATTATCGAGAGTCATTAAAATAGACACAATAAGAATCTCGTAAATAAAAAGTGACTTTCCGTACCTACAAATCGGTTAGCTAAAAAAAATTTTTTTTGGCAGTTCCTTTTTTTGTTGTTGAAAATTGTTAGTTTAAGTAGAACTTAACACTGTTTGATTATGGATACTACAAATCACGTTACAATGTTATAATACTCATGATTTATATTCCCCTTCTCCTTTTAACTAATGTTTCCGCTAATCAGATATATAATTGATGAACCTTTATGAGACACGGGTCTGCATTTAACACATTATGATTACTAACTAGATTAGATTACATTACTGACTAAGCACAAGCAATGCCATAAATTGCTCTCGACTAAGTATCAGTCACGCGGAGGCTGAACTAATTAATCAAGTTGACAATCGTTTGACAAGCGCCTGCCGTTTATTAAGGAGATAAATTTAGAGCGTCTCATTTAAACAATTAGTAATATTAGTATACTTCCAGGAGTTACAGGGAAGTAGGAGGTTGGGGGGAAGGGTGATAAAACCCTTCCTGAAATTGTCATTTAATAGAAAGTTTAAAAGTGGAACTGTGGGTTTTATTAAAAATATTTCATAGTTTTGACTCAAAATCCCTCGAAAAATAATTAATAAATTTTTGGTCACCGCTATCTACGAATTATTTATAGGAATGGTACTGACTTATAAAAAAAAATAGTTTGGTAGAGCAAAAATAATCCTAATGATCATTTTTTTTAATCCGAACACTTAGGTACTTAATGTAATATTAAGATACTTGTGAGATAGGCAAGGAAAAAAACCATCGCTAAAAATTTCTTGAAATTATTGCCACAAAAAATAAAATAATACATATTTCGTTCAGTCCATAATACAATTTGCAATAGGCACCTGTCAGCTCGCTGAGAGCTCAACTACAAGCTGTCCAATGATCGGTGCTGAGACCTACGTCAATATAGCAAAACTGCCTCCAATAGCAGTCTTTCAGCTCCTCCCTGAGACAGTGTAGCGCGGGTACAGATGCACCGCGCAGTTCCGAGCAAGTTTTGATTGCGCTCATTACACTGTGCGCGGCCGCGCTCGCTGCACCGCCCGCGCCCGCCCGCGCCGCCGGGGCAGATATTGCTTTATGTACCCCAGGAGTAGGGTTGGCACGGGGAAATAATAACATTTACATGGCATGTACTCTGTTTTAATAAGGTCCTTTTTTATTAGTAGCAAATATTTGGAGGGGTATGTGCTCGTCATTTGTACCACTTTACACGAAAAAATAACCCTGCTACTTGTATGAAAATTTTCCATACTAAAGAAAAATGAACCCCAATATTTTGCGCTTTGGTGGCATAAACTCATCCATGTCGTTATGAATGAAACGAGTTTCATTCATACTTCTTATTTCAGTATTAGAATAAAAATAATTCATTTATTTGTAGAATTTTCAAACAAACAATTTTGTCGTTTTTCTCGAAAATTTAATAAGTAAAATTATTTTTTTTGCCTTATCGTTATTGTTATATTATAACCTATAGATTTACCGCTAACAAAATAGGACCCTATATAATATTTTTAAAATACTGACATTATTTTGAGTCAGCCCATATCCAATATATGAAACACTTACTGTTGTTTGCTAACTTAGTAATAATACTTGAGCTTCACTTCCCTTTTCTCAGTGACCCTAACGAGGCTGATATGGTCACCTTGTAGTGTTCCAAAGCCTCTAAACTGAGATTTTAAAAATCTGATTTAAAACCTGTTCCCAAGATAAAGGGTAGACGTAGTTTGAGAGCCAGATAACATTATGTAGAACTACAGGTGCATTATAGTTTGCCATAATTATTGTAAGTGCTATACAATATGTTAATATACCAATAAAGTTCGTATTCTCTTACAATGTAGTGGTAGATCCTAACGTGAAGGATCGCCTGGGGTGGTACCACCCTCATCAATTTCTGCCGTGAAGCAGAAATTTCTGTGTTTCGGTTTGAAGGATACGAGAACCAGCGTAATTTCCGGCACATGAAGCAATCCATCTTAGTCCACTAGGTTAGGTTAGGTGAGATGTGTATAGGCAACGGTGACCACTTACCATCAGGTGGCCCGTTTGCTCGTCTGCTCTCCTTATGTAATAAAAAATAATAAAAAAATTAAAAACAATGATCACTGGTCAGAATATTATGATGAAAAATACTATGAATAAAATAATAATGATGCCATAACAGGAGTCTCACCCGTCTCATTGTAGGGGCGTTCACAGGCCATTTTGGCACTAAGAGCCTCCTACACGAGATGAGACTGGCAGACAATACCACCTGCTGTGACCTCATGCACAAATGGGGCTTTAGAGCTGTACCCGCGTGCTCCTGCGGGGCCGTGCAAACAATGAGCCACCTAACGGAGGACTGCGAAATATGGGCCATACCAGGAGGAATCGACAGATTACACTTGCTGGACGACGTAGCTATAGCATGGCTGAAGAATATTTTGCCTTTGTAAAATAATAGTGTGATTGTGTGATGCTGACGACCGAACGATAAAAAAAAGAGTATTAGCAAGCTGAAGTGGTAGTGGACTGGTCACGTCTGTAGATGATGAGGAGCAAACGGACCTCCTAATGGTGAATCGTCACCGTTATCTACTCATAGACATCTCACCTCGCCACAATATTATTAGTGGTTTTTCGATGCGCTGCTAACCTTTCCGACTTTGATTTAGAGAAGCACTCGAGCTTACTCTCCACACCGGAACATAGCAAAAAAAACAATGCTGCTTTACAGCAGACATATAATAGGTAAAAGGGTGGTAAAAATACCATCGTCTGCTAAACATAGGTCATCAAGACCCTGAATCACCGGGAGGGCTACTTGAGTGTGTGTAAAGCATATTGTGAAACCGTTATTGTAGTGGGGGTGAAACTGAAATTCATACGCGTGTTATTTCGTTGAACGTGTTTTTTTACGCTCCGTCCCACGCCATTATTGTTTATTTATGTTCAACGTGCCCCTCTGGAGCATGGGCCCCATTAATAATCCCCACAGCAGTATCGTACGGAACCAATATTAAAAAGGTTTCATTTAATTTGAAAAAATATTTTTTTCTTATTATGACGTAGGTTAATGGCGATTAGACAGGATGAGCTTGTTTTAGGGACCACCAAGGATATCTGCAGATGCGGGAATGTTTTCATTGGTTACGACGGTTACGATTTTAGAAAAAATAAAAACAAAATGGCTTTATTTTTTAATTTTTGATTATAATATTTTCTTACATAAGTAAGTACCTAACTACCCACTTACTTAAAATACAAATTCATTCTTGCAGCCCCACGCTTTAGACTTTGTAAAGTAAACATCATTTATGGGTCACTGTGTACGATTTTATAATAAGATACCTGACACTGTAATAAATATGACAGAGAAAATGTAAGACCGATATAAGACGAAAGTATATAAAAAGGGTTATTATGAAATAAATGACTATTTAAATGGCTTAAAGAGGCTTGTTCCTAAGAGTCAACCCTATAGATTCGTACAATAAAGGCGACGGCACACAATTCGTACTTTACTCGGCAATAAAGGTGTGAAATCCAGTGATATTGTTCTGTCGCCGTGTTGTCTGACGCGGCACAACTTCGCGGGGCAATTACAATAGTTGTATGTACAGTTCAAAAAACAGTATAGCAACTCGGTGCCTTGTATTTGCCGCACGGTGCCGGTCGCTTACACTGGCAGGTTCTACTTTCAGGCTATATTATCGGTCCATCAGTCAACGTTAATATTTATTATTGCAAATAAGAACTCACAGGACATTTTTGCAACGGTATTTTGGCGAGTGGCAACCTTACGAGCAGTGCATTACTGCGCAGTTGATCAATCCACAAAGAAGTGCAATTTTCGTTCCAATCACACACTTTTGTTTTGTGATTGGAACTGCTCCTTCTGCACTATAGTTTGATAGGCTACCTCTGTATCAAACAGATCTGTTACATTTTTAAGTTAATACCTACACACAACTGTCAAAATAAACTCACCGGACTTCAGTCGCGATTTAATCTTTCGATTCGATTCACTCCGAACTAATTTATTTGGTGAATAAAGTATGAACTGTCATACTCTGTTGTCTTGTTGTTTAAATCGATGCTCTGTCTATGCTATAAAGAGCTCTGTACAGTGCGCGAACCATTGTCAGAGATTTTATACTGGTGTTTTTAAACTGTGGTAATGCGCCGCAGTTATTTTTAACGAAAAGTTGGAGTTGTTTCTGGGACTGGTTTTATGAACGTATTATTAGTTTTATTGCGTTGCAGCGCGTTTTATTTCGCGCGTTTTCTTGTGCAAGCATTTGTCCGACATTACTGGGCTCAAAAATGTACATTATAATTTTCTGCTACACTTGGCAGAAAAAATAAGAATGTACACGAGTCCAGTGACGTTAGAGTCTTATTTACGACGGCAATAAGGTTGAAATTGGAACGACCGTAGATGATCGTCAGAAGTGGGATCAGCAACCTCAGGAATGCGGACCACGCTCTCAACTAAGCCCGTCAGAGTTAATGAAAACCACTCGTCCGTTATTTACTGTACTTACTGTAAACATTGCACTGTAAGTTTACCGTCGGACGGTAAACGGTGATTATGCTACAGGGTGTCGGGTGTAGTGCCACCATTACTGTTAATTGGTATAAGTAAACGTGACTGGCAAGGTATAGGAAAATAAAAGTTTGTTTTGGAGAGAAAAAAACGACTTCCTGAACAAAAATATAACGTTGAACTTTTAATCATCCTCATCAGCAGCCTATTAATGTCCCCACTGTTGGGGCACAGGCCTGCCTGCCTTTGCACAAAGGGTTATGATCCACCTAGCGGGCCCAATATTGATTGGTGGATTTCACATACCTTCGGAAACTTTTTATTTCCTCAGACTAGCAGGTTTCCTCACGATTTTTTCCTTTACCGTTAGAGCAGTCGGTAAATGTACGTATCTTCGAAAAAATACGAAAAACTTAGTGGTACATGGTATTGCATGAGGATTGATGCATATTGTATAAGTGTACCTGCTTTTTGACGTGTAATGAACATTATTAATAAAATATGTCTATGTCTGTTCAGCATTGCATGGTTTCGAACCCGGGCCTCCCGCGTGTCGTAGCCACTAGGCCACAGACGCTCTTTTAATGTTAATACTAAAAAGGTTCCGTTGAACAGCCGATTTTTCAAGTAAGAAAATAAAATTAAAAAATTTGAAGTGCCGATATTTTTTTCAAAAGTATCCATGATTGTTTTGCGAAACACAAACGGCACTCCTTAGATTTGCGTGTTATTTTTACCCGACTGCCCCAGGAGGAGAGTAATGTTTTTTATCATTTTGGTTTAAAAAAGCCAAAAGTAATTTTATAAAGTGTTTTGTTAATGTTACATCCAGTATACTTGCTTCTGACGCCAGAAGCTGCGGAGTGATACAGCCCATCTCTCGGGTTTATTTATAATTAGTAATTGGTGCAGCGGCGCACGCGCATTCAAAGTGCATTCACTGTTAGTGAATATATAATATGAAACGGGGTGTGGAGAGATCGCTAACGAGTATAGTACTGAGGTTACACAGGGTGTAATAATAGACTTTTAAACTGTGCGGGAGTAATTGCCCTACCGTCGTCGTCGCTTACATATTATACCGAATACCGAAACTCTACTCTACCTTCTAATCGAAATATTTTTATAAGCAAAAAATATCGTATCTAACATATGCGGGAAGACCACATATCGCACTCGTGTATTGACAACACTCGCCTTCGCGTTCTTCGTACTAATTCTCAGTACAGGTAACGTGTACCTATAGCAGAATCAATTATTATTAAGATGTCAAAAAATCTATAATTGCTTGCGTCACTTTACTTTTATTAACTAGGTCCTAAAGAGCGTAAAGGACGTGGACTAGGGCGGCGTTGGCAAGGGAAGCATTCAGAAGACTGGGGGAGCCCTTTGCCCGGAGGTACACAGATGTAATATCTAGTTACCGTAGAATATGTAATAGTATATAAGTAAACAAAATCTGGAAAGAGGCTGTAATAAATAATAAATAAAAAAGAGCGTAAAAGATAAACTTCCCGACTCAAAAATAACGGCCGTAATATTTTTAGATTCCCCGATGTTCGTAATTTATATCCTATTTTCAGTTAGAGAATAAAATTGTCGCCTTCTCATTTCTGTGTTACAAATTATCTTTTTTGCCATTTGGAGTTTCACAAATCCCCGGTTCTGAAGATGCTCCAGTGCGGTGGTGGTTTATTTATAAAGCAATTAGGAGCGAGAAGTGCACAAAGCGCATTAATGCCGCACGACGTATGAATTGTTAAGTGTCGCGCATTTTAGAGGGACGAGTGAGACACAGGAATGCTCGGTATGTCGCGAACCGAATTTAATGCAAATGGAAATCAGTTTCCACTCTCTTCATAGTATAGAAGTGCCATGTGTAGAGATAGGCAGCGGGTAAAACCCAACGGGTATTTATATTGGGCCCGACATCCGGACATCCGGTCCGATATTCGATCTGTATCCGATCCGGTATCCGATCAAAAAGGAATTATTCAGTTCTGTCCAACAGTTTGCGAGAAATAGATACCTAATGAATAACTGAGTCGCCCTGCAATGAATCAAGCATTTTTTTGCAGTTACAAAAAGCTAGTTTAACAATAATAGACCCAGGTGCTCTTTTCAGGTGTCTATTGAGACGCGCATCGGTTGGTATATTCAGAGTTTAGTCGCATTGAAAAAGTGGCATGTGTTATCCAGCAACCCGGATGGACATACGAAATCACCAAAGTCCAATCAAAGATGCAAATTGCAAAATAATAGAAAACATGCGACTTTTTTCAGAATAAGATACTTTCAGCGAACAGTGTCTGAATTAATCATAATCAGTAAAATATAAAAAATAACGAAGACCATGATCCACCTGACGAGGAGTCATAAAGACGGCAGTCAGTTGACGAGGTTATGGCAGTAAAGCCGACGAGCCAGCAGCCCTCGCGACGGAGTTACGGCCCAATGACTGCCGGGTTCACGACAAAAGAGATAATAGACTTCATAATGAATAATAACTTGTGCTGTGATTCAGTTTATTTATAGTATTTTTATCGTATTTTTTTATCGCTAAAATCTGATATCGCGCTCGAACCTTCTCTCCGACATCTTTTGGCGAAAAAGCTTATCACGCGCGTGACGTTTAATATTAAAATGGGTAATGGAAGTAGAGAAGTTTAAGTCAAGATACAAACCGCTTTCAATCTTAATCTCAGCAGATAGATGGACACTGATGATACACATAGACTTGAAAAAGATTGGCTCTTCAGAACTTCTGGAATTGGCACCAAAGTAAGTAAATCACCTATGGCGATTATGAGCAATTATTCTCTTCTAGGTCGGAACACATAGACATTGATATTTGTATTCGAATTAAAACATTCAGTGTTGTACCACGAAACCAAGAGAGAAAGGACGAAAGAAAGCCTAGAGACTCGCCACCTTCACGTCTGTCTACAAAATCTTACAGCGAAAAGTGGGAACTACCTGTGATTTTAGGTGGTTCCCCTGTCTTTGTAATTTGTATTGTATTAGAAGACTGTAATGCTTCTGGAAATAAATACTTCATTCGTTCATTCTTCTGTCTACCCCCGCGGATATTATAGACGTGGTTTATGGTATGGTATGGCAGTTTTGAACCAAGTTAGGGTTTTACTTTTACTATTTTATCTTATGATAGGGGGCCGGGAATAACCCCAGCGGCACTTCGACCCTTGAGCATCTTTTGTGCCCACCCCATTTTACACACTCGTCATCTCAGTGTGCAGGTTTCCTCACGATGTTTTCCTTCACCGTTAGAGCAGTCGGTAAATGTAGGTAAGTCTTCCAAAAATACGAATAACTCATTGGTACATGGGACTGTGTGTTTCGAATCCGGACTTCCCGCATGGGAGTCCGGTGTCCTAGCCACTGTGCTACCGACGCGCTTTACTTTTACTAACGAATGCACCATGATACAAGGTGACGATGATGCGGCTACGTAATTTGTAGAAAGATTATTGTGTTTATAGGATTTTATAATACAAACCCTGACTGAATCAAACCCTTCTGTGAATTATACTACTCGAAAGAAAACACACTTGACACTTAAACAAAACTTGGTTTGAATGATAATAAAACTTGTTATGTATAATAATAAAAGTAGGTACCAATGTTTCAAATAGGTAGATACCGTCATTTTTTAATGTTAAACTTTTAATGGTTTCTTTTAAGAGTGCGAGACAATTTTGTGGTACGAGAAGTTTTGGAATAACATTGTTATCCAATACTATTTTCCTTACGAATTTGGCCCTAGTTTTGGACCTCTTTCTATTTCCATTTCTTACGCACTTTTTCCTGGCCAAGCTCCACTGTTTACGGTAACTTCTTTACTCTGTTTAAGCTATCGCCCTCGCGTTCCTCGAGTCGTCTATAAATACCCGCGTTATTACCCGAGATGTTATGTTAATCACGCAGTATTTCTGTCCGTCCGTCTGTCACGTCACGCCGTGATTTATCGTCTCATTACACGCCGCGACTCATCCACACTCGGCCATGGGAATCATCTCTATTCAGTGAGTCTAGGTTACAAGCGAAATTGCCTACTTGACGATATTTAGGTTATGGATACGGCTTTTGCATATATAATCGTGTCATGGAAAGTGTGCTACCAATTGGGTAGCACACTTTCCCTTTCGACGACACGATTTCCATGACGCTCTTAAATAACAGAGTTAATCCGACAGTACTCAAACTAAACGGTCGGATTAACTCAGTTATTTAAGAGGACATGCTTTATTATAAAAGATTTTTTTTTCACTAAGATGCCATTTAGTGATATTAAAAAAATGTTAAATTGTTATTATAATACGGAAATATGGTGTTGTAAGCAATTGTAACGACTTGTAATTTGCCTTTACTTACTCAATAATAATAACCCTATTAAGTTACACAGAATTCATCTCAGAGTACAATGCGACCGAATAAATACAATGTGTCCCCGTGTCCGACAGTACACTTTAATGTCCCTCTCGCAAATTGCGCGGTTCCGCGGTGGCACCTCGCGCGACAAACTAAATGCACTCGGGCCGATTAATGGCGTGTTCTCTTCTCGCTTGTTTTGTGACATCTGCAGACTTGCGGCGGCTGGTGGCTCCTGACCCTTGTCGCTTCATCTTCCTTTCATTGAAAGTCAAAAGTTAATTACTCTACGATTTCAGTTTCAGCAACATTAGCTGTTATATGGCATAATTTTTTGGGTCACAAAATTCTTAAGGGCTGATCTACTTGTAAAGATTTAAAATGGGTAGATTTGACTATACATACCAACGTTATCGTAATGGTTAGGTAGGTAAAAAGATAGGAGCGTTTCAGATGGCTCCCTATTGTTTGGCATAACTTTGATAGTCCTAAATTTACTTCCCCTAATGTTCATCGTCATTATAATTATTTGTCCTAATAATTACTTCCGATAATTTTATTAGACCTAATATCACTTGCCCTAATTTCGTGAGACATCATAATCATAATCCCGAATATCATTTGTAATAATCTTCTTATCACATAATAATCAAAAGTCATAATTTCACGAGTCATAATATTTAAATGTCAAAGTTTTTAGACATAATCATTGTAACTCATAATATTTTAATATTCCTAAAATTCTAATGCATGCAAGCAAGCAAGCATTCATGCAAGCAAGCAAGCATTCATGCAAGCATTCATGCATGCAAGCAAGCATTCATGCAAGCAAGCAAGCATTCATGCAAGCAAGCAAGCATTCATGCAAGCATTCATGCATGCAAGCAAGCATTCATGCAAGCAAGCAAGCATTCATGCAAGCAAGCAAGCATTCATGCAAGCAAGCAAGCATTCATGCAAGCAAGCAAGCAAGCAATCATGCAAGCATTCATGCACGCCTGCAACCATGCTTGCAAGCAAGCATGCACGCAAGCAAGCATGTATGCAAGCAAGCAAGCATGAATTATGCATGCATGATTGTAAGCAAATCGTTGTCGCTGAATTGTTTTATAAAAAAAAATGTGACAAAATTAAAAAAATTTAACAAAATATTTCAGACGAATTTTTATGCGAAACAAAATTAGGTATTATGATAATTATGAGTCACATGTTTACGGCAAAAATATTTTATGACAAACATGTTTATGGCAAACGAAAACAGGTATTATAATAATTATGACATCAAAGTTTAGAGCAAACATGTATTCGGACAATCGATAATTATGTGTAACAAAAATGATGCCACTCGAACATTATGGCTGAATACGTTATGCCAAGCGAGTTATGCCAAGTGGTTTTAAGACAACCGATATTATTCCAAGAAAAGGAACGCCGTATCGCTCTTGTCTTGTGGATCCGATAGGGTTTGGCTTAGGTTTGATTCTGGTCTCTGTAAGACAAAATGGAATGGAATAGGTACCACATACTGTTATTTATTAGTATTTACGCTATGGGTAAAACAGTCGTAACATCTACCGGGCTGTCAATATTTCTCTACCGTCAGGTGCTCTTTATAAAGTACACTGATTAGGTAACTTTATCGTAACTCGGCAATAACTACTGACTCTGCTATCTAGTAATAAATATGTTGTTCCGCCGGCCCCACAACTTTGCGCGAAACCTTTTTCCCCAAACTTTCTGGAACAAGCGGCCCGCGAGGCGCACTTTACTGTAACTTTCGTTCAAAGTTTTTACAAAAGTAATAGTGTATTTTAGGTTCAACTTTGCTGTAGTTTACACAATGTCTTTAGGGATATCTGCGTCTCTTTGTGTGAGGTCAGCGCCGCGTGAGGGTCACTTCGCTCACTAGATAAATTGCCTTCAGACGGTCGTTTTGTTTATTATTTTATATTTATTCAAGTCATCACGGGTCACACGGTGTTGTAAAAATAAAGAAAATTATGTATGAGATCGTGAAGAGATTTTTTTTATGTCAAAGGTATTTTCCAATTTTGATTGGGACCAAAATACTTCTAAAAGTAGCCGGTATTACAACAGTCGGGTGCCTCAAGGGCACATAAATTGAACTAGTAAGGCGATTTCTCCCTTATTGGTATGATGATGAGAAGATCCTATTTTGCTTCACCCATAAAATGCAAAATACCTCTTGTTTGGTATCTCCCCTACTTTCGGTTAAATTTTATGTTTGTGGCAACTCCGCTACTTAACTTAGGTTTAAGAAAATACAATTGTCATTTGATCACTTTCGCTTCCCTCTCGCCTCAGCGACAGCACGAGCTCACATTTTGAATTTCGAATTTCTATATAACTAAGCTTAAAAATTCACATCCCTTGTTCCCTATTTTCATCCCCTAACTTGTCCTACCCCTGAATCAATTCGTTTCTCCCAAATTCCACGAAAAGGTATATTTTTGATGTGTCAGTGGTTCCAGCCTGCTCCTAGTCAGGGAGTACTTAGCATACCCGTAAGTTATTACAACCCCCTACAAATTGACGGGAAAACTGTCGCCTAACGGCATCGAAAAGTGAAGAGCCAAAATTCGCAGGGTTTACTCTGAACCCACCCCCTAATCGCGGCCGATCTCAGGCTGTGCACCCTCTATGCTCCAAGGTGGACACAATTCCGGAACACCTCTGTAATTTCTGCTGCATTTCGTCCCCGACATACCATAAAACACAAAGGGATTCCACTACAAACGTAGTTAAAAGTCCCAAATAGCAAAGCGCCATCGCCATCGATATTGTGTGTGACGTCATCGCGTGCGGCGTGTTACGTTATTTCCCTGCTTGGCAAGCCTACTTTTGGTGAGAAGGACGTAATCAAAGGTCGTAAAAGGATATTTTTACGGAGTCTGGTTTATGGCCGTGTTTATATTTGGAGCAGCCTCCGGCTCAACAGGCGAGCCTCCTGCCCAGGAGTAGGTTCATGGTCACAGTCATTTGATCGGCAGTAGGTACACAATATTGAATCAGGGCAGTATAGTTTATTAGGGGTACCTACTTATAAGTGTTTAGCGGCCGACTGCGGAAATCTCTAACATGTAAATCTGTTAACATTTACAGTCAGTCAGTACGTCCGTGAGCTCTTAGAATGGGGTGGTTTTAGAGATCACTACTACTACCGCCATTGGGCAAGCGTGTCGTACGGGCAGACTAACCCGAGTAACTTGCTGACCTCCAGGGTTTGCCTGGCTAGCTACCACCTTATGTAAAGTCTGTCGTCAAATATTTTCGCTTCGACGTTGATGTGTTCCGAGAGTGTTTATAGAAAAGTCGTAAAAAAAAAGATTTCGGTTATTGACGGAGACACGCGCATGTACGAGTATATTACTGTACTGCTCTGCAAAAACTATCGTAAAAAGTTATGCAAAATAAGCCTTACCTTATTGTAAAACTAATTTCTCGTTGTTTACGCCAAGTACACCAAGTATCTCTATCTTTCTAAGTAATTGACCTCTGTCTTTCTAACAAATACTAAAATCTGCACATGCAGAACTATTGACTAATAAAATACCTATATACTAGGTTCCATATTGTGTGCATATCCAAGAGTGTGGATCTTCTACATCTAATTGGTCTGTGGCAGCGCTCAGTTCAGGCACGGTCCGTTTTACGGCGCGCAGTTAAAAGCCGGATCCGGTTTACGCCGGTTTTATTACCCCACCGATAGGGTTGTCTCGTTTTTTTTTAAAATTGGACCCGCATCGTCTAGCGTTCTTTCTGTCTGCGGTAAAATTAAACCTATATTTTTGGTTTTAGTGCCGGCCTTGTTCGTGGGTTTATTTGCTTACGTAAATCTTGAATATGCTCATTTTTTTTAAGAATACCGAACCCTACTTGCTTTACTGCGGTTCAAAAGACAAACAAATCGGTTATTACAACTTAAGGCTGCAGAAAATCGATGTTGTTACTCAACTGTGATTTATTTTTAGCCTGATATACAGACAATAGAATCGGATAGATACAATTCTCGAACTGGATTCTGAATTTAATTTTTGAACTGGTGTAGGATATGGCTACATTTATTTTGTGAAACGAATTAAAAATTCATTTTAAATTAATTATTTAGTTTTTATTACAAAACTTTGCCCTGTTCCCTATATTGATCACAAAAAACAGAGAGCGATGCCTTGTTGGTATGTGCCAGAACGAGAGGGAGGATTTGACGTGTGCGTTTAGTTTAACCATAATATTTATAGTCCATGCTGCGTTTCGCACAACTGGCCCTGAATTTCAATGAATAAGTTTAATTGTTTATTTATATATTTATTTATTTAATGCAGATAGCTGCCACAATCATGTTTAGGTAACTGAGAGCGCTTGTAATTTCTCTCTTTAGTCCGATCTTTGGCTTCGGCATCCAATTATTACCAACTATTTTGTGCTGTTGGTACTTCACGAGTCTGTCTCACATTACATTGGCATGCCTAATCGCTGTTTGCCCTCAAACCCTCTCAATCTCACCACCTCTTTTAGATTGGCCTAATTATTTGGGAAACGGATAACTTAATTGCCAGCCCTGTCCCTGTTTATGACAAGTAGATGAGAACGTAGTCTACGTCACTACCAGGGTAGTGTACCTTCTGATTGATTCCGCTGAGATTTTATAGTTTTTACACGCATTGCGTAGCTTTACGGACTCTCGGTTAACTCTCAGGTAACTGCGTGTTGTATCGCCTACTTTATTATCTGATTTATATTCTGTACACTTTTGGGGATTGTATTGTACCTTCACGCTTCCCTTGCGGGATAGGCAGATACAACGGAGCGCCACGAATCTTTGTCTTGGCACGCTTCTCTTGCTTCCTCTACAGTCTTTCGTAGTTTCACCGTTTGTGGATTGTACTATTTCGTTCCATCTTTATAACCCGCACCTGCCTCATTTTGCCTGCACAGACTGCACCGCCTGTGCGCAGAAATTAACATTAATCACAACTTAGCTTTAACGGTGGTTATGGTTATTTCCCTTGGGAACTACGTAACATCACTAGGTTGTCAAATCATTCTTTAGTGGCTCTACTATTTTCCAACTTCCATTCTAGTTCTAGTAATCTGTAGACCTAGCTAATTTGTGAGGTCTGGTTCATGCAAAGATTCCTTACCGTTTGACGGTACACACCATCACACCACCGTCGTCGTCATGGGACACCCCATGTAGGAGTTTTTAATCACAGCCTTTGCTCTACGTCTGTGGCACATCCCTGGTTACATTTCGGACTCTATTTCCAAGAGCTTTCCCATGTCACATTACATCATAACTCACTAGTGGGTATTTCCCCCAACTTTTGTCTTTTCCTCAAGTGCGGCGATTGCCAATTTATTGGTTCCCCGCAAAAACTTTCGGTCCGGTTTGAAACTGTGACAGAGATTCATCGCCTGTCCGTTCGCTGTCGGACCTCTTTTTGCAACGTGGAGACGCTTGTCACTCGGCTTCTATTCGATCACATGAGGTAGTGCGGGTTGTTATTGATCTGCTACTTTACTAAAAGTTAGGGCGGCAAACAACATGACATGCAATGGCAAATACATAATGGAAATTCGAGAGCCGTATTTGATAAAGAAGGCAAAGGGAACGTTTGCACAACTGAGACCTTTTTGGGCGTCAAACATCCTCACTCGGCGTATCAAGCTTTCTTCGAGTCAGTGGTGAAGTCCGTGCTTCTATTTGGCTGTGAATCTTGGAGTGTGACGAAGCGGTTGACCAACAAACTCCAAATATTTGTCAACAAATCTCTTAGGTCCATAATCCGCATTTACCGGCCGAACACCATCAGCAACGAAGACCTGTGGACTCGATGTCAGCAAACAGCAGCAGCAGCAAAGATATTGCCCAACGCAAATGCAACTGGTTAGAACACACTCTACGAAGAGGGGAGTCAAATTCCGCAAAGATTGCGTTCGAGTGGCAGCCACGCGGGAAGAGAAAACCTGACCGTCCAGTACACATGTGGACACGGACTATCGACTGTGAATTGAAGGCAGTAGGGCTGAGCTGGAGCGAAGCAAACAAGGTGGCACAAGACTGTGCGGCGTGGAGAGATCTCGTGAAGGCCCTTAGTACCTCCGGGGTACCATAGGACAACAACAACAACATATTTGATATCCTGAAGTTTTAAGTTCAATTGATAGAAACAACCCCAGTTCTGACAAATAAAGAAAGTTACAATACCTTTAGTAGATATCAGATTTTTGGTTTAGGATATCTTATTTTTCTTCCGTGTAACAGGCAGGGGTAAAGATGGGAAAACAAAGCAAGTTAAAATATTAAAGTCTGTCAATAATCTATGCGAGATAATTCAATATGGGTTCACTACACTATTCCAAGACTATATTAACATTATTTCGAATCCCCATTCACACAAATATGTCAGTATCTCTTTACTCGGCAGTCGGTATAAATCCGGGATCGACTTCCCACTCCATTACGAACCGGAACAAACTCCGGCGGTGCTCAAACATTCCCCGGCCGCGCTGGCAACTCCGGGACATCCCTCAGTGTTGCCAACTCTACCCAACGGGACAAAATCTGCAGCTAATGGAATCGATGAAGGAAATAAATAAGTTTTCGGAAGAAAAGTTTTCAGTGTTTACTGTTAGGTAATTTGTGGATTCCATTTGTGTTGGGGTGGCGGCAGCCAAAGGAAAGGGTAAACTGATTACAACGGGTTCCAGAACTCGCGAAGCTGAAAGTAATGGAGATGTCTGTTTGCAATTCTAATTTTGAAATTACTGCAATGTAAATGGGCAATACAAATTATTAAGTTGCGTCTTCGCATTCAAAACTACCTTCCTGACTCTGTTAAAATACTTCCGAATGTAAAGAGGACAATAATAGTTACAATATAAGTTAAACCAAAGTAGATTTTAAATTTTGCTGTAGCACGTCTTTGGAAATATTAATTAAGGTTGTTAGTAACCTAGTAACCAACACAATAATAAAAAAAGGTTATGATTTTATTGACCGTTGATAAAGTTAGGTGCTTATGGAAAACTTACGAATCAATAATAAGATATTGACAATGGAACAAGACCGCAATAATATGGCGCATAAAAGATGAGGCATGAAGATGAAGATGTACGAACATTTATCACTTTGTTTCTCCAAAACCAAAAGCCTCCCCCCGCTGCCAACAGAAACCCAACTTGACTGAAGCTCGCTGCAAACGGCGCTCCACCCGACCGAGCTCGAAACATTTCGTCAGCTCCTGATCCCAGCCGGCGTCGCGTCAGTTAAACAAATCCGCGGTGCACCGCGCATAAAGTTTTTAATCTTCCTTTGTTCTCCCTCGCCGTGTACCGCCCGAGCGCCGCCGGATGTGACGCGGCATACGGAATGGGGGCGGATGGCGCGCTGTTTGTTTGTTATTGGTGACCTCGTTTCCTGAATTTGCATAGGATCATGGATCTTACTGGCTGCCAAGTCCGCATAAATACGTACAACTGTTCATAATTCGAACATTCTGTTAATATGTCTTTGAAGATATACATAAACGTACTTACGCAGTTTTCATCACAGTTCAGATTATTATCACGGCTCCGTTTTAGACATTTATTCGGAATACATTGACGCCAATGCTAAACTAAAATATCGCAAAACGAAACGTCACCCTTACTCTTACAGTGAGCGTGAGTTTCATTTAGTTTTAACTTTACTGTCTGCATAAATAATTTTTATTTTTTTAAATTTGATCGCCATCCCGGAATCGACGCCATTTTCGGACAAATCAAGAATTAAATGCGAGAGAATTTTTAGGCACCAATCCAATCAATTAATCGTTTGCAAAAAATCTTTCCTGTCGACAAATGTTTCAGTGTTTTAAACGTGTTCCTATAATAGAACTGCAGAGCTAGGATTCTTATGTCTTTCCAAATTCCAATTCGACATTTTCGGTTGAATCAGGAATTTAAAATTCGGGCGAATTTTTAGGCACCAATACGGAATGCATCGACATTTGCAACCTGCCAAAGTTGCTGTAGTCTTTTGTCCGTGGCGTTTCAATGTAGCTTAAAAGTTTCTATCTAGATACTCGTATAGAAGTTAAGGTAGGTGTTCAAGAAAGGTATAGGTAATAGAGCAAAAGAAAGCTGGGTACACGTAGCGCGGAGCTTCGGAGCTTTTAGTTTTATGGTCCACCGGCGCCGGGGCCGTAGATTAGATAGCACAAGGAACGAGAGATGTGAGCAGTCAACGCATTGACGTGATGGTGAGGTACCCACTGACGACGCGAAGAATTATCTCTAAGACGTGAATGAAACACGTGGAAAACGAAAAAACTAGTCTTTTTATGCCCTAGTAAGTAAAAGGTAGTACTCGCTCCGTGTCCAGTAAAGTTAATGGTCAGTAATTTTTTTGTACTTTTAAAATATGATAAGAGTGACCATTCATTTCTGTGACTAAAGTGTGGCGGTAATTTTTCATGACCTTCGCTACTGAATATCCGGTACAGTTGGACAATTATCGTTTTCCCTCTTGTCACTTCTCATTTTTTCTTATCTGTGGCAGAAATGCAGTACAGGTACAGTAGTTTCAAACTTGAATTTTACGAGAGGCTTTGCGGAGAGCGGGGAGCCAATGCAGAGAGCGTGGGGGGAGCAGTTCCCAGTTTTATTGCCAGCGGCGTCGCTCCGGGAATTTCATTACGGACTGAACTTCGATCCTCAACTGAACCGTTACTAATTAGTTCTGCTGCGATGTTATTTATTCTGTGTTGCCCGCTCTAATTATGCTCGACTCTAGGGAAAAAAGTTTGGTTGTATTGAGTTTTAATTGGGGAACTTTTTGTAACATGGCAATTCTCATAAAAAGTTTTGAGTAAGACGACGGATGTCGAATGAGGATTATTTTTTCTTTGTATAATCTACTCTACTGTAGCTAATGATTGTGATCTAATAAGGCGTTTCCTTGTTATGCAAAAGGCCAAGTGCGACGGCTTTATTGAGAATGTCGTAGCAAGCAGTCACAAATAGTCATACACATTTACCGGCAGAAAATATGTCACGTATATAATATACTGCAATGTTGCATTGAAATTGCCTGAATGCCTAACAGTTTTATTTTCCTTTTCAGACTGTACCGGCGGTAGCAGTCGAGTTCCAATCGAGTGTGCGAGTGCGAAGCGCGAGTGATTTAGAAGCCGGTGCTCTTCGGATCGGTAAACCGTAGCTTCGGATTTCATCGCAGCTAACAGTGACTAAAGTGCCGTTTTAGTTGTCGCGATTTGCATTAACTTCTATCGGGTTGACCATTGAATACATGTGTTCTATATAGGAAAAATCGGATTTTTCGAAAGAAATCGTGAGTTCGGAATCGTTCGTATCGCTTTCGGATTCGGTCGCCATAGCTTCGGGTGCGTCCGTCGCCCCTTTGGGTCGGTCCGTCGCCGGGTCGGGTGCGTCCGACGCGGGCTCGGGCCCGCTGGACGGGGCATGCAGCGAGCAGGCGCGCATGCGCGGGCCGCGGCCCGCTAGCGCCGCCATGCGCGCACGCAGCGCCGCCGCGCACCTCGCCCTGCTCGTGCTTGCGCATCTGCCTCCACAAGGTAAGCTGCATTTTTTTGTAACATTAACATCGTTGATAGAGCGGCTCTTAGTGAGGGTACGCCATGTCGAAATTACGTCGCCGAACTTCGTCGATGTTTCGTCTGAGCCCTCCTAAGTCTGAGCCCCTCCGTGTCTCGGATAGCACGTTAAACTATCGATGACAGCACATCTCAGTCAATAGGCTACGAGCGGCGTGAACAACTCTTACAATAGGTTGACCACTAACCACGCGACAAGGACAAACAGAAGAAGATCATCGGCAGCCTTATTGAGTCCAGGCCTTCTTTTATTCTTGCCATCGGGTACTGCTGATGGTATCACTACTCTACTATTTCGTCTGCTGCTTATTGAACTCGCACCTTATATTAAAAATTCATCGTTCGTAATACTATTCTTCTTTTCTGAAGAAAACTTTTCTGCACTATACTGCCGGTAACCTATTCATAATTCTTCTATCGCCTAGTTTGCCTGGAAGAGATCCCTCTGAGCGATAAGGCCGCCTTTGTACACTTATTCTGTTTCCATTCCTATGTAAATTTCTTGTGTGCAATAAAGTATTAATGTATCTATTCTAGCTAAGAAACTCGTACATACGATGGAAATCATAATATAAACAACTTCTGGACCGACAGATTTCTATGAAACCTTTCTGCAGAAGGATCCGCGCATCTAAAGTATAAAAAGGGTCCAATAACACCCAAAATGGATGCTCAACTAGCCAAAAATTGTTTTATCCTAAAAGTTTATCCCTCCGCATCGGGCGGTGCGATCTTTATTGAAATTGAAAAGCGTTTCGCCGTGAAGCGCGGAGGCCGGCTGTATGAATAAACTCGATAAAATTTACGTGAACGCAAAAAGTTTCCGATAGAAACCAGCTCGCTGCTCGGTAGCTCAGCAGATCGCAGGTAAAATAATTGCCAGAGGAAAATAAGAATTATCTGTTTCGGGACAATTTATGTTTCGCTTCACAAACTCGGCGGCTTGCGACGACTGGCGGTGGGCTCCGTGATATTTCATTATCCTGTCTTTGGGGAGAATGCTGTCGATATCAACGAGGCAAGCGTGTAATTGGAACATTTAATCTGTGAAGTGTGAATACAGAGATATTTAAGAGACTGAAAGCTATACTATAAATAGTGTTGCAAAAAATAACTAGCAAAATAGTAATTTTGATGTTCTCCTTTTTTTCATTTTTAACCCGTACGAAAATCTCGCCTGTAATCTAGCCTTTACACTGTTTCGTTACAGACGTCAGTCTCAGTTTAGTTATTTCTCAAGTTATTTACAGTTTCGATATGGTAAATTTTTTCTATACTTTACCCTTTTACTGTTCAAACGCGACACACAAATTAATAAGACGTCTGCCTTGCCAAGTTGCCAGTCCTGATAATAATGGAATTCGGCAATTAAAAATGGTTCGGATACCTAATGTAAGTGTAGTTCTTATAGATTCGTATGCCTCAAATATCGCAGTCGTATTTACGTTACCTTGTAACGATGTCGACTTCATCGTTCATATCAACCTCCTTGCCATCAATTTCAACCTCATCGTTAGCGTTTATCTCACCTCATTTCGTGTTGGCATCTTCATTTCTTCATCTATATTTTCAAAATTCAAATCATATTCCCATTCCATTTCTAAATTCCATTACTCCATTAATTACATTCTTTTCTTTGTATTTTGACTTTCTCTCTGTATTTTGTCCTGAACGGACGTTTCTCCGTTTTATTTTTGTCTCCTACTACTACCTATTTTCTACATTTACTATTTTCTGTGTTGTTCTGTTCCTCAAAAATATAATATCTATTACCAAGTTCTTCTATTACTTAATCTGCACACTGTCCTAGAACCCTGCTAGCCGGCACCTAGAGGACAGATTGTAGCAACCTATTTCCACATTCAAAGATTCTGTCAACTCCTACGTATTATAAAACCAATTACTAAGCGGCGTCCATGGCCCTTACAAGTTTCCTCATCATAAATGAAGGAGTGATTGAATTACCAACTCGAGTTGACGTTACGGACATCAAAGGTGTCCACGAGTGGCCACCGCCGATATCGTCCCGCCATAAATTGGAAAACTTCCTGCCAATAACCAAGTTTATGAACGTAAACATCCACTCGGAACGACCTCCTGCATACGTAAGTATTTAAGAACCACAGGAATTATTCCAAACGAGTTTGATAGAAAAAGTCTTTGAAGAAATTGAGTAGAGCAGTCCGACTAACACTTGGCCGGTTTTATTTTTTGTACATTAATATAAGAATAATACTATATAAATAAAACGATAGAAATACTTTTGAGGTTATTTCCACCTGATCTGTTCAATTTATACACTGAGACGGTTCGTGCTTATTCCACGCTATTTCATATTCAATCCTATCGTATCCGGTGCATTGTAGTGCAATAAGAGTTGGCGCATTGGGAGAACATACAAGTATAAACTTGCGATGAGTATGGAAATACTGACACTGGTGCTGAATCATACTCGGCGACCATGTTGGATGCTACGACTTTTGGGTCCGTATCAGAAATGAAAGCAGCTACTGAATTGTATCCATTTAGGTTCGAAGTCTACGAAAATGGATATCTTAGGGGATTATTTGGTGATACCAGTAAATGTCCAGTAAAACGTCTACGTTTCTCGGAAAATTGTTTAAGAGGTTAGTTATGAGGCTCTCATCCCTCCTAACAATCTTCAGAACGTATAATGGAAACTGAAATCCTATATTTCAGTGACGATGATGCAAAAATAAATAATAAAATATAGCTCGCCATGACTTGAACAAAAGAAGTAAAGAAACGAATTTTGAGACACTTGTTCTACATCATACAAGTACAAGTACGTGACCAATATTATAGACAAGCCCGATATTATACATGATCAATGCCGATAACATGATTATACTTAATCAGACAATTTTCCCTTTTTGCGTAATTTTCAAGTCACAGAATGTTCTTAAACCTAAGATGTATCGACTTGAAGCGACTCGTTAATGAAAGTAATATAGGCATTGGACTTGGCTCTATATTGCATCTCATTACTTTTCCGAGTAAAGATACACGAGACTTGGCTATTTTTTACTTTAAATGTTTCTGTGGGATCATACTTCAGATACAGGTAAAAGTAAGATCGAGTACACAAGCAAATCTCTGTCTTAGCTCAATAAGCGGAGCAGAAAGTTCCACAGCTCACTGAACATTCCGAACAAAACATAGGATTAATCGACTACCTGGAGCGTAAAATCTATTACGTACGACCTGGGTAGTTACTATATTTAGTACAAGCTTGTAACGATGTCGACTTCATCGTCCATATCAACCTCCTTTCCGTCAACTTCAACCTCATCCTTAGCGTTTATCTCACCTCATTTCGTGTTGGCATCTTCATTTCTACATTTAAATTCATATCATATTCCCATTCCATTTCTAAATTTCATTGTTTTCTTTGTATTACGCACTTTCTTTCTATATTTTGTCTTGAACGGACGTTCTTCGTTTATTTTTGTCTCCTACTCTTACTATTTTCTGTGTTCTGTTCCTTAAACATATAATATCTATTACCAAGTTCTTCTATTACTTCATCTGCACACTGCCCTAGAACCCTGCTAGCCGGCACCTAGAGGACAAACCGTAGCAAGCTTAATCATCTAATTACGATTAAGTAGTAAGATCTAGTTAAATCTAACAGAATTATTAAAATTATAGGGAGGACCCGCCACTCACCCTCGGATTTGCCCTCCCCAACTATAACCATATCCAGAAGGATTTACAATAGTGAAGGATGACAAATCTGACCTTCTAAGGATGCGATAAGAATTGAGGGAGAGAAAAATTACAGGGTTCTTCTTCTCCCAAATGGATTTACGCAAAGTAACTGCTGATTCGATCAACCATCTTGAAACAGAATTTGCAATAAGTAAAATGTCAGAGAATACTTAAAAATACTGACAATGTTGTATTCTTTGATATGTGTCCGGCAAGGCACCGGCGCTTCACTTTCATTGAGCCATCATACTATTATGGCCTAGTTCACAGAATAATCCTTGTGCACAGTCCATCTGTTAGTAAATTAAATTCCCAAGTACAGAACCCTTGCGACCACAGCCTGCTTCCAGAGATCCGTCCGATCGCGGCTCAGATTTCAAGCAGCTCTCGACCGCACGGGGTAATTACACGGATGCGAAACAAAAAGGGTCTATTCTTTGTCAGGAGACCCTTTGGGTTTTGGTTATATAATTAGTCTCGGAGTCTCTCCATACCCATCGTTATATTTTCGAATATACGAGCTCGAGGGGTCCGTGATTGGATTGGTTCGATCGCCTTTCGCTTCGAATTATCTTTGTTGAGTGTTCGTGCGATTCTGTTTTTGCTCATATCCGTGAAATCGTTTTCTCTTTTATTATTCGACGTGTCGAAGCAAAAAGGATTGTTTTAAAAATGGATGTTTAATTCTCTATAAAAGGGTTAGTACAAACACCACTTAAAAACTAAGTTATATATAAAACAAAATTTAGGGATATCAGTGGACATTACACTGTACAGGAACCAACTACACACCAATTGCCACCTGTACACAGCGTCTCATAATCTGACGATCAGGCTTGTCAGCAATCATCTCCATATCGTAGAGTCCAATCATATAGTAGAGTCTTATAAGCCAGAGGAAATAGGCAATTAAGCCTGTGTTTTCTTCAACCTCAGGTGAGGTTAAAAACATAACTAGCTTGTAAAAGTAGGTAGGTAGGTGAAAGTAGCTTGATCTCGACTCCCGATAACCAAAACGGGAATACAAAAGGTCAAGGTCTTACAGAGTTATAAAAAGAAGTTCCTATCGCTGTCTCTATCATTTCACACATAAATAAAAGGGAAAATACTTACTTATTTTCGACATCAGTTATCTCGTACGAAGCTGCTGCTAGGCTGCCGCCGCTATACAATACAAATACAATACAATACAAAAATCATTTATTTCTCTCATAAGGCAACATTAAATAACATGGTAATTGCTATAACTAAGGCTGCAGTAGCAGACAATGCTTGTGGCCTTGTGAGAGCTGGAGTCCGTTATAGGTTCAGTACCTGTGTGACGGATCTCCAGGCTCCCACCCTCTTCGGAAACCGAGATGAAGACTGCATTAATTATAGGTTTAGGTAAGGTAACAATATCGCGAGAAAATACTACAATACTATATTTAATACAAAAACTATGTATGTGTGCGCGCGAGTGTGTGCGTGTGTGTGTGAGGGTGTGTGAGGGTGTGTACTGGTGTGGGGGTGTGTGCGTGTGTATGTGTGTGTGCGTGCGTGTGTGAGTTTATATGTAATAAATAACAAAGATCCAGATGTATATCTAATCACGCATGGGTGACAAGGAGTTTTTCTGTAGTGTCGTAGTCAAGTGAATGTAGCCAGTTAGTAACTATTTTTTTACATTCTGATTTGGACATGGGATAAATGTTTAGGACTTTATTTACTTTATTGTATACAGTCGGTTCACTGGTTGCGATGGCATTCGAGACACGATCTTTCGGTTTCCTTTCACACAGCAATTTGTGTGTACCTTTTATTTTTAAAAACTGCCAAGTGCGAGTCGGGTCTCACCATATCTATAGGGATCCGTACTGCGGGCGTAAGTATTGAATGACAGAAACTTTTACTACTTTTGGTGATAATTAAGATAGATAGAAACACTTTATTGTACACAAATACAGGAAAAGTAAAAACTACAGGAATACGTACAAAGGCACGATACGTACAAAGGCGGCCTATCGCTTAAAGCGATCTCTTCCAGGCAACCAATTTACAAACTATTAGAGATGTATCAAGCTAAAGTACTCATTTGTTGTTCAAATAGAGGATTATGACCAATATTTTAGCCAATTTTCAAGTAGTACCCCCTCTAAAAACAATTTTATACCATTTTTAAGTTGGTTTTGCGGATTGTGGTCAAGCGAAAACATATTGTGAAATTTTGAATACCGCTAGACCCGCGTGACAGACGGACTGACAGAAGAACGACGGAGCGACAGCAATTGGGTCGGGTACGGATCTCTAAAAACAGAATGTAGCTAAGTCAGACTGAACCTCCTCTAATACCGGCCACTCTAAACCCTGCACGTACTCTAAAGGCTTGGTACGATTTTAGGCCGCCGATGACGTCACAAAGTGAAAAGGACGCGGTATTTTCGGTATTTTCCTCCAGGAGAGTGTCGTGGGCGTACAGTGAGGACGCGGACGAGGACGCGAGCCGACATCAAAGCCCCGCAGCATTCGGTCGCTAAGCCGCTTAAAATGTCCCGCTCAAAGAATCAACACGGTGTTTTTAATTAAGTACTGCCCTCGAAATACCGAGAAACAAGGTCTTTTAGAATAGGGTATTTTCCGAGTATTCTTAAATATTAAGAAATAGTCATAAATTTATGGTCAAATATGATAGCAGAATTAAAATTCGTTGAAAAATAAAATAGCTACAGGCAATCAAAAATCAGAACGGTAGAAAGAAACGGCAATAAGTTTTATGACGTAACTGTTCTCTAGCGCCATACAAGCAAGTCCTGGCTGCATATAAAGGACTGTTTAGCTAGAAAGGGGCAGAGCATCTGTCCGATACTAACTTTAACCATTAATATCTCTGTTGTTAGTTAGAATATCGAAAAATTAATTTTAGATCCTTCTTTAGTATGTCTACGTAAGTAGATTGATGCAATAAAAAAATTAGGTTAATACCGTATTAGCATAAAACTTACACGTATTTTTTAATATTAATATGTCAGAAACGGATGAAAAGTAGAGGAGGTCGTATTTTTTCTACCCTTGGAGGGTAGACCCATTTTAATATTAATTCTTTAAAAGTGTCAAATTGATTTCCTCTGGACTCCAAATTCCAAATTTAATGAAATTCTTAGTAAATTGAGTGACTAGTTCGGCAGAAGACGTTTTTGTAGTAATTGAATAATTGGATTCAATTTCGTATAAAACCAATCCATTACTGACTCCACTGTCCAATACCGACGCCCATAAATGTTACCTGCAACTTTTATACTGTATATCGTCGATGCTTCATAGGCAACAATCAACATTATTAATGTGAAGTAATAACCTTGGATGATGAAAAAATGTGTGTCGAACAAAACGACATAAGCTTGTCCAGAAAATATCTATTTTGGGGGCATTGGTTATTGGTTATTGAAATTGGAACACAGTACTAATTAAAAATGGTCAAGGACGTGTCGAGGCTCGAGCCCTGGATTCGCCAAACCTTTCAACTAGGACTCATTCTCTGATGTACACTCGTTTGACACCAGAAATAAACGTAAACATGTTCCAGTTAAATGTAGATTAACCAGGAAGTCGAAAAGTTTTATTAATAATAGTGTTAAATTCTACAACATATTTTCTGAAGCCACAATGGACTGTACTCATTACATGAACTAAACGATAAGTAATAGATTGTTATTTTATTATTTTGATATTTGATATTCATTTTATGACATTTTATAAATAATAGTATTATTTTATTCTGACTGTATTAGATCCGTAGTATGTATTGACAATGCCCCTTTGCAGCAGCTAGTAGCGTTCAGTAAATATTGACAATGCCCCTTTACAGCAGCTAGTAGCGTTAAGTAAATTTAAATTTGAAATTGTGTACAAACCTACTATAACATATGTACATTCCTATTTGACAATGCCTTATGCAGAAGCCATATTTTTTTTTCTTTTTCTTTTGACAATGCCCTTTTACAGCAGCTAGTAGCATGTAAGTAATAATTTAAATGTTATAACGGATAATAATTGTACCATGACGTATCTAAGCGTAATTTTGTTATCAAAATATAAATATATTAAATACAAATTCCTTACTTCACGGTAATATATATCCGAGATGATGCACGTCACAACAGAAACTAGTACAAAACAGTTTCAAACTTGAAGTGTTTGTGAACATAGTTCGCATGAGACCTGAAGGAAACATGACTAGTGCGGCCCACAGCGGACAGACACTTAGAAAGTTACTCGTGAAGTGCGTGAGGCCAATCCGCGGCTGACAGCATTATAAATAGGTCGCTAAACTTGCCTCCCCGCTCCCCAGCGCCTCACTACTCCCGAACCGCAGAATGAGGCCAGAAGAGCGACTCCACGATGACCTTGACAGTTGAAACTGATCTCACCCGAGGCAGTAGGTTAGGCGGTACCAGTTTTGTGGAACCTATATCTCTCACTGGTCTTTGTTTGCTATAAAACAGTGAAGACTTGGAGGTCGCTAAACGCTGTTTGAGTTAAATATTTGTTAATAAGTAAATGCATGTAGTGGGTGTGTCGGCGAAAGACATGATTAAAAATAATCAGAGAGATGGGGAAGGAGGTCAAGGAGGAGATTAGTCATTTTTAAGATATTTATATAAATAAAGTTTCCGGCACAGCGTCCCTGTGCCTCTTACATTTTTTAACATCATCTTCAAACGAGATTCAGACGCAGCCAGTAAACCTTTGCACGCGTATATCCGCGTTTGTGTCGATACAAACGCGCAGGTAGCGCGCGTCTGTATCGCGTCTCTGCGTGTTTCCATCGAAACAAACGCACCTTAATCACGCTTCTCCTTAATTCACGATCCAAACGCAAACAATCTGCTTTTTTGAGTTCTACGGCGCCGTCTGCGCGTTTACGGCGGCGCCGTAGAACTCAAAAAAGCAGATTGTTTGCATTTTATACACTTAGGTTAATTTGTTTGAAACTATACGTACAACAAATGTTTCAATTTAGTTTAAGAGTGCAGAGAATTTGTTGCTTCCATGAAGAGACATATAATCTTCCTATGTGAAAATAATCTACCTATGTGTCTTCTCGTACAGTCGACCACAATATTCACAATATTCCTGAGCAATATGATACATTTCAGATTCTCAAATTTGTTTTAATACCTACGTATCTACGTTTTGGTCGACTGTATATAATACATATGATTGTTATGCTTTTCTAAATTGTTCAAATCCTTTTACCTCAGGCCAGAAATCTGCACCGAGTAGGATGTCTACGCACTGATATTTAGACTGTGCGAGTGTCCCTTCGGCGGGCGTTAGTTACCGAGACTCTTTACTGGCCTTTATTGTCCTCTCCGTCCGCACTGAAGCTGTAAATAATGGCGAGTATAGTTCGGCGCGGCGTCCCGGAGGACCGATCGCGTGTGGGCGATTTTCCGGTCGGCGCGGATGAGTGCGGGACAATGGGCGCAGGCCAGCGGGACGCAGGGCTGTGTAGTTGTCCCGTATTTTCCGATGGATCTATTTTGGCCTTCACGGATCCGGTGTCAGCCCCGGTTCGGTTCGCTGCATCTAATGACGAAGCCTTCGACCTGAGATGTAAATATCAGTTTTATTATTACATACTCATAAAAATTATTACGTTTAAAAATCTTCCAGCCTTCACAGTTCAATTACTTTTGAGATACTACTTTTGTATATATCAATTTTCTTCTATATTTACGTTTGCCATAATATCTACAACCTTCCTATTTGTCGGAAGTACTTATTTCCTTTATCCAGGATAAAAATTTCAAATCCCGGATGTTTATTTTCCTGGTTATTTATGCCATTGGCAACCCTAGCGGTACTCGTAGAGCCAGTGGGACGGGGGTCGCGAGACAACACTTTTGTGCGTGTGCACGGGGCTTTATTTCGGAGCTCTCACGTGGCAAGACGTTTGTGACGTCACGAGACGTGTAGTATGGTGAACCCCTGTGGGGGAATGACCGATTGTCGTGGAAACTAAAGAGTAGATTCCACGTGTACAGTGGGCAACACGTCAAACTTCTGTGGGACAATAAGTTAAAGTGACAAAGAAGGGTTATAGCCTGATGTGTTATCCACAGTCGACCACAGGTCAACTTACCCAAAACGTCAAAATTAGAAAATCTGAAATGTATCATATTGCGCAGGCATAAGGTTGAGATTTAATGGAAGGGTTTTGACTATAGCTCGTGGTCGACTGTACATTGCTGACGATCGTAGAGGTCTGCACTTGACGGAGCAGGCGAGCGAGCAGTATACTTCGAATCGCGTTCGGTTATTTTACAAAATCAAAAATCAAAATGTGTTTATTGTAAGTAAGTACCGTATAGTACATTTTTACCGCTTCGTAAGGTGCTGCAGCTGAAAGGAAAGAAGCGGCGCAAGAAACTTTCAGCAGCACATAGGTTGTAACGAAAAATTTTCAGCAAATTAAAAGTACATTTCTGCTATAATTTCCCATAATTAACTTGTAACTGTAGGCTCTTTAAGGTTTCCTCTTTTTAACCTAACTTAACCAAACTATTTTAATAATCTGAAACGGCAGGAGTGGTTGTTGAAAACTGTAAAGTGGAAGACGCATCAAAAAAATATGATTTTTATTTCCGCATTGGACCACAAAAATCGTCCGAAATTCTCTATCCCGGAACCCTGTCGCAATAAGGTTTTGTTGTTACTTCTTGACATTCGTACGAATGTGCCAAATAACTTACAGTGGCCAAGGTAGGTAAACAAAGGGCCTGACCTCGTGCGAATCCTATCCTATCTCTTGTCACACTTTCTTACACATCATTTCCAATTTTAATAGCCCATGGTCGTGACGGAACGAACGCCCGCCCCTATGCATGGAGGTCATGACAGCATGGAGGTCTTTTATTTTATTTTATTTCAAAAAATTTCACAGTATAACAGTTATACTAAGGCACTGTGAAATTCAACAAAAATATATATATAAATAATTACATACTAACTGTAGAGGGACGCACATCCATACTCTCACAGAACCTCAGACACTCATCACGCACACTCGCCCATGGACTTGCAAACACATCACAGTCTGGTGCTGACGCGAGAAACGCGTTGAGATTCTGCAGAGCACGCACAAGAGGCGATTTACTGTATGAAACAGTGCGAGCTGACGGCACTGCTAACAGACGGTTCCGACGAGACCGGAATATAATATATTAACAGGAGGGACAGACAGGCGGACAAGTTTCTCCACCAATTCGGGACAGTCCGATTCCCCACGCAAGATGCTACTAGCAGTAGTTAGTAGGACGTAATTACGCCTCACTTCTAGTGTATTAAACCCCATGACTCCAAGCAGGAATTTTGTTGGATATAAAAAAGGGTAGTACCCATGCATTTTCTTATATAAAAATCTCAGAAACGCCTTTTCTTTCATCCAATCCCATGATTATTCAAGTTGCTATTGACGTTCAAAATAATATGTGTAATAGGAATCCCATAAAGCATAGTAAACTCAGGACAAACGAATCTGTTACATAGGGGCCGTTACCCACGACACAGTAAGTAATAAACAAATTGCGTCAGAATTCGATTTAATTACTTACCGGAAAGTTAATTGCATCTGCCTCCGCCGTTTATTGAGAGAAGTTTGCAGCCGTGTGCGGCAGGTGGGGGAGGGGGGGGTAAGAAAGGAAGTTAGTCGGAGCAGAGCCAAGTCGGCGCTTCGTTGCAATATTTGTTTGGATACCTCGCGGGTTTCTTTGCTGGCCGGAGTGAGGTGGCCATGTTTATGAGGGTTATCTAAGGACTTTCTTATACTATTAGAAATGTAGAGCGGCGCCGATGTTGTGGTGGCCGCTAAACCTTAGTAAAAAGTAAATGAAACCGTTACGTTAACTTAAATCGTGTAAGACAGAGTGACGTTCTATTTAGCGATGTTTTTATTTTATTTAATTTGGAAAACACACAGCTTACATTCAAAATATAAATACAAAAACATAAAACTAATAGCAAATTATGGTTTCGTCTATGACATTAGAATCGGTGCTATTACAATTTTGATTCTTGAATTTCGATCCACCTCAGCTCTAGTTTGTTTTGTTTTGTGTCACCAATCACAACAATTTGTTAGCATGTAGCTACTCTCCTTGACTAAAATAGATGTTATATTTACTTATTCATTTTCTAGCCGCAATGGAGCACATACGGACATTGCAACGTTAGTTTTCCATTTACAAAATACATCGATTTTTATGCAATCGTGTAACTACTTAGTAGTGGTAGATCCTAAAGTGAAGGATCGCCTGGGGTGGTACCACCCTCTTATCTATTTCTGCCGTGAAGCAAAAATGCTTGCATTTCTGTGTTTCGGTTTGAAGGGTAAGAGAGCCAGCGTAATTTCCGGCACATGAGGCAATCCATCTTAGTCCTCAAGGTTAGCAGTGCATCAAAACCCCTCCAACAATAATACAGTGAGGTGAGATGTCTATGGGCGACGGTGACCACTTACCATCAGGTGGCTCGTTTGCTCGTCTGCTCTCCTTATTTAATAAAAAAAATAAAAACTACAAATTCTCTCATAACTACTATAAAAAACAATAAACTCTGTTAAAAGTGATTATCAACAAAGGTTTGCACCAGTTACAATATTTACATGCAATCAATGTGTATTCAACATTGCGGAAAAATTCATTTCGAATAACATTCTATATTCAATTTTAAATGTCAAATTCGAACACGAAAGTCGTGTTACGGATATCAAACGGGATTGTCCCATTGAAGCTGACTCGTCGTTGTCACCCTACCGGGCGTGAAGTGTGAAGTGGCAATGCTAGGGTGTTAATTAGGGATATTTTTTTAGCACCCCCGTGCCTATTTGTTTATTTGCGCCCCCGAGGGCAGAGGGGACGCAAATAAACAAACATATCGCACTCGGGTCAAATGTAAGCTTGGAGTGCAATGATATCTGTTGGTGGAGCGGAGCGGAGGAGGTAAATAAATATGAGGAAGCAAGCCGTTTATTAACAGATTTCAAAAAAGGAGGTTGTCAATTCGACTATGTTTTTAATATATAATCATAATTTATTCATTAAATTAATTTACATGTCAAATGTTCTCAGTATAAGTATTATAAGTTTACAATCAAATATTATTAAATTTGTGTTTTCATTTCAGATTATTTTTTTTATAGTTATAAATAGAATTCGTTTATGTTGTAAAATGCACCGCCTAGCAACCACATTTTTAATTTATTTTCAAAAATAATTAATCTGTCTATTTTTTTTATTTCATTGGGAATTGTATTGTAAATTTTTGGCCCTAAGGCGTACATATATATAGGTATGTACATTATGGTACCTAATAATTCTGACATTAGGAGCCGATTTTGATATATTTTTTGGTTAGAAAGGTATAACGCCAGGTTGGTCCCATCACCGTATCCTTGCTCTCTCACCTAATATCATTTGCGTGTCTCACTCTTGACCGCGAGGTACCACACACAAAATAAATTACTTCTAAAGGTATGTCCCTCAGTTTTTCTGTAGATACACGTACTCACGTCAAAAATATTAATTTAGTCGAATAATCGCCCTAATGAATAAGAAAAAACAAAAAGAACCGCGCAATCATTGTAATACGGAGCCGGGCACAAACTTGTTTACTCGGGAACAAACAAACAAACTCGGGGAAAAAACTCGTTAATTACCGCCGCCCCTTCCCCGAGCCGCCTTCACCGCCGCCACCCCCGGCCACGCCGCGGGGAGGGGAGCGGCGGGGGGGAGGGAAATTAACAGAAATATTTAACAGATGTTTAAGGCTGAAGTGTTAACAAGTGGGGAAGGGAAAAGAATGGGGATGTGAGGCGAGGTGAGAAGTCAACCGGGCCGGAACCGACAGCTGAGGTCACTGGTGCCCTAAGTGGGGGTGAAAGCGCTTTGTGTGAGGTTAAGGTTGGGCATACCTGTCATGTCGGCTGTAGTCACGCGCGTAACTGTGCTACGGAAGACATAATGTTGAGAGTTAATTAGAAACACAGAAATCGGACTAGTAGCGCCCTCTTCTGTAGTATGATGATGTGAGCACTGACAGAGAGCGACGGGTTTGGGCAAACGTATTGCATTCGTAGGGCGGTCCAAAAATTGTTAGTCAACGGCTTGTTATCAACCTCATTGTTTTACTTTTGTAAAAATAAATACAAAATAAATAAATAATACATATTTAGTAATCCCTTGGAGGCATATTTTGTTACAAACTCCTCGGCCAAATATCACTGGCTGGCGAACTTTAGTTATGTTTAAAACATTAATTGTTAAAAAAATATGTCTGTCACATTTCAATCGCTACGATGGATGTTGTAAATAATCATTTGTTATATTTCTTTTATTTTCTATTTGACTAAAAATTAATGGATCACCCTAGGTATATAATTTAGACAAGTTTCATACATTTGATATTTGAATGGCGACTGAATGTAAAGGAGGTGCTCACAGCGCAAGAGCCAAAAGGCAGACACAGTTTCCATACGACGACACAGGGTGAATTTCAAAATCTTTGACCACATTTGTGATGATAGGCAGAAATTCAGTCAGTGAGGTGTGCTAACGCTTGTCTTCCGAACAAAAACGAAGCCTTAAAATTCAAACCTAAAAGATTATTTGATAAGCAGATACAGCAAACTGAAAATACCATAAAAACTGTAACATTACAACTGACAAGGTGAGATACAAATATAGTTGCATAATGTTCTATAGCCAGAGTTGTATGAGGATAATGCGGGAGATTTGAGCTCTGTAAATCTCTACAGATCTAATATTTGCGCTACGACTGATCTCTACGCCGTAGCTACCAAGCGTAGCGTAGTTTTCTCTTTAATTCGTAGCATGTGGAAAGCGATAGTTATTTTAAAAAAACTTTAACGTAATAAATAAAGATAAAGATAATTAACTATATTAAAAATATTGGTAAATTCTATTTTATTATGCACAAATAGAAAATATAATATAATATAACACTAAAATAATACTAAAGCTAAAACTAAACTAAGGCTAAGAAAGCTAAAGATAAAAAAATTGGGTTAAGTGCCCACATCCGGCAGTGTACCCAAGAGACTGGCTGCGTAGCCCCGTTGGATAGCTAAGCTAAAAAAAAATTTGGTAAATTAGGTATAAGTTTTTAAAAAGAAAAAGGAGATTTAGTAAATGCATCTAGAGGGAACAAACAGCCAGTAAAGATCCTTTGCGAGGGCAGGCCGCTTTTACAAGTGTACCATCCATCCTTCAAAGTCACAATTCTAAAACTTCAAAAAACATAAACACAAACGTAATTCGGGCTAACAAGTTTTTCGCCCGAAAACTCTTGTTTCCCCCTTTATCCGTACATGCCGGCCCGGATCAGATACGGCACAAGTTTGCGCCGGGTTGCCGCATAAAAAGTTTCACGCGCACCCGACTGATAAGACACACGTATGTAAATGGCAAATTGTGAGGGGGGGGGGGAGTGCTCGGTGCGTGCTTGGCATCGCATACGTGCCTCTGGTTTTATCACGCCAGTTTGTTTCGTAGAGTCGCAGGGCGTCGACGGGTGCAGAGGCGAGTTTCGAGCAAAGTAAAATGGAGAACGGATCGTTTCACCGACTCTCTTCTCACCGTTTACTCGTTTTTTTTATTAAATAAGGAGAGCAGATGGGCCACCCGATGGTGGTTACCGTCGCCCATAGACATCTCACCTTACCGTATTACTATTAGAGAGTTTTCGATGCGCTCATGCCTCATGTGCTGGTAATTTAATTACGCTTGCACATGCTCTCATACCCTTTAAACCGAAACACAGAAACGCATGTATTTCTGCTTTGCGGCAGATAAGATGAAAGAGTGGTACCAACCGAACCCAGTCGATCCTGAACATTAGGTTCTACCACCTGTGAAAGGTTCAATCTATTGGTTCTGATATATCATGCAGGTGTACGATGACCTAGGGACATTTAGTGATGTTTGTAGATGTGAATAGGTTCCGTATGTACATACACGAATATAATAGAGCCCAATTGAATTCTATTAAATTATTTTGTTCTTCGAGGAAAGAATCAATACGTGATTACCTGCTGTTACACACGACGAGTTTGAAGAGGGGATCAGAAACCGCTTTCCTGAGTAACCGATGGCCATTACGGAACAATAGAAGTTACTTATGACAAAACTGAAAATATTATCTCACGATCACACTTTCACTGACTTCTACGTCGCACTGTTGTCACCACATCTCACTCACACAAAACCACATTAAACAACACCCACACGCCACCCTCAGACACCCTGGAGCACATTTACTCTGATCGTCGCACAGCTCGCCTTAACCATTTTATTCAATCAACCCGTTTCTCTGTCTAATTTAATTTAATTTGAAGACCAAGAGCTACATAGAAACGTAGTGTTCAATAAGACCTGGATGCGGCTAAAGTATCCTGGGAAACCATAGAGTCTGCGGCATCGGACAGAGCGCGGTGGAAAAATATTGTCTCAGCCCTGTGCACCACTAGGTGTTCTAGGACCTGAAGAAGAATGTAAAATTTAAATAATAAAATATAAAAAAATGATAATTAGATATATTTTACATACCTATTTAAATATCATCATCATCAGCCCATGTCGTCCCACTGCAAGGTATAAACCTCCTCTCTTTTGTGCCACCCTATACGATCCTGTGCTAGTCGCATCCAGGTCTTCGATGTGACTTTGGTGATGTCATCCGCCCATCTGGCTGCTGGACGACCTACTCCTCTTTTCCCCAACCTTGACTACCACTCAGTGAGGGCTCTGGTCTACCGGCCATCACCACGTCTAACCAAGTGTCCCGTCCATTTAAATATAATAATTTATATTAGCTAAGAAAACTTATGTACGGGCCTCCGCGATACAGGCTATCTAGTGCGGAGGCTAACGTCTTCGAATATTTTTAATGTGACAATGTAAATAAAGAGATTTGTTTATATTTTTATTTTACATGAAACATGAATGAATGAATGAATACTCTTTATTGCACAAAATTAGTGTGATACAATGCGTACAAAACGATTAATACAATCTAGGCGGTCTTATCGCTAAAAGCGATCTCTTCCAGACAACCTTCTGGTGGAGTAATGGTTGGTTTTTCAAGTATTTTTATTTCTGGAAAGCCTAAGGATAGATTTTGGTGTAGCTATTTACTCGTGTATGCAGTGTAACCTGTGATTTAACTAAACATTTTGAAATGTTTGATTTACTTTGTAGTATTTAATTCCAACTTTTCATTCTCGTTTTTTCCTAGAATCACGGTATTATTTTCCTAGAAGATATCGCGATATTATTTTTTGAGTCGAAATTCCACAAACTAAGACCCTACTTTTCATGGGACATTGAGTTTCTCTGATTGTATCCCCGATACTCGTGTAAAACCCTTCTTTCTCATACTATTGATCATTTCCCCTTTTATTTTCCTTAAAAAGAGGAAAAATTGCGCTCGCCTACTACCTACATTTAATATTTCCCCTTCTCGTGGAGGAGTAAAAACAAAAGGAGAATTATATTCGACGATGATTCTAAAAAGAAAAATTTCATTTCGTTATTTTATCTACCGTTCGCAAATTTGCGTTTGATCAGCGGTTTTTATTTGCACGCCGTTTCCGGGGGGTTTATTAGGTAGCCGCCTAATGGCCCGTGAAATTATCAGCACTTGTTGCTTCTAATTGCCCCCCTCCACCTAGCAGGTTTGGTCAGGCGGCTTGGGAAGGCAACAACGTGCTATGGCCGCACGCTGCTGTGACGGGAGGAACCGGGAGGTGAAATGTACACCTCCCAGGAAGAGCCCAAGGCAAATGCTAGGAGGGCACCGGTGCGTTCCACTGGAGATCCCGGAGCCCTCGGATATGCACGACGCCGGCCATCGAGGGTGTTTTAGTGAGTAAAAATCTCACATAACCCAGTCTCTCCCTCAGGAGGCTGGGTATCTTTCGAAGATTCCCCCCCGAAGGTCTGGCAGTTTGACAGATGCACCTGGGAATTAATTATTAAAGATGATTGTAATCTATTTATAGATATACACGACTTAAAAATTATATAAAAATCTTCAGCTTCTACTCAACTTACCTGTCATATCAGTTTTTTTCTAATCAGAAAAATTCATCAAGTATTATAAATTTATAACCAACTAGATATATCAAATGCGTCAGCATTCAATCAATCGATTTCTCTATATGCAACTAACGTCCGCGGCTCGAGTTGAATCAATAGCGGTTTAGCGGCAATAATAGAGTCGGTTGACAATGGCCAGCGGCAAAAAAAATTGTCAAAAAAAATGTTCTAAATCCACAGATTTGATTGGTGCGGTATCTACGGGGTTTTTAATGGAACACTTGCTCTGTGCGAATGTAACTCGCTGGCTGGAGGGCGTATGAGTCTTCTGGGGGTAGCCTACCCGAATCCAGAAGACTATAGGCTCCTTCTTGTAAGCTGTACAGCGTCCTTGATGCAAAGCATCTTTAAGGAACAGGAAGGAGACTAAGGTAAGGGGTGAGCACAAAAGATCCCTGAGGTTCGAAGTGCCGCTAGGGTTATCCCTGGCCCCCTCTCATAAGATAAGATACGGGGTTTTTAACTTTCCAGCGGTCGCGCGCGGTCTGACAGACAACACCACCATTATTTATGTCATATTTTAATAGCCTAATTGACGTAACAAGAGTCTTTATGTCAAGGTCATACTAAATATCACATTTTTCCCGTGTACGAGATGGATTATAATATCCGTACCGCCACCGGGCAAGCGTGTCGTACGAGGCGACTGACCCGAGTAACTTGCTTGTGGTAGGACCGCCTGGCCAGCGACCACCTTTCTATAAAGTCTGTCGTCAAATGTCTGCAGTGTTTATAGAAGAGCCTTACTTACTAAGCCCGTGTGCTCCATCTTCGGCCTCATCATCACTTACCTCCAGGTGAGATTGAGGTGAAATTCGGGTTTAGTCGTAAATTAAAAAAATAGAGACTATACTCTGATGATACTCATTTACATCAGCTAGCTATTATTTGGACAAGTTTTTCAAGTGTTTTGACACAACTCACACTTACAACCATTTAACAAGCTCGTCACGAACATTTGGTCGCTGATGTCGAGTCAGCAGCAGGTCATCAGTCACCTCTGAGGGTCAGGCTGCATGCGGCGGGACGGCGCCGCAGGGGTGTGGTCGCACGCAATGGACGTCGTTAGCGCTGTGTGGGGAGACGCTAAGGCTCGGACTACACGACGACGGTTGAGTTTCACGGTTCAAGCGTTGCGCTCAAGCTCCGCCCACTCGGTTCAGGAACCGTGCTGGCCGATTCCAAGTGGAACCGTCGACGTGTAGTCAACAGCGCATTTTTGTTTGAGTTTATATAAAGCACCGGCTCCATGGAACCGATTGATACTGGAACCGTCGTCATGTAGTTCGAGCCTAAATTGCCGTGTTTGAATGTTTCGATGAAAATGGAAAATATGGAAATGTGTGTGGGCAAGAGTGAAGCTGCCGGTCGTTCCTTGAAGTTTCGATAAAATTGAGGCAATGTACGTCCTGTTCCAAAGTTATTTGAGTCTGATGTAAGAACTACTTGCCTTTATGCTGTATTTTGCAATTTAGTTATTTATGATTGGCTTTGGATTGACATGGCTAGTGGTGCAGTATAACAGGTATAGTTACCCGTTCATGGTTTTTTGGAACTCTTCAAATTAATTTTTAGTTCACTAGTAGGTATGTAGAGCTGACGAGTGAACGAACCACTTTCCATTTATAGATAAGAACATCAAAAGCAATCCTTTCCGTAATCAAAATACGCGCAGAAAAACCCTTGGCCTCAATTCTGGTATTAATTACATTTTCTTATCTATCTTGACATAGATCGCTGAAATTTATATGGATTCGACCCGATTCCGTTTCAAAATTTCTGCGGTCTGCTAAAGTATTTTGATTAAAAAAAACGGTTTCAACTAGAACTGTCCCGTGACGTGACTATAGCGTCGTTTTAATGGTTCTGTTGTATGGTGCTAGGTTGGTCACCAAAATGAGTGGAGGTCACCAAGGTGAGTGGGGGTCACGACGTGATTTGGACCAAATAAAAAACAAAATCTATCGCGTTTTGCAGCATTGTTTTATAGATTGTCAGCTATTTGGGCTGTCTTAAATGATGTGATCAATAATTATCGCTGCTTGAAGAAGAAGAATTAATTGCCCTCATTGTCATTACTTTAGCATACTTTAGATACGAACATTTTGAATATTGAAATAATGGGGGGAAGAAGGATCCGCCCCTTACCCCCGGATTCGTCTTCCTCTATTCGCTCCTCCGTTTCGAAACGTTGCCGCTGTATAGAAAGCGCGAAGACTGATATTCATTCACGCCTTTAGCACACTGCAGCGATTTTGAAAAGAAATCTGAACGAATCTCTCTAAGTTCGTTCTAAAACTAGAAAACCGATTTCTGTAGGTTCGGTTAGATTCCGTTTTAAAATCGCTGAGGTACTTACCATCCAATTAACACTCACTATATCGTGGAACATCCGATAGTCTTTTTCACATAGGAAGGTACATCGAACTTTTATAAAAACGTAAATAAAATACGGATTCTCACTGATGAAAGTCGGAAGTCTTCCTCTGTGATAAAGACTTTCAACATCTATCAGTGAGAATCCATATTTTACCTATTTAGGTTTTTATTAAAATTCTATGGACCTTCCTTTGTGAAAAGGTATATAGGAGGTCGGATTTGTCATCCTTTGCGATTGTAAATCGTTCTGATTTTGGTAAGGGGATAGTCTCGGATCCTTCTTCCTCCATTATTTTTTGCAAAGTAACACCAGATACCATCAACTAAGATTTTTCCGAACCCGAACCACTTTCACAGAAAGCAGGTACGAGTAAATTCCAACTAAGCTAAGAGGTCATCGAATCGAAGTAGGGTACCCTGACCGAACCGAAGTGACGACACTACAGAGTAAATAATAGACTACACTAGACCTAGAAGGAATCAATGAATATAGAAACATACAATAAAAAAAAGATTTATTCAGTAACAAAAAAGTACAAACATTTTTTTCCAATTGTGGCAACACCTCTTTTAAGTGTGACAACACCTGTGTCAGAGGGCCACGCTCTTCCATACCTCTTTATTTGTGTACCTATTTACTAATAATAATAATAACATGTGCGTGTGTGTGTGAGAGAGGGTGTATGTGTGTGTGCAAGAGAGATGTATGGTGTTCCATGCCAAAATGAGTGAGATGTCAAATGAAAAACTGCGATAAAAATATCTTGGGATCAGTGTAAACCACGTTTCATTTAAGGTAAAAAGGGGAGAAATACTAGTATTCAAGGAGATTCTCGATCTCCTCATAGTTTAGTGTTTTTAGCCAATCAGAAAGACGTTTTTTACAGTCGTAGTATTTGATTAAATAAATGTCCAATTCTTTATTGATGATATTGTATAGATGTGCCGATTGTTTTGAAAACTGACGACTAGCAAAAGTGGTCCTTACTGCAGTTGTTTGGGCCACCATATGTTTCCTACGTTTTGTCAGTATAAAAGGGGCAGGAATCAAGGATATATGCTTTTTGAGCGTGGTATGCAATATGTAAAGTTGTCTAATAGAAAGCAGATCACAAAAACGATACAGCTGATACGTTGGAAATCTGTAGGGTTTGAAAAACATAACTTTCAAAAGAGCTCTCTGGGATCTTTCAATCTCCAGAAACTTTACCTTGGTAGCTCCACCCCAGACTGGGATACAGTAAATTATGATTGATTGAGCCAGTGCTACATAGATTTTATCTAGTAATGGTTTAGGTGCCACGTGACGAAGACTCTTAAAAATCCATATGAGTTTTCGTATTCTACCAGAAAGTAGCTCCAAGTGAGAGTGCCAAGACAGATGTTGATCCACTTGTATACCCAAGTACTTTATAGAAGTTGTTTTGCTGATGTATGGACATCTGCAATGTGGAATTTGACCACATTTGTGTATTTGAATATTAAAATCAAGACCGGGTTGAGTACTCTTATTAATTGAAAAGCACATATAATTGGTTTTCTGGGCATTGAGAGTGAGTAGGTTTGATCTCAACCAGTGGTCCACCACTGCCAGACCTGATTCGGTCACCCTACGAACAGAATCCCAAGAAAGGCCATTGAAGACTATGGCGGTGTCATCCGCATATGAAAAGACCTGTGCCCCTTCAAGTTAGAGGTTAAGTGACTGAAAACTAGATTAAAGTCGATTTGCTCAAATTGTCTCACTCTTTGAAAATGCCGAGCGCGCTCGCACCGTTTTGTTAGGTGCTCTACACATGGAACTCGCTTACACCCGCCGACACCAATCCGTTGCGGGAGAATCACGTTCAAATAAATCCGCCGACACGTGTAGGTGAGTCGGCGGGTTTGGTGTGGAGAGCGCTTAAGTCAACCGATGACTAATGTTGATAAATCCAATTTTAATTTTGATTAAAAGTCCATTATCGCTCTCTCTCTCTTTGACAAGCGAGCGCGGGCGGCATTTTCAAAGAACGAGACGATATAAGCGTATTGACTATATAACGATAGCTAAGCCAGCACTCGGCGACAGGTAATATCCCCTCCCCGCACTTGCGAGCCGGAGCCGAGCTGTTTGTATGGACGCCGCACATTCATACGTCACTTGCATTCGATACTTGCAGTTAAAGTTTGACAGCGGTGGGTCGACGGTCTTAAACATAACGTATAATATTGTTGTTCAGGTTATGTTTACGTCCAACCCGCAATTTTTATTAATTTTGCGTCATATATAACAGCTACCTAACTTATTTCCAAACTATAATGGATTTGTCAATTTATAATTTAATTCAATTGCATGATCGCAAGCGATTAGAAATAGAAATATAATTTATTTGTAAATATGGGTAATGCAGATGTTATATCGTGTTTCAGTATCACCATATTCTGCCCGGAAGCGTACACATTTTTGTTCAATTAATAAATCAATCATAAATCATCATCAATAAAGTAATAAATCATAATAAAGATAATTGATTTTGCAAACTTACTGAACTAATGATCCGTCATAGAACAAAAGTTACCGACGTAGCTCATAAGATTAGCAAGCTGAAGTGGCAGTGGGCCGGTCACGTCTGTCGCAGAACCGACAACCGCTGGGGGAGACGAGTTCTGGAGAGGAGACCGCGTAGTGTGGGACGCCCGCCTGGTAGATGGAGCGACGATCTGGGCAAGGTGGCTGGCAGCGACTGGATGAGAAGAGCCGAAGATCGGGCTCAATGGCGATGGCGCCCCCTGATGGCGTCGTATGTCCAGAGTGGCCTGCTGATGATAATGATGAATAAGATTATGAGATAATTAACATTTCGTGTTAGGGATAAATACCATCACATTCATTATAAGTATATACGTACTTTGGTATAAAAGTTGACTTATTAATCTAATCGCGGGAACCCATATTTGCACGACAGAACAAATACCTGCCTGCCCGCTGGAACAGGTCTTAAAATAGCTAACCTTTGAGAGAGGTCTGACCGTAATGAATTGTGTTAAGCTGGCGATTGTGGCCACGAGCGAGAGAACTAAACAAAACAAAACATAAACATTGTGAGAAATAAAAACAAATAAACTAACAGCTAACACTTGAGACCACTCCTTGATTAGCGGTCTGATGACGCTGCAGGTGTGTTCGCCGTGAGATGCAAGAGAATTAATATTAAGGAACTTTAAGTCTCGTTTCATCTGTATCTAGAGCTATAACTTTAAGGACGTTACGTGCAACTGATGGTTAGCCATTAACGTGCAGGTAACGACCATACGTCACATAAGTTAACAACTAAATATTGTAGATGAAATCAACTAAACTGGTAGGAGCCTAAGCACGTTTAGCTTCAATCGTTCTACATACATAAAAGTCATCCTAAATCATGTCATCATAAAATTCTCCTAGGTATGTCGATTCCGTCTCGTGTTTCTCCTGTCGGTCGCGGACTCCAAGGCCCGTCACTTCAGGTAACATCTTTAGGGTGTTCAATTATCGGCGGAGACTCGTGGCGCCGATGCCACTCGACAAGCAATTAGTTATTAATCGGCGCACAAATTCCTGGCGATCTATCTACTAGCCAACGTGACTACTGACGCAATTAGATCTACGCCAGTACCTACTGGGATGGCAGTGGCACAGATAAAGAATGTCCTGTTTCCTTGATAGGCCGTTAACACAGTACTCGCTATAGAATTCCTATGTGGGAAAGATTGGTTATAGTGCTACAGTCACCTTTCTAGTTCCTATTTCTGACACCCATTTTAAAATCTAAGAGCCAGTCACTAGAAGACGTTGTTTGTCACATCTATGCATCACTTGACTGTCGATCCTGACTTACAGGAATAGCAGAGGGAGATGAACGGCGATGGATTTCTATAATTTACTCTATATGTCTGTCAGAATCAGAATCTCATCATCAGCAGCCTATTCTAGTCCACTGCTGGACATAGGCCTCTCCCAGGGCGCGCCATTGAGCCCGATCTTCGGCTCTTCTCATCCAGTCGCTGCCAGCCACCTTGCGCAGATCGTCGCTCCATCTAGCAGGGGGGCGTCCCACACTACGTTTGCCCAAACGCGGTCTCCACTCCAGAACTCGTCTACCCCAGCGGTTGTCGGTTCTGCGACAGACGTGACCGGCCCACTGCCACTTCAGCTTGCTAATCTTATGAGCTATGTCGATAACTTTTGTTCTATGCCGGATCTCCTCATTTCGGATTCGATCCAGCAGAGATACTCCGAGCATAGCTCTTTCCATAGCACGCTGAGCGACTTTCAATTTGTGAACCAGTCGCACCGTCAGTGTCCACGTTTCGGCTCCGTAGGTCATTACTGGTAGGACGCACTGGTTAAAGACTCTTGTCTTTAGACATTGAGGTATGGGCGACGAGAAGATGTGACGTAACTTCCGAAATGCTGCCCAACCCAGCTGAATTCTTCTGTCGGCTTCTTTCTCGAAGTTGTTTCTACCTAATTGCACAGTCTGCCCGAGGTAGACGTATTGTTGCACAACTTCGAGGGCCGTACCGTCGACGATAATCGGTCCCGGAACGACATGGTCATTGAACATGACCTTAGTCTTGTCCAAGTTCATCCCGAGACCGACACGTCGTGAAGCAGCATTGAGATTGTCCAGCATTTCTTGAAGGTCCTGCAGCGACTCCGCCATTACGACTATATCATCGGCAAAACGTAGGTGTGAGATGTACTCGCCGTTTATATTGATGCCGTGTCCTTTCCAGTCCAGGGTCTTAAAGACATCCTCCAATGCGTTCGTGAACAGTTTCGGAGATATAACATCTCCCTGTCTTACTCCTCTGCGCAATTGGATGGGTTATCTCAACACTTCGATGTATCGCCAGTCGACTTGGCAACGCTGCAAGGACTCTAGAACAGCCCAGGTTTCGACGGAGTCAAAGGCTTTCTCATAGTCCACAAATGCAAGACACTGGGGCTGATTATATTCTTCAGTTTTCTGTATAATCTGCCGCACAGTGTGGATGTGGTCTATGGTGCCAAAGCCTCCCCGAAATCCGGCCTGTTCCGGAGGTTGGAAGTCGTCTAATCTCCGCGCAAGACGATTCGTGATGACTCTCGAAAACAGCTTATATACATGGCTCAGGAGCGAGATGGGTCTGTAGTTTTTGAGCAGAGTTTTGTCTCCTTTTTTGAAGAACAAAACTACAATGCTCCTGTTCCACGCCTCCGGAGTTCTCCCACTGTGTAGGACGGAGTTGAAGAGCTTCCGAAGTTCCCTCAGTACAGGGATTCCTCCTGCCTTAAGGAGCTCAGAAGAGACACCGTCCTCACCAGGGGCTTTTCCATTCTTAAGCTGTTTGAGAATATGAATCAGAATCTGTCTGTCAGAAATCTTTATTGTCAGTAATTGTATCTATCAAATACAGCACATACACATCTTCTTCAGGTCCTAGAGCACCTAGTGGTGCATATGGCTGAGACAATATTCTTCCACCGCGCTCTGTCCGATGCCGCAGACTATAGTTTCCCAGGATACTTTCCGCTTCCAGGTCTTTTTGAAGACTACGTTTCCATGTAGCCCTGGGTCATCCACGTTTGCGAGATCCTCCTATAGGATGCCAGTTCAAGGAGGCGTAGGCGATGCTTTTTGGGCGACATAAGGTGTGCTTTATTCACAACCATTTCCTACGGCGGATCTATTGAGATATTGGTTTTTGACGCGCCATAGCCCACAGGTTAATGTTAGAGATTGTTTGCGGCCAAATACCCTGAACATGTAACGCAGGCACTTGTTAATAAACACTTGCAGCTTGTTTTCCGCACATACATATATTAGTAATCAATGGCGCATGGCTATAAAATTCCATATTGTGACTCCCCTAAATACATGGTTTCCATCGGTCGTTGCAGGTCGGTCTAGGGAAACTTCAACATCAAAATTGGAATGACAATTCAATGTTTCCCGTAAAGGGGCTATTAGTGTAGCCGCTGTCTTCGCTCCCACCGACATCAAAGGCGTCGGGCCACTGTATGCTTTCTAGCTATATTCTTCCAGTGGATACGAGTACGTATGGATTTTCCTGCATAGAACTACGCTGTACGATAGCTACTATTGAATTATTAATTGGAGCGAATTCGCAGAAACCCCGATTCTGAGATGCTGACGTAGTAATTGGATCGACTAGCTAATTACCTACGTGAGGATACTGTAGATGCCCGTGAGTCTGCCTGCGAGGAACATGGGCGTGCCTGAGATTCGTGCGCACAGAATATTTACGTTGGTATTTGCTCAACTTTGGAAAATGTATAGCTTTCTATGTAAACTGTTATGATTGCAAATCTATCGTTCCGTAATAGAAAATGAATATCAGTTGGCTAAATGCGGGTTTGATTTTGGATATCAGTACTTATAAGTACTCGTGTACTTATATTTTACCTTCTTTTCATAATACTCGTATGTCCTTCTTTTGATAATAAGTTTTGTCAGAATAATGAACGTTTGAATTCAATTTGCCGAATATATACGAGTACGCTAGTCCTTTGATTCAAGATATATCTACATTATTTGCAGCACTGCACTTAACTAAAACAGCACTAACTTTTCGTTCGTGTTGGTAAACTTTAACTGAAATTTGACCACTTTGCCAAATCGATATCTTTGCTTTGAAAGGTAAATTTCATTAGCGGAAGCTCTCCTGCTGAAATTGGTCATTACTCTGAGTAAGGTACAACTGCGGAGTAAATTTTATTACTTAGTATACGTCAGAGGACCCCAAACTTATTTTGACTGCAGCCCCCGGAACATCTTACTACGCCCATAAGAAGTAGTCAGACTAGGGTTTCTTATTTCTCGAGCTTCATGAGAACTTTCGTTTATCTTTTCTCGGGAATTCCCGGGAAATCGGGAAATGATAAATTTTTATTAAAAATTGAAAATGATGACGAAAATTACAAAAAATGTGTAGTTTCGGTCAATCAACATTTAATGCGCAAAATAAATATTTAAGAAGTGTTTTATAACCTTTAGTTTAATAAAATTTCTTGTCTTTTAATTAACTAATTACTAGGTACATCATCTTATTTATCTAATGTAAGTCTAAACGTTTTATTGGTTAATGATATTCTTATAATTAAAAATGGAACTGAACTTGAAATCAATAAATTATGAGAAATCAAAATGTTTTTATTGTAAGTAAGTACATTTTTACAACGTCAGTTTTCACTCTACTACCGCTTCGTAAGGTGCTGTAGCTGAAAGGAAAGAAGCGACGCAAGAAACTTTCAGCAGCAATAAATATATCTTACAATATTATGAATACGGAGCTAATAAAAGGGAGCTGTGTTTGAAGTACAGTTTGGAAACCATTGGCAATACCACTGGTAATAGTAAAGTTAGAGTTCGTTAGTGAATACTACCGTTCGTGACATCATCGACTTGGTAGCAAATTAAGACAGAAACCATCAGAAACTTAGCACTTTGGGGGGAAACATTCTTTTCACTAATTGCCTGCCCAGCAACACTGCACAGTCTGTTACTATGGGCTTTTACCTCGGTTTGAGATTATCATGTTCCCAAAGTGATAACTGAAGTATTTTGTTACCATGGTGATAACCCGATAGCTTAGAAAGTTTTAATATCGGAGGTAACAAGCCCGCCCTGAATGAACCCTGTATCATCGTTACTTTACGGTGCCAAGGTTGTTGTGGTGATTGCGGGGAGGCAAGTGTACCATGGACTTCATATTGTATCAGTGCTAGGACGAGTGGAGTCGCCTGTTTTCTTCACGGGTCCTAATACTTTACGAGGCAATAAGCAAATTAATTCTTCAAATCCATTTGGAAATATAAATGTAATGGAACAGCTAATAATAAAAATAATAAAATCCATTTCATGCCATTCTTATTTTTCTCACCTAAATCTGTAAATCACTGGCGCCACCACTACACCCCCTAAAGCTGAACCAGGAGTTGCAAGCAAGGCACAGACTATGTGAGTCCCTGGGACGCCTATAAATTATTTAAATCCGGCAAAGTGTAGTTAAAGTTTGAGGCGAAATTTGTCATCGCACCGTTCTAATTTCGTGTTCCGTTATAAAGCCCGTTGTAGACTGTGCCAGTCTACTTGCGCCAGTACGTATAATAGTTATGTAGTACTGCCCATTACTATCTTCTACCTACAGTATACTATTTGTCCTTCATTGATTGATTTTAGATTCGCATATTTTGTGGTTTTAGGAAACATGACTTTGGTCTATTGGTGTATTCACTTACTCACATACACTTGCGTCATCACACACACATTGTTCTTTTACTTATGATTACTGTACTACTTATTGTTAGTTCTAAAGCAACCATGATGTTGTTTTCTTGAGACGGGATTAAAAATAAACTTGCATTAATAAATAAGACACAAGTTATATTCGAAAGTTGCAATTTCCAAAGGTAACAAGAGCTGGGAAAGTACTTACCTCTATAGTATACTGACGCACGACTGAAGCGTAGACGAGTCGCTGGACTGGTGCAAGGACCAAAGTAGCTTAACTTGTTCTGTTACTTGAATTAACCGGGGTTCACACGACGAGAATTGATTGGTTTCAGTACTTGCACCAGTATGACTGAGCGTCGTGTGCACCGGCCGTTAGGGGCGCGTCACGCGGCCGACAGCCAGCCAGGGCCGGCCCACACGGCAGCGGACAGTTTCATTAACCAAGCGGAATTGGACCCCGTCTCGTTGTGCACACCGTTTGGAACTTTTAAAACTAAATCCCCGTGTTTTAGCGCGCAGCCCCGTCGACTGCGACATCTGGGTCAGCGCTGGTCTGCGTAACTGAGGTCGATCGGTAAAATGTATTGTTTTTTGTTATATGGGTAATATCAAGAGAAAGCAGGGTGTGTAGAGGATCGCATGCACCGAATGTTCAGCGTCTTTTATATCTTAATTTTGGAGTATTTTACTCCGCAGGCTCTGCGATCCGACCGAATCAAGTTTACATATTTACTGTCCTTGTCTGTCTCTACCAACAGAATGTTAGTCAGTTCGTGTCACTCCTATCTCTTTAGACTGTATCAGTAAAATGCAAATCTAAACTTAATATTTTGACAGTGACAAGAAATCATAAATCTGTTTGTTTGTTTGTTTCTCGTAAGGTTGGTCAACCCGAGGCCTCGGCAACCGGGACCGACTGTCCGAGGCAGAACTTAACATTCAGATCAATTAACATGTCTCATAACATCAGCAGCAGCCTAATAATGTCCCCACTGTTGGGGCAATGCTGATTGGTGGCATTCATATACCTTCGGAAACTTTTAATTTTTTCAGACATGCAGGTTTCCCGATGTTTTCCTTCACCGTTAGAGCAGTCGGTAAATGTACGAAAGCTTCAAAATAATCAGAAAAACTCATGTATACATGCTGAACCATTGCGTGGTTCCGAACCCGGACCTCCCGCACGGGAGCCCGGCGTCCTAGCCACTAGGCCACCGACGCTCATAACATTATTCATTATTTAAACGAAGGCCCGTTTAAGCCCCGTTTCGCCACACATGTCATGATAATTATTGGTAAAATCCTTTGTCTAATGTACTGTAGCAGACTATATTCAAAGTTTTCAAAGTTCCAATAATATTCATCAATCTGCCCACCGAATATTGAATACAATGTAAACCTCAATTCGAGCTCGTTGGACTTATTATTATGAACAGTCTTGTATTTCCATCGCGCAGAGCAAACTCCCAATATTGGAGCAAACAAATCGAGCGGCAAGTGTACTCCAGATCACGTCGGTCTGTCCCTGGGCTCCGGTAGTCTTATAAGCCGCGTCTTCATGGAGGCAGGATTGGTTTCAGAGGTTTCGCTCCAGTAGAGCAGAAATATTTTGTGAATGAATGAATTTTGCTTTAAATCGAACAAATAATTTTACCGCTCGTTTTAAAATAAACTTGGTGATGATTAGAGGTGTAGGTAATGATCAGATAATAGGGTAGTTTCAAAGTATCAAATATTAAATGCATTCCTTAAAAATTAAGAAATACGAGTAGTCATAAATGGATGGTCAAATGTGAAAACAGAATTAAAATTCGTTAAAAATAAAATAGCTACATGCAATCAAAAATCAGGACAGTAGAAAGAAACAGCAATAAATATTATGACGTCAGTGTTCCCTAGCGCCATACAAGCAGGTCCTGGCTGCATATAAAGAACTGTTTTGCGAGAAAAGGACAGAGCATCTCTCCAATGCTAACTTTAACTATTAGTATCTCTGATGTTGGTTAAGATATTACTTACTTACTTGCTCCGCTGGCGCAGCGACCCGAAGTGGATCTTGGCCTCCGATACCAAAGAGCGCCATCGCTATCTCTCCTGCGCAGTTTCAAGCCAGTCAGGTACCCGGAGCTCCCGCAGATCCTTCTCCACTTCATCGCGCCAGCGGTATCTGGGACGTCCGACCGGACGTCGTCCGTTAGGGCGTCCCACATACGCTCGTTTAACTGCCCGATCCTCCCCCATCCTAGTGATGTGTCCGAGCCAAAGTAAGAAAGTGTAGTAAAGTAGTTAAGATATTGAAAAACTAATTTTAGATCCTTCTTTAGGATGTCCATGAAAGTCAATCGATGCCATAAAAAATTAGGTTAATACCGTATTACAATTTAAAGACGCCTTGAGTTTAAACCCTCATTTCGTTTGGAGAAACAAGAAACTTTCCGGGAAAAATAAGGATGTCGCTTCTTGTTTAATTACTGATCATAAGATAAACACGAAATAATACCTTTTGTGTAGAAAACAAACTCGCCGCTTTGAGATTACCGAATCCTCACTTCGATACCCCAATTGGAAACTTACCTTTACCGGGCCCCATCCCGCGAGGGGGAGAGGGGGGAGGTGCCTCATTAGAGTTGCGGTGTCGGCATCTCATTCCGGCGGGAAACATTAATTGCTCCCTGGAGTTGCGTCTTTCGGAGTTTGCGCGACTCTAGTGGAAGACTATACAGTTGCTGGAGGGAAGGCCACTATGTGGTCGCCATTGTCTCGTCTCCTCAGTTATGGCAGGGTTCGGGGGCTAAAGGAACGCCCAATACCGGTTGTAAGAGATTCTCTTGTAGAACCAAAACTATCCGTTACGCTCACTACACTAGTTATAGCTTTTCTACGAGTATTTTGAAACAATAACAGTTTCAGATAATTATTGTAATCGATTGTTTTGTAACTCGTCCTCTTGAGTATGTGCCTCCCAATTAATTGTACCTATCTTATCTTATGATAGGCCCCCTATGTATAGGGAAAAACCCCAGCGGCACTTCGACCCTTGAGGATCTTTTGTGCCTACCCCATTTTACACACTGGTCATATCAGTGGGATGCTCTCAGAGGAGCTCGTAGCCTAGTTGCGAGCACGGTCTGAAAGTGATCGTGCAGGTTAAGCGACGTGGCGCGGTCAGTAACTGGATGGGTGACCTCTTGTGGCATATTTCACCTGTGCTCTTCCGTGCCTCGGAGAGCACGTTAAGCAGTCTGTCCCGGTTGTTGTCGTTCGGCAGTCGTTAAGCCATGTCAGATGCCTGCCCCAGATAGGTTGGCCACTAACCATACGATAAGCATGCAGTGTGCAGGTTTCCTCACGATGTTTTCCTTCACCGTTAGAGCAGTCGGCAAATGTAAGTAAGTCTTCGAAAAATACGAAAATCTCAATGGTGCATGGCACTGCACGGTTTCGAACCCGGAGTTCCCGCATGGGAGTCCGGTGTCCTAGCCACTGTGCCACCGACGCTCTCTTATTGTACCTAATCTATTTTACCGCACACAGGAGGCGAAATCGACTTGATAGTCTCTATCATGTATTCAAGTTTCCCGTGTCTTCATAACTTTGCAAGAATTCGCAAGTAAAGCACTGTAGTCGCGTAACTAAAGACCATTCGCTTAAATAAGCTCGCTGCTTGAAAATGCCGCCCGTGCTTGCCCCACCGCCGCTAGTCAAACGATGCCGCCGCGACAACAGAGGATGCAGACTGCCGATTGTTTACATTTGTGTAGTATTAAATTTCCTATTTTACATTTAAGCACCCGCAGTCTCGAATGGACTTTATACGGTAGCAATTGTAGAGACGTGCTCATGGCAAAATTAAATGTCCACAACTCATTTTGCGCGTACGCTGAACAAAACCCTCAATGTATCAGGAGTTAGATAATCGCTTAGTCGTCCTAAATCGCGGCACTATCATCCAAACAGCGGCACTTAACATACACGAGTAGCTATTAAAAAGTTAAATGGGGCCGATTCCTCTCCGCGCAGAGTCCTAAACTAACAACAAAGACTCACCCGAGGGATATGAAAACCTTTCGTATCCAATAACAGACTGGAATTTATCGTAACTGCTCTTACAAACGTTTGTTTGCATATTTCACATTTTGTTTACGTGTCTGTGTTTCCTTCCATATTCCATAATGCTCATATTACCAGTTTCAAAGTGCTTCTTCATTCATTAAACTATTTTCTTGAGCTCATACAAAGCACAAACATTATCAGTACCTTCAAACTAAAGTATTATAATTACTAAGCCCGTTTGCTCCATCTTCGACCTCATTCTTTGACTTCCTAGTTCGGAGGTCAGCGTTTATTGTGTACTAACTTGTTGCTCACTAATTTTATTTAGTTTAATATAACATATGCTTAAGTTCCTACCGGTGTATGGACTATGGATACTTTGTAATCTTACCCCACAAATAAACTTGTTCTAATTATTTCTTATTGTCACGTACCACCAGGTGAGATTGAGGTAAGAGTACGCGAGTTTAGCCGTAAAAAAACATATCTCCATCAAACCATCCATCTCAGCCATTACTGGTCCTCCTTCTGACTCAGGCCTTCTCCAGCTTCTTACACTACCAAGGGTCGCAGGCCGTGCGCATACAATTGTTGTCCTCTTGCCCCATAATGTATTCTAAGTTACATAAAAATAATAATTGTAAAACGGTCCTAAAATGTTCCAGAGTATTTGACTTCATAAACAAACAAACCCAAGGCATTTGGAGCACCTGGAGTCTATACGAGTGGTTCCCGTGTAGATTTCTGGTCGGGAGAGTGTTTTTGAAATCTAAAGCCTTTGTTTGTATCTACGTTATTAAAAGACCCATGTAGTATTTCGGCCTTCCATTACGCCACCTAACTCCTAATGCCGTCTCGACTTGTCTTTAATTTCTCAGCATACAATAATCAGCAATTTGTCCTAGTGCCCTAGACATCGGCCTCTCCCAGGACGTGTCCGATCTGCCCATTCTCACACGGTCACCGGCAGCCACTTTGCACAGATTGTCGATCCATCTTCCGCAGACTTGCACAAAATAGCCGAGTAGCAGAAGAGAAGCTACAGCGTACAGTACAGCGCGACGATCGCTTAGGGGCTGAACCGATAGGGAAGTTCCGCTCGTACTAGCAATAGCGACAGCGCGCTGTGTAAGATTCCGTAAGTGTCGCGCGCGAGAACGATACTAGGCAGCTTCTTTTCTGTTACATAACTATTTTGTGACACTCGATTTGCTGTACAAAGTTCTATAACCCAATTAAACACAAGCATAAATTAATTATCATCCGAATGGCTCAACTATCCGCTACGGAGCAGCGCTCCGCTTGTGTCGGAATGTTTCCGCAAACAATAACAGTGTCGGGACGGCTTCGCCCGCTCCGTCCGCTCCGCTGCCGGATTGAAATTGTTCAACTTGTGAACTGTAATAAAGCCTCTATTCTGTGCCATTGTGTATGCTTTTGGTTATTAACAGGATTGCTCGGTGTGTATTGTTTCGGAAGATTTGTACCACTTTATCAAGTTCAACAGCGGTTCCTTGTTGTATAGCGCACATGGAAATCTACCGTGGATCCAATGTTACCAATGTCGAGTTTCGAATGCCGAAATTTTACATACAATCATCACTACCAGAGTGGATAAAAAGGCTGTGGTATGATGGCTGTGACTGTGGTAGGTGGTGGAGCTTGAAATAACCAACGTAAGGACTCTGTATTATGTGGTACTTCTTCTAGAGACAGCGTCAGAAAAGTTTGACTTTGCCGTTGGCCGGTTGTCGGAAGTCTAGACCAAATTTACATTCTAGGTTAACTAACGCCTTAAGCTCACTACAGCGATTTTGAAATGGAAGCTGACCGAACCCTTAAAAAGTTACTCATCCGTTTTCTAGATTTTTATGGTTTCTGTCCGTTTCCGTTTCAAAATCGCTACAGTGACGTGACGTTTAGCAATAATTAAAAAAACCCTTATAGATCATGAGACTTTACGGCAGGACATAATGCCAAAGCCAGCTCTAAGCGGCATCGTATTACAGGTACAAGTGGTGATAACAATGACGTAGCGATCTATGACGTCACTTGCCAGATTCCCCATTGTCCGACGCGAGCGCACACTTCAAACCGCAATTCATCGCTTACCCGCGATGACACAAACTGGCCCTCCGGCCCGCACCTGATTGTTATGTAAAGCGCCCGATCCCCTCGCCGGGAACTTTCCTCATCAATAACAAGTTGCCGGCGACATCCCCCGCACTCCCCCGCTTCCCGGCACCCCCTCGGGGATCAATCGCATACTTCTGGACTATTTATGGAGTCCAGCCACCGTGGAAGCCGCGTTTTTCATATGAATGGGTGATTGTTTTCGACTTCTGTGTATAGTTAACTGGTCTGCCGAACTCGGGACTGTCGGGAGCCTTTTGTGACGTGTCTGTCTGTCGATACGTTTGTCCGAGACTACTGAAGCGGTTCGACCGTGAAATGGATTGTGAACCGGACATTTCAATCACTGGTGAAATCTGGATTACGTACGTATAGGGTTTCTAGCACACTGCAATGAGTATTTTTTTATAACGAACGCTCAAACCATGATCGTACTGGAAGGTCGGGCATACTACCACAATAGTAGTTTGTGCAACTGACACGTAATTAGAGCCATTGTAAAATGAGTTTTTAGTTTTTGATACGAGCGTAGCGAGCGTAGAGTAGCTTACAATACTTTTTCTACGACCATGAAATACCTAAATAATTGAAAATACTAACTATTAAGAAGCGTCCAATACACCATGACAGCTCGTTAAAACACCATCGTCAACAGTGCGTGGTCCAAGTTGTCGCCTCGTGTCGTTGGCATTTAAAAAAAATATTTTGCGTAGATAACTAATTTTCTTTTCTCAAACCACTAAATTTTGTATCAAATTCCATAAAACTATTAATAAAATTACTTTGTACTTAATTGAGTTGACGGTATCGTAATGTTTATTACGTACCCACTATTAAGAATGAAGTAGTTTGTGCTGCTGGTAGTGGTCGCCAATGAACAAATTACCAAAGGGGAGTAGAAAATAATTAATGAATCCTTTAGTTTCAATGCACCAGACGTACTCGTATGCACATAAATTAAACAATCTTGAATACAATCTCAGATGTACAAACTACAAACTCCCAGCAATAGATCTCAAGTGAGGATTGGAATTCTGGTTAGAGCAAGTTGTGTTGCCATGGGATTAGGAGCGAACTTGTGGCAGGGCTGCGGGTGAGCGATGAGCGAGGATTTGGACCTGGTCTTGCCAAATGGACTCAAGGCCGCTTCTTGCTAAAAGAGTTACTATTTTATTTTATTTATTAGGTAAACAACAGATTACAACCAGATAAATTACAGAAAACTCAATATAAGGTTATGAGCTAGGTCGTAACCCTTAACGTGTAAACACAGCATGGTTTGGAAGTGGGAAATGTAATGACAAAAAATAACAATAATATCTACTGAAAAATATGAAAAAAAAAGTAGGTGCGTGGATAGCTTACTTGAGGACATCCTCAACCCGTCTTTTAAAAACCATGTCCTAGGATCGAATAAATCCAACGATGGTTTATTGTTACTGTTCGAAGAGATTTAGTTAAACAATCTACACATTCGCACAATAGGGTTATAGAACGACGTGTTGTTCTTAAAAACATTTAATACAAATGTTTTAGGATTGCGAAGTTTACAGTTTGTGTTGAAGTTTAGACAGGACAGCGAGGAAGGTGAATCTATGGTGGAATGAAGAATGTTACGCAGGATTATTAGGTCTTGTTATGGTAACTCGTCAAGAGATAACAGCTTTATAAGTTGAACAAAATCAAATTGATTCTTAAATTACCCATTAGGACGAAGGAAAGATCTTCTGCAACTTAAACCATACACATACGAGTATATGGTAAGATCGAGGTATGCAGTGTATATCTCTTCCCATGCACGTTTGTAAGATTTTCATGATCACGGCATCCTTGGGAACAGGTAAATATGTGGCCGTTTTCTGTATTCTTGGTCTCATAGTAGACAATGGGTCTGGTCGGTCTTTGCTCAGAACTGGGCTAGTCTCGATATTCGCACAGAACTATTCCTAAATTGCGGTGAACGCGAATTTCGGGTCGAACCACAGTGACGGGCGGACGCGGAATGCAAGTCGCCAGGACGGTTGTGAGTCCTGCTCTCATATTCATATACAATACAAGTGTATCCGCGTTTCGCGGAGTTAAACCCCAATAATAAAGTCGTAAATGTCAAGTCGTGCCTGGTGTTACGGCGGTGAGTGGATCCAGCGGTGAGGGGTGCCCCGGTTGTCTTGTTTCCGCGATACAATAAACACCACACTAGTCACTCTGTCGTATTACAGTCTCATAAGGTCACTTCACTTAATAATTCGTGAAATTAATGTAATCCCCGTTTATTTTAAAGCACACGGTGCAAAGTGCATGGGCATCGCGCGGGAGCTAGTGGCCTACTAAAAATGACAGCGAGTCTAATACCCTCCGATCTAAAATGTAAAAATTAGTAAACAAAGCCGAAACAACAAGTGTTTGCCGCTTCTTTTCATTTCAAAACAAGATGTTCGTCGACGTTCAAACGAAACATACTCGTATAGTACAGGCTGCGGGGCACAACAACTTATTCGTACCTGTAATAACATCTAGGGTGATTAAGCTGAAAATATTTGAACGCCCGTGCTTTTTGTATGCAAAAATTCATTGCTACCAATTACCTCCACGTCGCTCCCGACTGTACCCAAAGCCTAAGTAATACAAACACCGAGAGAGGCGCACACTCGAACAGCACAGGATATTAAACCGAAACTCAGCCGCTCCACAGATTTATTATGCCACTACTAATATTTACCTGTTCCAGTCCCACACGAGGAAACACCCGCCCCCCTCTCCCTCACTCCTCTAACGACTATTCCGACTGTTTTAATGAAATTTGGACAGAATTAGAATTTAATTAATCGTGTCTGATGTAATGTCAACACTGAATTTTGTGAGTCGTTTACATAAATGCTTATTTTTGAGATAATGACGCCATTAAATGCTTCATTTCGTTTACGGTTTATGATACGAGGTGCCCATGGAGCTTAAGAAATGAAGTGATATTTATTTAGCAGAAAAAAAAATTAAATTCTATCAACTATGGTACAGTGTGAGATTTTAATTAAACATTCGGGCCCTGGAAACTTCGGTGCGCTTCGGTTATTGTCAACGATACGCGAATGTACTACGACTGTAGTTAGACAGAGACGGAGGCCCATTTTACCCGATACCCGAGTGTTTTTCTAAGAACTCACATACTGTATATTAGATACCACAATGTGCGAATAAAATAAAAATGTGTCCCAAATCCTGTAGATGGCTGCTTCTTGCTGGCCATGGCTCCATATGGGCCTGACTACTTTTTCAGTTTGGTTGGTGATGTCACATGGTTTTTTATTCGAGTTTTTACCTTCAAAAACGACTGTTCAGGTCTAGTAAATGCTTGGCTCACGTTCCTTTAGTATTATTCTCCAAGTTTTCAAATCCTTTGACGCCGAAGTCTGTGTACTTTTCCTGAAATTCGGGAATATTTCCAATGTAAATAAACGCATTTCATTTCGTTTTTCTCGCTGAAAAACATTTTCTCCCTGTAATGAATATATTAAATATTTACAGCAAAATTCGCTTTTCTAATCTAGATTAGTATTATCCCTGGGAAATACGTATTTTAACTAAAAATTTTAAAATAACCTCACTTTTGGACGTCATTTTTCACGGTGTATTCTGAAGTCAAAATTCGTTAAGAAAATATTTTCTAAAATCGTCCATATAACCTTTTAGCAGATTCCTAGCTCATAGGCTAGCTGCTAGGACTTTACGGGTCCGCTTCCAGACACGGTTCGGTTCGGTTCGCTGCAACCAATCACAAAGCGCTGAATTCAAGTTAGTTATGTGGGGGAGAGCGGAGCGCTGTGATTGGATGGAACCGGACCCGTGAAGTCCTAGCCTAACTGAGTGACGACTAAACGTAAACGTGTAAGTAAGTAACACGAGTTGATGATCATAAACGAGGCGAGCTCAGCGCCGACAATGATCGATGGGCCGGCTTACTCTTACGTCCTGTATATTGAAGATTATTGTTGTGCAAATCGTTGTTTCTCTCGTACGAGTATATACGTAGTACCTAACACAAACAAATAAAACTGTAGGTAAAGAAGACGCCGTGTCTCGAATGCCAAAATTTTCATACAAAATCGACACCACAGTAGACTGACTGTAACTATAATTTCAGGCTATGGCAAGCCTTGTTTTCAGTTTTGGTTGTCCAGAGTTGAGGCGAAAGCTACATTCAAGGTAATTGAACTACTGGGGTCAAATGGTATAACATTTAATAAACGTATAAAGCCTAAATATCCTAACGAAAGGAATATAAGTATATCGATGGTGGTGTGTGACAAAACCGTTGTTGTTTTACGAGCAAATTTCTTCAGAAAGCAAGCTATTATACACGCTAAATGCATAACCAGATGAGTTGATGGCATAATGAGGCACACACAAACAGCGGGCGTGCGCCGACGTCTGCCGCGCATCAGCGCTGACAAGCTGACAATGATCGATGGACGGATAGTATAGTAAACACAGAAAGGACTTCTTCATATGGAATACTGCTTCCTTTGATGTTTAAGCTCTTCGAGTTGACCTCTATATCGGCTCTTAGCAGAGAATTTAAAGTCCGAATGGCGCCTATAGAGCGTTTACTCGTATCATGGCTATTGGAGAAAGATAAGAGTCGGAGAGCCGGATCGATCAGGGCCTCCGCTGCGTGACGCGGACGTCCGCGGCGGATGAATATCCATTGGTCGTTATGAAGTTAAAACGTCAGCAAAAGAACACGATAACCAGCAATTTACATCGACATCGGCTCGTCCGCGCGCGGGGTCCGCTTAACGCAGTGCAAGCCTTTACTTTAAGTAAATGCGGCGTCCAGATGTACTGAATATCAGTCAGCCTCATAGATTTCATAGCCCCCCAATAAACGTTAATCATCCTGGACACGAGGATTGTGCGAATGTATAACGGGTAACTAATAACGGGGATGAACGAGACCAAAGTTGATTCACTGTTTTAATTGCACTGTGGTCGAGTCATCGTCTTCTCGGCATGTTTGTGTTGTATGTCGGCAAGTCTTTGTTCTCTCGTGTATTTTGACGGAGGACTTTGTGATTCGTCATCGTCCTGAGGTTTGAACACTTACCTATGTGATGGTAAAAACAAGTAAAGTGTTTCGTAGTAGAAAACTGGTGTGACGACGCACGACGCGCCATTACGATTAGTACCTACTCATATCGGTGTAGAACGCGCTATCGAAATTTTCCTGGGACATCGTATATATACGAGTTCCAAACATCCATAGTAGGACCAGGACACCTGGTACAACACCCCGCCTGGTGGAAGATCTTCCCTTTTCCCTTTCATACAACTGACATTACGTCATTCCATGTCCTCACATAGCGCGTTCCTACAATTGGTAATGTCTCGATTTATCTAAGGGACGAATTGCAAGATGATATTATTTAAAAAGTTAGTACTGTTGACAAAAATAATCTAAGAGCCATCTGAGCCGTCCTTAAAATTAATCTTCATTAAAATACGTGCTATCCCATTCTACGCACAGATCTAGATAGAGATGACACGAGCCTTTTCAACACTTAATTCTTGCAACTCACGGTAAGTAATACAAACTTAAATATATCTGAAATAAATCAAAGTAGAATGCATGACGCATACACGAAGAACCCCATGACGTGATGTCTGAAAAAAACTGAACAGGGGAGAGTAATGTAAAAGACAGACATCTGTAAAACATTTCTAATACAGTAGTATACTTTTTAACACGTATTACTTATCTAAAATACAGTAGCTATGAGTTTACTATTTTTATCATAGATCTACTCTGTCTCAGATAGAAAATATCAACGTTATACCAAAAAATAAATGTAGCTTTAATACTTATCGTAAACTTCCATTTTGTCAGTGTTTACATCTTCAAAGCTTACTGCTTCTCATCTGTCGACCGGCAGAGTACTCCGATTGACACCACATTCTCGTGCCGATTACAAAGTGTCGACAGCTATCGAACCAACCGCACACAAACTATGGAAATAGAAGCTGCGTACGCGCATCACGGCTACTATATAGGACTAGTAAGTGTTCGTATTGACAGCTTTATTGTTTGCTATTAGAAAACACGCTTTCTGAACAAATTATAAAAAAATATTAAAGATAAAACTGAAACGAGAGATGGGGAACGGAACAACGTCTAATTATGTACAGGCTGTAAAAGTTTCAAGTTTTTTAATCTTTTGAACAGTTTAATAGGCTAAATTTGCTTTTATTAATCTAGACAACGTAACACAAGTACATAAGTTCGTAATAGGCACGTGTAAGTAGTAATACAATCCATTATTTATGATGGATTTGATACTGATTATCTTTCCCATTGGAAATGATGTGAAATCATGTGATTACTATTATAGTTAGTAGTATTACTGATTGTGATTACTACTTGCCGCGCTGCGAGCTCAGCCAGGAGGTGTGGGCTGTACGGTTCGGCGGCACAGAGGATATCAGATCTCACACCAGGTGGTAGGTAGGTACCGGGGGGTATAAGTAGCAGAAGATGAATGAAGGTAAAATGTTATAGTTGTATCACATTAATTGTATTAAACTTTTAAAACTAAAAAATATGTACGATAGAATTTTACAAATAAAATTGCACGGAGCAAAAATGATGGATGAAAGTGAAGTGTCAATAATTTTGTTATATGAATGATTTTTTAATTTTGAATAATATGCCGAAACAGTAAAAAGATAATGGGAAAGAAGGCGCTATGCCACACTAATCATCATTAGATGACATCGTACTATTCCGTGATTCAAACGTTGCCTAGGCGTCAACATAGCGTTTTATAAAACTGACATTATCGCCTAATCTAGGCCAATATTTTATTCACAAATGGATCCAAACGCCAGGTCTTGTGGTCACTTCATCACTCTCAACCGCTCGTTCGTGTCTGCAATCTGTCCGCACATCGACCGACCCGTCTCTGCCGTCGTCTACACTCTTGTGCCCTACAACTTAGAGGCTATACTACCGCACCTCCCCGGTGTCAGCTGTTGACTTTTCTGTCGAATCTGCCAGATTCCTCGTGCGGTCGATTCGGGTCTTGTTTACTTTACCGGAGGGTTGTTTTTCCCTCGTTAGACTGTCAGTTTTTCGGATTGCTTCATTAAGGGACATCGATCAGAGCCCGGCCATTGATGGGCCATTGATTAAGTTGGTGTTGTGTCATTTTTTGGGGCGGCGAGATTGATTGTGGGCTTGTTAGCGGAATTGGGACGCGAATAATTGAGTTAGGTTATCCTGATTTGTATTCTACTAGACACGGTTGTGTTTTTCTTCGGCTTGTCGTTGTCAGAGACAAACGCGGAGGTTCGCGTTTATTTGTCTTTGAGAGAACGGCTGGCTATATTATTTCCTCCTGCCTCTGACTCGTTTTAGTATTCCTTAATTAGTGTCATTCAGTCAGTTTCAAATACAGACACTTTAGTGCCTTTTCAGTATACCCTGCCTACATACTTTACGTGATTATGTTTGCTGGCTCCAATCACTGTGACTTTTATCAGTCGTAGTTCACGAAACTGAGTGGGACCAGTTTTCGCCACTTTTTCCGGTTATTGGTATTTACAGAGCCGGCGCAGGTAAGCTGGCGCCCGGCCAGGATTGTTGGCATCATAATAACGTGGAGCTGTGCCGCAGAGGGGCGCAGAGCTGAACTATCTCCGCAGTACGCTGACGCAGACATTTTATCTCCCGGTAATGGGCCAGGGCCGCCGGACAGCGCGAGACGGGGCGCTGAAATGGAGATAGTTTTTGTATCTACCACTAGTGTACGAGGAGAGAAAAATATTTGAATTTAATTAAAAATTTACAGTTATGTGTGTATTATCATCTGAACCCTGAATAATCTGACACCCTTTGATACTGATGCGTCAGCTAGGGAGGGGGAGTCAGGTAACTCGGGCAACAGAATATAATACTACGTCTATAAACGAAATTCTTGATACGGCAAGATTACAAGTTTATATGTGTTTAAAATTCAATATGGGCACTTGTTCGGCTCAAGACCAAACGCATTATTAAATCTCGAATGGTAAAACGAGTAAAGCTAATCCAGAAAACGCTTGATAGTGTTTAATATATTTGCGTAACTTCAGCTTTCTCTTCAAGGTTTGCGCTCCTCGTTAAAGCCAGGGGCGCGAGCCTCACCCCGGCCCCGCTCTCCGGTGGATATGAGCAATGAGTCCTCGTGGATGTGAACATCAATCAGCCATTAAACTGGCGCAGAGCTAAGCGGGACGATTTCCGCCGCCGCCGCGCTTCCGCCAAAGTTCCCGCTCGATATCCGGCAACTTGGGATAATGGCTTTATATTACGAGTACTGCACTGGTTTAAACTGTACTGGATGTGATGTGACGTGACAGCCTCCAATTAAGTGATAATTGGTAGAAATACAAGCAACCGTCCTTTCACATGTAACCCATGTGAAAGGACGAAAGGATTTACAGCATTTTATTCATTATACGTATGTGCCAGATGGATAGAAACACTTTTATGTACAAATTACAGGAATAGTAGCGTAGGCGGCCTTATCGCTTATAGGGATTTCTTCAAAGTAGGCAGGTATTTATTAAACTAACAATTAGATTCGCTGCATCGACGTAGCCAGTATCATCACTGTACTTCATACTGTCCCTCGGTTTCTTTGTCCAATAAAATGGAAGCTCAGATCCGCCAATTTATGAATTTTAAATTGTAATTACTTGAAAACCGCCAAACATTTTAGAGTTCATAGTTCTTAAAGATAATATTACCGTAATTAATTTATTCCAGACTTCCGAGCGAGACCGCATCTGTCTGCGAGACCTATCGCCTTAATGAAAGCGGTTGAAACGCAGTTAACATCGGTGCGGCGTTCGAATATCCACTTAATTCGGGTTCTTTGTGATGTCCTCTTGGCCTTTACTAGCGCCGTTACAATGGCCG